>PVIU01000983.1:0-247426 GCA_004026605.1 Ondatra zibethicus | reverse complement strand
ATCACCAAGGCTTGGGAAACACTGGCGCTCATCCCCAGTGGGCCATCCACGTCAGCCCATGGCCACCATCACCAAGGCTTGGGAAACACTGGCGCTCAGCCCCAGTGGGCCATCCACGTCAGCCCACGGCCACTATCACCAAGGCTTGGGAAACACTGGCGCTCATCCCCAGTGGGACATCCACGTCAGCCCATGGCCACCATCACCAGGGCTTGGGAAACATCATGGAAAAGGAGACATCGTGGAAAAAGAGTCAGGTGAGGAGAAGGGACTGTGAAGCACTGCCTTCTGACAGACTCACAGCTGCTGTATTTGTCTGCACTGGTCAAGTCAGCCAGCATTCCAGCTTACTGTGGTAGCTGACCTCCAGGCCCCACCCCTTTCTCAGCTATTGACATTGGGGGTGGAATGGGCGATGGGGAGAAGCAGTCTTTGAAGCTGTGGCCACTAGTGGATTTCCCACAATCCAGCCCCACACCCATGGGCAGCACTAACTGTACTTAGTGGATTATAAATAAAAAAAAATCAAAAGACTCAAAATTAGGATAAGGGTGTTTGGGGGGAAGTTGGAGGGAGAAATAGGGTTAGATATGATCATATTTCAAGTATACATGTATGAAATTCTTAAAAATAAAGGAAAATAAACTAAAGTGGAGAGAGTAGTAAAGACACCCAACATCAGCCTCTAGCCACACTATACACACACATAGACCACACACACACACATACCACACACACACACAAACCACACACACACCACACACACATACCACACACATACCACACATACACACACACACCACACACACATACACCACACACACATATGCCACACACACATGCCACACACATACACACACACATAGACTACATACATACATATACACTGCATACACATACAGGCCCCAAACACACCCCTGAACTATTGTCGAGTTCATGTTCCTCTTCACCCCATCCCAGCCACATGAGCTCTGTGTCATCCCCTAAACAGGCATGTGTACATTGCAGCCTTCACATTCCTGTCCCTTTCCATTTCTGTTTGTGGTCAGGTTCCTGGTGGGGAATTCTCAGACATTGCCAAGCCTAGTCCTCACTCCTGGAAACTCCTGCAGCAGGACACTTTTAATAGGGGTGTGTGTGTGTGTGTGTGTGTGTGTGTGTGTGTGTGTGTGTGTCCCATATGGGTCTGGGATCTTCAAACCCAAGGGTCTATGGGACATAGAAGGTGGCATAGAACCCGCCAGGCCACCTTCTTGATCTGGCTTTTGCTGCTCCATTTTTGATGGATATAGGGAAACAAGGGGCATCACCTCTGTTGTAGGATATTTTACTCTTTTGGCTTTTTGGGAGCCCGCCTCCCAGCTCCCAAATAAATCACATGGTGACTTATTCTTAGTTATGAATTCCTGGCCTTAGCTTGGCTTGTTTCTTGCCAGCTTTTCTTTTTATTATTATCAATTTTTATTGTTTTTATTGAGCTATATATTTTTCTCTGCTCCCTTACCTTCCTTTCCCCTCCCCTCCTGCCCTCTCCCATGGTCTCCATGCTCCCAATTTACTCAGAAGATCTTGTTTTTCTACTTCCCATGTAGATTAGATCCATGTATGTCTCTCTTAGAGTCCTCATTGTTGTCTAGGTTCTCTGGGGTTGTGATTTGTAGGCTGGTTTTCTTTGCTGTATGTCTAAAAGCCACTTATGAGTGAGTACATATATTTGTCTTTCTAGGTCTGTGTTACCTCACCCAATATGATGTTTTCTAGATCCATCCATTTGCCCACAAATTTCAAGATGTCATTATTTTTCTGTTGTGTAGTGCACCATTATGTAAATGTACCACATTTTCCTTATCCATTCTTTGGTCGAGGGGCATTTAGGTTGTTTCCAGGTTCTGGCTGTGACAAACAATTCTGCTATGAACATAGTTGAGCACACATCCTTGTGGTATGATTGAGCATCCTTTGGGTATATACCCAAAAGAGATATTGCTGGGTCTTAATTTTCTGAGAAATCACCATACTGATATCCAAAGAGGCTGAACCAATTTGCACTCCCACCAGCAATGCAGGAGTGTTCCCTTTACCCCACATCCTCCCCAGCATAAGTTGTCATCAGTGTTTTTGATTTTGGCCATTCTTTTTTTTTAATATTCTTTATGGTTTGTTTAACTTTTATTTTATATGCATTGGTGTGAAGTGTCAGATCCCCTGGAACTGGATCTTCAGACAGTTGTGAGGTGCCATGTGGGTGCTGGGATTTGAACCCGGTCCTCTGGAAGAGCAGTCAGTGCTCTTAACCACTGAGCCATCTCTCCAGCCCCGATCTTGGCCATTCTTACAGGTGTAAGATGGAATCTCAGAGTCGTTCTGATTTGCATTTTTCTGATGGCTAAGGATGATGAGCATTTATTTAAGTATCTTTCAAACATTTTAGATTCCTTTTTGAGAGTTCTCTGTTCAGGTCTGTACCCCATTTTTATTGGATTATTTGTTCTTTTGGTGACCAATTTCTTGAGCTCTTTGTATATTTTGGAGATCAGCCCTTTGTCTAATGTGGGGTTGGTGAAGATCTTTTTCCATTCTGTAGGCTCTCATTTTGTCTTGTTTACTGTGTCCTTTGCTTTACAGAAGCTTTTCAGTTTCAGGAGGTCCCATTTATTAACTGTTTCTCTCAGTGTCTGTGCTATTAGGGTTATATTTAGGAAGTGGTCTCCTGTTCCCATGCATTGAAGGCTACTTCCCATTTTCTCTTCTATGAGGTTCAGTGTGGTTGGTTTTAGGTTGAGGTCTTTGATCCATTTGGGCTTGAGTTTTGTGAATGGCAATAGATATGGACCTATTTTCATTCTTTTACATATTGATATCCAGTTATGCCAGCACCATTTGGTGACGATGCTTTCCTTTTTTCTTTTTTCTTTCTTTTTTTGTCAAAAATCAGGTGTTCAGAGTGTGTGGATTGATATCTGGGTCTTCGATTCAGTTCCATTGGTCCTCCTGTCTGTTCTTATGCCAATAACAGACTGTTTTCAGTACTGTAGCTCTGTAGTAGAGTATGAAGTCAGGTATTGTGATGCCTCCAGAAGTTCCTTTATTGTATAGGATTGTTTTAGCTATCCTGGGTTTTTTGCTTTTCCATATGAAGTTGAGTATTGTTCTTTTGAGGTCTGTGAAGAATTTTGCTGGGATTTTGATGGGCATGCATTGAATCTGTAAATCGCTTTTGGATAAGATTGCCACTTTTACTATGTTAATTCTGCCTACCCAAGAGCATGGGAGATCTTTCCATTTTCTGGTGTCTTCTTCAATTTCTTTCTTCAAACATTTAAAGTTCTTGTCACACAGGTCTTCCACTTGTTTGGTTAGAATTACTCTGAGATATTTTATGCTATTTGTGGCTATTGTGATTTCTATTGTGGCTTTGATTTCTTTCTCAGCCCACTTATCATCTGTGTAAAGGAGGGCTACTGAATTAATCTTGTATCCTGCTACATTACTGAAAGTGTTCATGAGTTGTAGAAGTTCCTTGGTAGAATTTTTGGGGTTGCTTATGTAAACTATCATATCATCAGCAAATAGTGAGAGTTTGACTTCTTTTCCGATTTGTATCCCCTTGATCTCCTTTTGGTGTCTTATTGCTCTAGCTAGGACCTCAAGAATTATAGTGAATAGATATGGAGAGAGTGGACAACCTTGTCTTGTTCCTGATTTCAGTGGAATCGCTGGGAGTTTCTCTCCATTTAGTTTGATGTTGGCTGTTGGCTTGCTGTATATTGCCTTAATTATGTTTAGGTATGTTCCTTGTATCCCTGCTCTCTCCCAAGACCTTTATCATGAAGGGATGTTGTATTTTTTTTCGAAGGCTTTTTCAGTGTCTAATGAGATGATCATGTGGTTTTCTTTCAGTTTGTTTATATGGTGGATTACGTTGACAGATTTTCGTATGTTGAACCATCCCTGCATCTGTGGGATGAAGCCGACTTGGTCATGGTGGATGATGGTTCTGATGTGTTCTTGGATTTGGTTTGCCAGTATTTTATTGAGTATTTTTGCATCAATGTTCATGAGTGAGATTGGTGTGTAATTCTCCTTCTTAGTAATGTCTTTATGTGGTTTGGGTATCAGGGTAATTGTAGCCTCATAAAAAGAGTTTGGCAATGTTCCTTCTGTTTCTATTGTGGGGAACAATTTGAGGAGTATTGGTATTAGTTCTTCTTTGAAAATCTTGTATAATTCTGCACTGAAACCATCTGGTCCTAGGCTTTTTGGGATTGGGAAACTTTTTATGACTGTTTCTATTTCTTTAGCAGTTATAGATCTATTTAATTTGCTTATCTGATCTTGATTTAATTTTGGTAAGTGATATTTACCCAGAATAATGTCCATTTCCTTTAAGTTTTCCAGTTTTGTGGAGTACAGTTTTTCAAAATATGACCTGATGATTCTCTGTATTTCCTCTGTGTTTGTTGTTATGTCCCCCTTTTCATTTCTGATTTTGTTAATTTGGATATTCTCTCTCTGCCTTTGGATTAGTTTGAATAAAGGTTTGTCTATTGTGTTTATTTTCTCAAAGAACCAACTCTTTGTCTCATTGATTCTTTGTATTGTTTTCTTTGTTTTTATTTTGTTGATTTCAGCTGTCAGTTTGATTATTTCTTGCTATCTAGTTCTCCTGGGTCAGTTTGCTTCTTTTTGTTCTAGAGTTTTCAAATGTTCTGTTAACTCACTAGTGTGAGATTTTTCCAGCTTCTTTGTGTAGGCATTTGGTGCTATGAACTTTCCTCCTAACACTTCTTTCATTGTGTCCCATAAATTTGGGTATGTTGTGTGGTCATTTTCATTGAATTTTAGGAAGTCTTTAATTTCTTCCTTTATTTCTTCCTTAACCCATTGATGATTTAGGTGAGCGTTGTTTAATTTCCATGTGTTTGTGGGCTTTCTGGAATTAGTGTTGCTGTTGAATTCTAATTTTAAGCCATGGTTATCTGATAAGATACATGGTTATTTCAAATTTTTTATATCTGTTGAGGTTTGCTTAGTCACCTACTATGTGGTCAGTTTTTGAGAAGGTTCCATGCGGTTGCCAGCTTTTCTTAAATTATCCTGTCTACCTTTGCCTCTGTGCTTTCATCTTTCTCTATTTCTGTATACCTCTCTTTACTTCTTTCTTTATGGCTTGTTGTGTGGAGCTGGGTGGCCAGCCCCTGACATTCTCCTCTCCTTGTGCTCCTGGTTCTCCTTCTATTTATACTCTCTGCCTGCTAACCCCACCTATCCTTGTTCCTGCCTTGCTATTGGCCATTCAGCTCTTTATTTACCATCAGGTGTTTTAGACAGGCACAGTTATGCAGCTTGACAGAGTTAAACAAATGCAGTGTAAACAAGTCACACACCTGAAAATAATATTCTCCAACACACCTCACTATCAGCACTCACATACATGTACAGAGTAAAGACAGTGAGAAGTGACCGTCTTCACTGGTGTCAGGGGCGACAGCAAGCCTGATCCATCGGCCAGTATGTAATCTCATAAACATGTCCCACGGTGGCTGGATGTTGCCTCTTTTCAAGAGATCCTGGAAATTTTTCTTCTTAAAAGACTTTTAAAATGTTTATTGTGGGGGTGACAAATTGTGGGGATGCCTGAATGTGGAGGTCAGTGGACAACTTTGTACAGTCATTTCTTTCCTTAACCATGTGAGTTCCAGACCCAGGTCTTCAGATGTGTGTGGCAACCCCCTTTTCCTGCTAAGCCATCTTGCTAGTTTTTTGTCTGTTTGTTAAATTCGTATGATTGTTTATCTCAATTGTCAACTTGATAGACCTTGAATCACCTGGGAGATGGGCCTTCATTAGGTTGAGATGGGCAAACCTGCCTGCCCACTGTGGGCAGTGCCATTCCCTTGTCTGGCATCCTGGACTGAATATAAAGTAGAAAATGTACTGAACACAAGCCTTCCTTGCTCTTTCTTGAGTGTGGATGTGATACGAGCATCCATTTCACAGTCCTGCTGCCATGCCCCCCTCCCGTACGGACCACACCCTAGAATCATGAGCCAGGACCAACCCTTTCTCCAGGACGTCACTTTGTCAGCTATTAGATCACAGAAACAGAGAGAGGCTAGGACAAGAGGTGTCTTGCAATTTGTAAATGTTGAATGCTTGAGAATTTCTCTGAAGACTGCATACAAGCCCCCTGGTGCTGAGTTCCCACAGTGCTTGCCCTTATTCCACTGATGCCCTGCATCCAGTGTGCTGAGCTCAGTTGTGTGTTGAGTGAGGGGTGGAACTCTGGAGGCCTCCCCGGAAGCTTTTCAGAGTTTAGAAGTATCTGGAAAGTGAGACCTCTTCTGGGATATGGAAGGCTAGGCTGAGGATGGGAGAGTCTGTCCCCATTGGGAAGCTGTGGTGCTCGCCCTGGGCTGCTCAGCTCTGGACTCAGATTGTTCAGAAAGACAAGACCCTAAGCTAGATGTGGCAGCAACTCACACTTCAGCTCAGCCCTGAGGCTGTGCAGGGAGACACCCATGAGCTTCAGGCCAGTTAAAGTTCCACAGCAATATCCTGGCTCAAAAATGAATGAATAAAAAGACTAAATGCCGGCATTACTTTCTTATTGCTCCTTCTAGGGCCGATACAGATCACGTAACTGTGCCTCATCTGTACAGTCAGCATGGTACAACCGGGCACCAGCTGTTCAATAATTTACATATGTGTGGTGCTTGTTGAGGAGAGGTGTTCGTGGAAGCCAGAAATCAACCTTGACTGTCTTTCTTTAGGAGCTGTCTTTCTTGTTTTTTTGTTTGTTTGTTTTGCTTTTTGAGACAGTGTCTCTCATTGGCCTGGAGCTTGCTGATTAGGTTAGACTGACTGTCAGTCACACCCCAGGGTGTCTGTCTCCATTTCCCCGTGGCTGGGATTAAAGTTGCATGCCAGTATCCCTGGGAGATGGGTTCTAGGATCAAACTCACACTAGCACAGCCAACACTCTGCCAACTGAGAGAACTCCTCAGTCCAAGTTCAATGGCGTCAACATCACCCCAACAGGATTCAGAAATGGAAGCCTGTGCTTGGAGCAGTCTGTTTCCATAAGAAGGCCTCATGGGAATGAGTGTGTCATCAAGACAAGATCTGTTGCATACAAGAGCTAAATCTTATTTCAGGTTTGGCTCTGGCTGACTCTTTCAGATTGGAACCTAACCCCCACTCATTTGTTTTCCTCTATGGGAAACATTGGGGCACCCCCCCCCCAATCCTAACATGCCAAGCAGTTTGATGTTGCTGTAGCAAAATGCCCACAGTTGGATGCTGTGTAAATAATAGACAGTGTTTGGTTCTGTTTGGGAGGCTGACAGTCCATGATCAGGCAACCCTTTGTGTCTGACTTCTGCTGAGGGATCCTGGACTTCATCAAAGTGTGTATCACTGCAGGAACATGAACAAGAGGTCAGGACAACATTACAGGACAACATTGAAAGCCAGAAAGATTTTGGAGGGGGGCAGGAATGTTCCTTTTATAAAACTCAGCTCTCACAGGAACTAACAGAAGTCCCTGGAGACCTACATTAAACCTTTTTGAGGTCATCAACCACAGTGACCCAGTCACCTTCTACTTCACCCACCAAAATGCCCATCCCCTTTTAACACTGTCACCTCAGGGACCTAGCCATCAGCATATTCCACTTGCCCAAAGCCAGCCTAATGCATCTAAGGGACACAGAACCACCAGATCACGCCAGTTCATTTTGTCATCACCATGGCAGAATACCAACATGGCACACGCCATACCAGAAAAGATGTGGTGGCAAGGGGCTCATGGTGCTGGGAGTGTGGGGCTGGACTCCTCACCTCATCTCCACTCAGTGAAGTAGAAAACAGCAGATGGAAAGAGGATCTGGGTTGCAAACCTCAAGGCCGACTCCAGGGAGACCGTCCTCTTAAAGATTCCATGAGGTTCTGAGACAGCTCCATCTGCTTGGAACCAAGTCTGGGCTTTCCACAATCAGACCGTAGCACAGTGACCCAGTAAGAGTCATGAGGATGTGAAGCAGGCTGACCCAGTGACAGGCTTTGTAGAGAGGTTCTGAGTAATTCACTTACTCTAGCATCTGGAAGCAGGTCCTCACCACCCGCGTGTCTGGCCCCACAATTTACGCCATAAGCAGGAAGTTCAAATGCTAAATGGATGTCAGCAGTGTATTATTGGATTAGCGGGGGTGATCTTGACCATTCTTGGAATGTGTTCATTTTGGAACACCTGCCTGTGGCTCTGTTTTCTAGACAGAATGTCCCTGGTGTCCATGCCAACCAGACAATCGCTACCATCCAGGGTGAGACCCATTTGGAGAGTGCAATATCATCTAGAATGCTGGGTTCTGACTTCTTTGGGTGGTTCCCAAAGTGCAGGTGCCCATTCATTTGGGGGCTCTTGAGGGAAGTGGTCTTAGTTTATTTTTATCTCCTGTGTTAGTTACTGCCCTCATTCTTACAACCAAATATCTAGTTCAGTGACTGCAATCCACCAGGAGTCCAAGGCTGGTCGGGTACCACCTGCGATCAGGAGCGATGTGCTCAGTTCAACTTTCCCTTTTTATTCAGCCTGGCTCTGCAGTCCAGAGAATGGTGCTTCCTACACTCAAGGTGGTTCTTCCTACCTCAGTTAAATATATCCAAAACACCCTCACAGACTTGCCCAGATGCGTCTCCTAGGAGACTCCAAATCCTGTCAACTCAATGGTGACATTACCCATTGTTGTAATTTGAAAAAAAACTCCTCGCGAGAGAAAGATGCCATGCGACAGAGCTCAGGTGGAGTGGTTTTTACTGGGGGAAAGTGAATGGGAAAAGGAGGGGAGGGGAGACCGGCCTCTGGGGACAGGAGTAGCAGAAGAGAAGAGAACAGAAGAGAGAGAAGAGAAGAGAAGAGAGGAGAGAGAGAGAAAGAGAGAGAGAGAGAAAGAGAGAGAGAGAAAGTGATGGGAGGTGGGCAGGGCCCTTTTAAAAGGGAACATAGTGGATGTGCACAGGTGGTGCTCTTAGTGGCTACACCTGAGGACGTGTACCCCAAGGTCAGGCCAGTGCAGATGCCTAAATACTAACACCCATCACACACACACACACACACACACACACACACACACACTTGTGAATGCATATTATATACACATGTACACCAACTCTTAAAAATTACTGGAGAGATGGCTCACTGGTTAAGGGCACCAGCTGCTCTGGCAAAGGACCTGGGTTTGAGTCTCAACACCCACATGGTGGCTCAGAACTGCATGTGACTTCAGTTCCAGGGGATGTGATGTCCTCTTTTGGCTTCAGCAGGTACCAGGCATACATGTGGTGTGCATACATAAATGCAAGCAAACATTCATACACATAAATAAATGAAATTAAATTAAAAATCTATCAAAGTTGTGAAGCAAAATGTTAAGATTTGATAAAGTTGAGCATGGCACGTAGTTTGTTCGATTTGTCTCTCTGAATGTTGAAATGTCACAAGTGGTAATGGGTCAACGGGACTAGGGAAGGTGAGTTTTTCGCACACACAGTCACGAAGGCCAGAGGAGTGCCTTGCTCTATCGCTTTCTGTCTTAGTCCCTTGAGACAGGATCTCTCACTGAAGGTTGGCTGGCAGCCAGAGACCCCAGTGTTCCTCTTGTCTCTGCCCCCTAAAACACTGAGGTATGTGAACCTGAGGTTACAGGTTCACATATAGCTATGCCTAGGCGCTTATGTGGGTCCTGGGGATCTGGGCTCAGGTCAAGCTTGTAGAGCAAGCACACTTACTCCTGAGCTATCTCCTCAGCCATTGCATCCCATATGTATTACTTCTGCCCCTCTTATCCCTTAGCAGTAGCTGCTAACCTGCATTTGTGTTGCTCAGTCTCACACAATGTTTTTGCTATTAATAAATATTAGTACATATTTTTACACTTTATACTACAGTACACACTAACACAGAATTTGTTCTAACTCAACTATGTATTACAGGTTGGCCTCAAACCTGTGGTAATCCTCCTGCCTCAGCCTCCTGAGTTCTGGGATTACAGACATGCTGCTTTGAAGATCTTTTTAGAACAATGGATTTTGTCCCTGATTTGTGCCCCATTTTTTCTCTCCATGAATGCTCACAGCATTCATTTTTTTCTCATTAAAAAATGCAAAGGACATTCCTGATCCTGAACATTACACACACACACACACACACACACACACACACACACACACACATACGCACGCACATACACATATATATCCTACTCTGAAAATTTATCCAGAACAAAGGGTGTTAAAGTTTTCTAACTTCCAACCACTATTAGAAAAGTGCCTTATGCTGGGATCTCTCTTCACACACACACACACACACAACTGCACATATACACAAAGCACTTACTACACTGTCAGGAGGTCTCATGCTGTCTGACATTCCCTTCTACTCTTACTCTGCTCTGAGTTTTTAGGTTATGAATTTTGTCAAAATTGTTCTCTGTATATTTACAGACAAGTTTTAAAATTCTGTCAGTAGACAAGATCTCCTGAGTAAATTGAGAGCATGGGGACCATGAGAGAGGGTAGAAGGAGAAGCAAGAGGAAGGGAGGGGAGTGGAGAAAATATATAGCTCAATAAAATCAATAAAAATAATTCTGTCGAGGCTGGAGAGATGGCTCAGAGGTTAAGAGCACTGACTGCTCTTCCAGAGGTCCTGAGTTCAATTCCCAGCCATCACATGGTGGCTCACAACCATCTGTAATGAAATCTGGTGCCCTCTTCTGTCCTGAAGGCATTCATGCAGACAGAATACTGTACACATAATAAATAAATAAATAATAATAATTCTGTCAGTAGGACAGTGAGGTGACTCAGTGGGTAAGGGTGTGTGTCGCCACGTGTCAGTAGGACACGGTGGGTAAGGGTGTGTGCCGCCACGTGTCAGTAGGACACGGTGGGAAAGGGTGTGTGTCAGCATGCCTAATAGCCTGAGTGGTAGCCTGGGCTGCATAAAAAACATGTGTCTAAAAAGGAGGTAGACACTATGGAACATGCAGGCTTTCCTCCTGCCCTCCATTCCCCTTAGCTTTCCATGAACCTAAAAATCCTATGATTTCAGAATGCCTCCTCCAAGGGATATCTTTTGCATGTATGAACACAGAGCATCTTATGTAAGAGAGCACGCATGTGTTCCTCTTCTGCTGCCACAGGACTATACATACAGACCTGTACATGCACATTAAGCAGGTGTCTTAGTTGTTTCCTTGTTTCTATAAAGGCATCACAACCAAGGTAACTTATAGTTCCAGAGGGTGAGTCATGGCTGGGAGCATGGCAGCAGGGAGGCAGGATAGCCCTGGAATAATATCTGGGCGCTTACACCCTTTTCTGTAAGTAGGAGAAAGAGAGAAAGAAAGAGCGAGCTAACTGGGCCTGAAACCGTAAAGCCCACTCCCAGTGACACACCTCCTCCAACAAGGCCACACCTCCCAATCCTTCCTAAACAGTTCCAGGTTCCTTCCTAAACAGGAACTAGCATTCAAACAGATGAGCGCGGGGGCGGGCATTCTTGTGCAAACCCCTCAGAGAGTAAAATGATATCATAATGTAATTGTATTTTCTTTTTTTTTTAATTTATTTATTCATGTATACAATATTCTGTCTGTGTATATCCCTGAAGGCCAGAAGAGGGCACCAGACCTCATCACAGATGGTTGTGAGCCACCATGTGGTTGCTGGGAATTGAACTCAGGACTTTTGGAAGAGCAGGCAATGCTCTTAACTGCTGAGCCATCTCTCCAGCCCCTGTAATTGTATTTTCTTTGCTGTATAATTTACCTAGAAACTTAACCTTTGAGATCACCCATGAATCCATCCTTTTCTTCTCAAAAATGTTATTGTATTACATCATGAAAGCGCAAGTGTTGTACAGTGAAGTCAGTTAATGGCTATTTGTTTTCTTTTGTACAGTGTTTTAAGACAGGGCCTAGCAATAGAACCCAGGCTGGTGTAGAACTCCCATCCTCCTGCCTCGGCCCCTTCAATTTTAGGATTCAGGCAAGTAAGCTGTTGGTTCTTTGTTGTTGTTTGTTTGTTTTTTTAAAACAGGGTTTTCTGTGTAACAGCCCTAGCTGTCCTGGAACTCACTTTGTAAACCAGGCTGGCTCCAAACTCACCTGCCTCTGCCTCCCAAATGCATCACCACCGCCCGGCTAAAGCTGTTGGTTCTTAACCTATGAACATTTGTCATTTTAACAAACAATCCGAATCCCATTCCAAAGTAGCCATACCCATCCCTTAACACTTCCTGTTGTTTTACTGTGACCTTGATTGAGCTGTGTCCTCCCAACGCCCCCTCCCCCAGCACACACACTCCATCTGCAGAAACAGGGAGATGGGTGGCCCACAAGCTCCTACGGTGGTGTAATGATGGGCTGTGCAGTCTAGAGTGGGCTGCAGTGACTTCCCTCAACAAGACAGGAGGGAGGAGAACACCGTGACCGCGGTGCTGAAGGCCGGCAATTTAGACCCATTTAGCCCTGATCTCAGCCCTTCCACCAGCGCAGTGGCAGTGTGACCACAGTTCTCACCCCCAGAGTCCCCTCGACAAGTCCTGGGTACCCTTTTCTAGCAGAACTCACCTACTAAGGCCATTGGAGCTTGACCGAAATTGGAGTCGTTTTCATTTTCTGAGACTCTCAGCAAATTAAAAAAATAAAATTGGCCAGAAAGGTTAGCAGAACCGTGTCTGGAATCTGGTCACTGAACAAGTAAACACTCTTAACAAACACGGAGCCCTATAATCACACTGGTCACAGATAATTACAAGATTCATAGACAATATTAATTCCTAGTGCACTGCAGATGGTGCAGTCCAGGAATGGAACACATGCGGACATCCATATGAAAAATAACGTTCTTTATGCATAAGTGCCTTGGACATGGCTAAATTTGGGCAACTTTCTAAACATGAAGCAGGGCACAGCCCTGTTCTTTCTCTGGCCACTCAGTCCAGTTCCTAGCGGGAGCAGGAGGCTTGGTGTGCAGCCATCAGTAGCCCACTCTTGTATCAGCACTCACCCTAAGGGCATTTTACAAACTCTCAATTGTGATTATTCCAATTGAAGTCATATGCGTGGTTTGACCGTTTGTTCCTCAGTCTACGGCACCATTTGGGGAGACACTGGAGCTCACAGGAGGTGGGTCTGGCTGCAGGAAGCAGGCAGTGGAAGTGGGCTCTCAGTTTCCTGAGCTTTGATCTCACACTTCCATGTCCACCATTCCTCCATGCCTTTTCTGCCATAATGGACTAAAAACCCAGACAAGCCTTTCCTCCTCAAGCAGTTTCTGTCAGATGTTTTGGTAGCAGCCATGTAAAAGAATGCAGTTTGGGTTATTGTATTAAAATAAAAAGTGGAAAAATGTTTGTCTACTTCTGGAGTTGTGACAGGGGGCTTAAGTGACAGAGGTGGGGACTCCAGGAAATGGGGGAGTGGGTTCTTAGCCAGGAAGCAGGGGTTCTGGGTGAGGGAGGTGGGTTCTCAGCCACCAACAGAAGTGCAAGTTTGGGTGAAGGGCCAAGGGGTTCTGGGACAGGCACGAGAGATGGATCCTGGACAAAAATAAGGATTCTAGGCCATGACAGAGATGCATGCTGGGATTGAAAGCAGTAGGTTCGAGGACATACACAGATGGGCTGTGGGCTGGCATCCCACCCCACGCTCCCAGAACTCCCATGCACTGTTCCTCGGAGCCCACGCTTCCCTGGGCGCTGGCAGCGCGGTGTCCCCAGGCCCAGCTCAGTAGTCCCTTTCCATCCTGTGAGCTGGGCAGAACCGACCGCTGCTGGCTAGACTGGGCCTCCCTGTGGGCAGGCGCCAGGTCTGCAACAGCTCCCGTCGGCAGCGCCCAGGCGGAGCACGGAGCCGCGGATCTTCCAGGCTGTTCCATTTGCAATTTCATCCCACGTGTCCACAGGGCCTTAGAAGTGTGTGTGGGATCCATCACAGGCAAGAGGGGCAAGGGGAAGGACGCCGAGGGGAAGAGATGCGGGAGGGAGGACCCAGCTGGACCCAGTGCGGTTGAAACACGAAGACCCCCTCGCCTGAGGCGCGCACCTGGCGCGCGGTGAGGCGGGACTCCCGGAGCTCCCCCACCCCCGCCGCGGACTCGCGCGGCAGGTGCACGCGCCGGGGGTCCCGCCCCGCCGCCCCCTCCCCGCCGACAGGCGCGCGCGGCATTGTGGGAGTTGTGGTCCTCGGGGCCGCGGAGCGCAGCGCGGGCGGCACCAGCTCGGCGGGGCTCGCGGCTCGGGCCGGGCGGCTGCTGCGGGCGCGGCAGGGGGCGGCCGCGTCCCTGGGGCAGTGGCATCGCCCGGGTCCCCGCAGCCGCCCGCGCAGGTAAGCGGCGTCTCCGGGGCTGCGGGGCTGCGGAGGACGATGCTCTGGGCGCCCGCGCCTGCATCCCAGGCCGGCCCAGGGCCCGCGGTCGCCTAGCACCGGCTGCATGCTGAGTGCCGCTCGGGCTGCGCTCGCAGCATCACCTCCGCCTCCTCTCTTCCCCCTCCACCTATCTTTCTCTCCTCCATCGCCTTTTCTCCTGGTCCCCCATTCCTCCACAGCATCACCCACTTTGATCCACCTCCCTGTCCCATGAATTGTCACGCGCCCTGACCCTCCTTCCCACTTTTCCAGGTAACCCTCACCTCAGCATCTCATCCCCTGACTACTGGCATTACTATCACCTGCGTTAACACATCTTTCTGACCTGGCTCCAGGGCCTGTGACACTGGCGGGAGACTCTGAGGAGGGAAGCTCCCTACAGGGGAGGGCTCGTCTCTGGACCGCTCTCAGGCTCTCTGTTAGAGAGGATAGCAAACATCACACAGCTACTGTGCTGTGCCTTGCGGGGGGGGGGGGGGGGGGGCTTCCGGAGTCTCCTGGCCTCACCTCAGGGTGACCCGGGCTCTTTAGCATCAGAAAGCCTCCTGAGCTGGTCACCTGATCCAGGTTAATTGGGTCAAACGCAGACTGTCTCCCCGGACATTCTTCATGTTAGAAGTTATCTTTGATTGGACTTGATTGAATTTGGCCTTTATTCCCCGGAGCCCGCTGGTCTTTGAGATCTGAGGTGCAGAACCTGCATGATGGCCACCACTGATGGGAACCAGAAGAACCAGTGTGCATCCATCCATCCTCCTGCTGCCGCTCACTCCACCAAAACCAGAGTTGTTTTCTTGTCACAGGTTAGCTCTGGGCTTGAATGTCCCTCCGTGGGTGCAGGGACAGCCAACCTCTTGGGACTCTAAGTGACTGGCAGCTCCCAGTTCACTCTCTTAGCACTGGATTGGATCTCTTGAAGAGGTTAGGGTCTCTCCTTGCTGAATCTTTTACTATTCTGTCTTGGGGAGAGCTCTTGTCTGCTCTGTCCAGAATGAGGCTGTTGTGAGGAGGGGAAGGGCCCATGGAGAGCTCCCCTAGCCACCCACCCAGTGTGTGTGTGTGTGTGTGTGTGTGTGTGTGTGTGTGTGTGTGTGTGTACGTGTGCGTGTGCGTGTGTGCATTTGACATGAGCAGGTTAGTGGGAACTCCGTTTCATGGGTCAGGTACTACCTACCACCAGCTGAGTCTCCGGGCACCCAGGAAACCTGCTGCTGACGACAGTTTTAGTTGCAGTTTAGGGGGAAACATGTTTCATTTTTGGGAATCCTGGACTGGCTTGAAGAGCAAGTGCAAAGAAGACACCTTTCTGGAGCTTTCCCCCTTTTCCTAAAGTGGAAACAGTGGAGCGATGGTATCACCCATGGAGGAGGGGCCAGCTTAACACCCGGGCTTTGCAGCTTGAGAAGAAACTGGCTACTCTCTCCCCCATTCCTGTACTTTTCCTAGAAGCATGAGTCTCCATGAATATTCAGTATGTGTGTTTTTTTGACTTCCTAAACATTATAGTCAAGTGATTCTTTATTCAGCCGACACCGGGATGGTGCCGTTAGGTGGGGAATGAGCACCTAAGGTTTCCCATGAGACCAGGAGTGGACATCACCCCAAGTCGGGGTGTTTTGGCCTTAGCATTCTGCTCAGGGTGGGAGTCTTGGGACACTCCACGTTTGGTTTGCCTGTCACTCTCACATTGAGGGCTCACTGTGACATTATCCCCAGCCAGTAGATGGATGAAAACTTAGAGAGGGCTTAGAGAGGGGAAATGCCCTGCAAACAGCTGGTGTCCACATCTAGCCCATGTCTAGTTTGGGTGTGTAACTTCTCTGCTATGCTGAAGACTTCCCAGGCCTAGCTGGTCCAGGCAGCAGGAGACAGTCTTGCTGTCATTGTACCCTACTCTCCCCTAGGGAAGGAGGAACACTGAGATGCTCCCAACTGTGTTCCTCCCGGTGATGGAGGGCTTCCAGGAGGACGCAGACCTGACTGCAGCACCATGGAAAAGGAGGGGTGGACAGAGTGTTTCAGAGGAACTGGGGTTCTGGAGACATGGGAGGCACAGTTGGGCTTGCATCATGTTTTACAGTGACTTGGGTTCTACCTCCTCAAAGCAAGATGGTTGGCAAAGCAGTGTCACTGCTGTCCTCAGAGGTGGGAAACTGAGTCCGGGACTTGAACTTTTCCTGTAAGGCCAACTGAGTGGCAGAAAGAGGTGTATCTGCCACAGAAACCACTCCAGGGTACCTGTTTCCTTTTCCGGCGTGACATTAGCCTGATTTACAGCATGCTTGCAAAGGAAAGGGAGAGTGTGCCATTGTGCCAGCCCTCTGCCGTTCCGTGATGCATTTCCATCCGCCTGAGACTGTTGTATTTTATTTAGGACTTTTCTTTTCATAACTTTAATGTTGCTGTTTTCTGGTTTCCATCCCCAGGTTTGGACACCATGAAAATCCTTTCACAGTGGCTGACTGAGTGCATTTGCTAATGGGATATAAGGCTGTGCCCTCTGCCCCACTTCAGTGACTTTTACTGGTGGGCCCCATCAGCAGGCCCACCAGTCGCCAATGGCGCCCTTGGCAGGAACTGAGGGACAGTGGCAACCATGCCTCCCCCTGCTCCAGCTACTCCTTCCACCTTCTGCTAACCTGCATGTTGTGGGTACCCTGGCGACCCCCAGAGGACTGATCATCTGAGCCAGCTTCAATCCAAGTACTGAGTTCCTCAAGATGTGGCTGGAGTGGCTGGTGGCCTGGAGCTGGTCTCTGGATGGCCTGAGGGACTGTATTGCCACCGGCATCCAGTCTGTACGGGACTGTGACAGTACAGCCCTTGTCACTGTGGTCTGCCTGCTGGTCATGTTTGTGTGGTACTGTTACCATGTGGGCCGGGAACAGCCTCGACCCCATGTGTCTGTCAACTCCCTCCTGCAGGGAGTGGATGCCAATGGGCTTCAGAATGGCTCCATGTACTGCCAGTCACCCGAGTGCGTGCGCTGCATGCACCACGATGGTCTCAACCAGAAGCTTTACCACAACCTGCAGGAATATGCCAAGCGGTACTCATGGTCCGGTATGGGCCGCATCCACAAGGGCATCCGGGAGCAGGGCCGCTACCTCAGCAGCCAGCCCTCCATCCAGAAGCCCGAGGTCTTCTTCCTGCCTGATCTCCCCACTGCGCCCTACTTCTCCCGGGACGCCCAGAAGCACGATGTGGAGCTGTTGGAGCGGAACTTCCAGGCCGTCCTCTGCGAGTTTGAGACACTCTACAAGGCCTTCTCTAATTGTAGCCTCCCACAGGGGTGGAAAGTGAACAGTACCCCCAGCGGGGAGTGGTTCACCTTTGACTTTGTCAACCAGGGCGTTTGTGTCCCCAGGAACTGCAGGAAGTGCCCACGGACGTACCGCTTGCTCGGCAGCCTCCGGACCTGTATTGGAAACAATGTTTTCGGGAATGCCTGCATCTCGGTGCTGAGTCCTGGGACTGTGATCACAGAGCACTATGGACCCACCAACATCCGCATCCGGTGCCACCTAGGTACGTGGATGGGGCAGAGCCCCAGCGTGCACATTCACAGAAGCCTCAGGTAGCAAGGTGCCTTTGCCTCTTGAGTGCTTTGACCAAATACAGACACATTCAGCTGGGTGCAGTGGGACACACCTACACTGCAAGCACTCAGGAGGCTGAGGCAGAGGGTTGAGGCTTGAAGTGCTAACCTGCACTATATGTGTGCACTTCTATGCGTGTGTGTGCTGAGGCCAGGGATCAGCATCGAGTCTTGTGTCTCAGGATCTGTCTACCTTGTTTTTACAGGATTTCTCTGGGACCTGGGGCTCACTGGCTATGTTAGACTCGCTGGCTGCAAGCCCCAGGAGGGTCTATCTCCCTTTCTCTGACTCCCCAACCCTGTAACTCTAAGTGTGTGCCACAGTGCCTAGCCAGTTCACATGCGGAAGTAGCAACTCAGGTCCTCATGTCTGTGCTTTACAAAAACGCTTTACAAAACTTGGCCATATCCCAGCCTCAGAGCCTGTTTTCTTGGTGGTGGTCTATAAACAACTGTGGTGGCAGAATATGAACCTCATTTCTTTTTATTCTCTCAAACTTTGACTCATTCTCATGTGGTGCTGGAGATGGAAGTCAGGCACTCACACATGCTCTCTGCCACCAGGCCACACACCAACTTAAATCTAGTATCTGGCAGGAAAGGCACTGTCTGAAAGAACTTTGGAGGAGAGGCTGGTAAGTGTCCTCCATCTTTCCTGTCCATTGTGTGAGCTGCTGGCCATGTGTGGCTGCTGAGGGCTTGGGCCGTGGTCAGTGGAACAGCTGACCTAAAGTTTTCACTTAAGTTTGTATATCCAGCTATGGCTGCTGGCTGCTGTGCTCTGTGGTGGCTGACACAGAACCCATGGGGGTTCTGGCAGTGACAGAGGGCCTCAGTGGTGCCCGAGAGGCTGTGAAAGATGCTTAAACATTCTGAGTCACCACAGATCAGTGGTGTCCAGTATTCTGGTCATTTTATTCAAAGTCTAGGAATTGTGTGCGCTGTGTGCGTGGCATGCAAATTGAGTGTCAAGCTAAGCTGTCTTTTTATCCAGCCCAGCCGTGAGTGAGCTGTGCTACATGTGTGTTGCTTCCCTAGAGTGAGGCAGCCCCTCTCCCTTGGGGATCTGATCAGAGGAGGTGTGTCTCAGAGTGGCCATCAGTGCTAGCTGCAGAGTAAGGTGCATGGAGGCAAACTTCACAACTATGGGGTAACTTCTTATTCGTGAATGGTGACAGAAAGCTAGTGACAAAGGCCATGGCCTCGCTGGTGAATATTCTAGAGTAGAGTGTGCTGAGCTAGGTGGCAGCTGTAAGAGGCGGTGCTGGCTGCTGCAGGAGATGGGGAAAGCGGAGGATGAGTGTCCCGAGCAGGCTGTGGTGGGGTTCGCTAGTGTGCTTTGCAGGAGCCTGTGCCAGATGCTAGGCCCCCACTCCCTCTCGCCCCAGCAGTTCTGTTCCCTCTGCTCCCTGGGTGGGGATTCTGGAAACGGTGTGCTTTGCACTGAAGATGTCTGTGCTGAGAAGCAGAAGTATTATATCATCAAAGGGCTGCTGCGGTTGGGGATTTGACAGGCAGGTGGGACACGGTGGCAGCTTGAAGCCGGAGTCTGGATCCACGGGCAGCTGTGGGCTGGACAGGGTCCGAGTCTCCATAGACCTCATTGCCTTTCTGCAGAGTGGATGCACAGCTCCAGTGCTAAGGAGAACTTTGGGGACACAACTCACTAAGTGGCCATTTGGCATAGTGCCTGGCAGTCTCCTAAGCATGGCAGTGGCTCTCATGACTACACAGTGCTCGGTAAGGCATCTCCCACTGCCAGGCCCTGGAAGCCAAGCTTCCTCTTTAAAACAGGGGGTGGGGCGTGCTCAACTCTGCCTTCAGGGCTATTTGAAGAAAAGTAAGTAGTTCCTGCATTTGAAGTTCTCGGCAGGCAGTGGCCAGCATTATTACCAGGTAGGCTTTGATCCACATGATGGCAGTGCTTAATAAACCTATGGCAAGAGTCCATCAAGGGAGCTGGGCCGTAAACAGCTGGAAGGCTGAGGTAGGGTAGACCAGGGGGAGCAGACGGCTGACTTAGGTCAGGCTAGGCCAGGCTGGGGTTCAGGGCTGTTGGGAATGGGAGTGAAGCTTTTCTTTTGAAAGGTCTTGCTTTGTGGGAGCTTTTGATTTCCAGGGTACTGACCTGAACCCGAGTCTCATGCATGCTGGGAAAGTGCTGAGCCACTGAAGTGCATCCTCAGCTGCCAGTGCTGTTCAAAGGCTTTAGGATGCAGAGTAGGGGAAGGCCTGGGAGACAATGTGGTCAGGATCCAGGGGTGCGGAGTAGGCAGGCTGGGAGGAGGACATGGAGGTTTGGATAGCTGTGTTAATGTCTGATACATGCGTACCATATACTTGTGTGTGCGTGCATGTGTGCAGAATGTGCACACCGTGTCTTTGTGCTCATTCCCTTCTCAGGCTAGCTAGTAACTTGTAGGGAAAAATGGGTCCTTGATCTCCGTGGGAATAACAGGAAATTTTCTGTTGAAGAGGTCCTGCTGTCGGCTGGCTGTGCATGGACGAAGCTGGTTTGGATTCAGCAGCCCTGGATTCCCATGGATCCCAGGACTAGACATCATGAGTTCTTGAGGTCATGAGAACCTAGACTGATGTAAGCAATCAGTCTAGGGCCCAGACCACATGAAACCAACAAAGGAGAAGTTTGGCTGGTTGTAGCCAGCAGGGCCTTGCCAGTCCCATCCCTCGAAAGACTGACCTGCCTATTGGGCTGTGAGGACAATTCCACATGCTGGGTGGCTTTCAGATAACAGAACAGGGCTGGCCATGTGGCTCAGTGGGTGAAGGCACATGCCTTACAAGCCTGATGACCTGAGTTTGATTCCAGGAACCCACAGTGGGAAGACAGAACCACCTCCCCTAAGTGAACCTCTAATGCTCACATACATGCGGTGTCAGGCACACCCCACACAATATTAATATAAAGTTTCAGATTAAAAAAGAACAGAAACAGCTGGGTGGTGGTAGGGGAATTAAGAGTTCAAGGCTAGCCTGGGAAACATGGTGAGACCCTGACTGAACAAACAAAACAGCCCAGAGGCAGACTCCTCCTGGTTCTGAGGCTGGAGGTCCAAGGTGGAGCTCTCTGGGGCCAAAGTGCTCAGGCTGCCAGATGAGTGTCTTAGTCAGGGTTCCTGTTTGCTGTGATGAACACCATGACCAAAAGCAAACTGGGGAGGAAGTCAGGGCAGGAACTCACACACGGCAGGAAGCTGGAGGAAGAAGCCGAATGCAGAGGCCATGGAGGGTGCTGCTTACTGGCTTGCTCCCCATGGTTTGCTCAGCCTGCTTTCTTATAGAACCCAGGACCACCAGCTCAGAGATGGCACCATCCACAATGGACCGGACCCTCCCCCATCAATCACTAATTAAGAAAATGTCTTACAGTCAGATCTATGGAGGCATTTTCTCAACTGAGGCTCCCTCCTTTTGGATGACTCTAGTTTGTGTGCCATGTGGACATAGACTTGCCAACACAGTGGCCGTGGCATCCTCTTGCTGTGACCTCATGTAGTACACAGGTCCATTTTATAAGTATAGATCCCATTCAAGACCTAATCCCAAAGATCCTTAATGCCATCATCTCGGTGGCCTTGGGCTTAGAGTTATGGGTCACAGAGAGCCCACAGTGTGGACTCCAGGGGAGCGTGTGGAAGACCTGAAGCTTTTAAGTGCCCCCCGGAGCAGCCCAGCTCCACCTTCCAGCAGCCTTGAACCCTGGCCACCTTCACTCTCAATCCTCTGTTTTCCCCCAAGGTCTGAAGACTCCCAATGGCTGTGAGCTGGTGGTGGGGGGTGAGCCCCAGTGCTGGGCGGAAGGCCGCTGCCTGCTCTTCGACGACTCTTTCCTGCACACTGCATTCCACGAAGGTGGGCGCTGCCTCCCCCAGAGCTTGCCCACCTGCTTGCTTTATGGTTATTTTTAAAAGAGAAGTTTTGGGGTACCAGACAAAACTGACCAGGAGCTCCCAAGGCCCCTCATTTCACCTTCCCATGCAGCCTCCCCACATGGGTAGCTGGTATGACAGGTGACCAGCCAACTTCAACCAGCTGTCATGACTTGAAGGCTGTCGTCACATTCAGGTTCACTCCCAGTGTCAGACCTGTGGGTTGGGGCTGTGTCCGTAGTGACAGTCCTACTGCCCTGCCCAGGTTCCCTCCCTTTTTTTCTTTCATTTGCCTTCCTCAAGACATGGGAGAGACCTCATGAACATACTCCATCTGGGACGGGGAGGTCTTCTCATGCCCATAGGCCTATAGCTCAGTCTACATGAGTGTGCAGGGCTACCCTGACCTCCTACGCTCCTCCTCCCCACCCTGACCTCCGACGCTCCTCCTCCCCACCCTGACCCCCTTACGCTCCTCCTCCCCAGGTTCTGCTGAGGATGGCCCACGGGCGGTCTTCATGGTGGATCTCTGGCACCCCAACGTGGCAGCTGCCGAACGGCAGGCCCTGGATTTCATCTTTGCTCCAGGACGATGAGGACGTTGCCTGGGCTGGAGCCAGGCTGAGTGAGGCCCAGGTGGATTATGGGCCAGCCCAGTCCCTGCCATGATCCACACTGGAAGAGCAAGTGGCCTCCTGTCCCCATGGGAGCCCTCTTTACTTTGGTTACTGGGAACTCCATAGATTTCTTTCCCCTTCCAGTTATCTACTGGGACTTCTGGCCTATTAGTGTGTCCCTTTGGCTGTGACCAGAGACTCTGTACCCCTCAAGTCTGTGACTTTGCTACCTGATGTCTTCTCTGTGTTCTGGAATAGAGTAACCAAATGGCCATTTGTCTGAATGTAATCATCTTAAGCTTTGTAGCTGTCTCACCAGAGACCACAGCCATTGGGCCTGACAGCTTGGCCTCTGTGCTAGGGTTCTGAGGACCTACACTGTCCCGGAGCAAGAAACAGCATGCAGCCTGCACACCTGGTTGGCTTCATTAGGGTCTTACCAATCACCATCAGGGTGTTGTGTAGGTCAGGGTCCAGGAAATCCATCATTATTGCTGTCACCCAAAGTCTATCAGAGTCCTGGTGGTTGTGACCAGGGCCTTTGCTTTAGTCACAGCTTCCTATAGAGCCGACGACCAGTGCGGACTCCCAGGTCAGCAAAGAACAGGGATACCCTTAGCTCACTGCCTACTGAAGCCTACTGCCAAGCCATGCCTCACATGTGCTGCTGCTGTTTTGAGTCCACCGAGATTGTCAGGAAACATGTTCAGCTTAACCTTTGCCACCAACCATGTGACCAGGGTGTCCATCATGCTTTGGAGTCTGTTGCCTAAGAGTTGACACTGATCCATCCTTATGTATGTAAATGTTCAAATGCTAGACGAGGGGACAGCAAAGAATCAGCCCATGTTGATCAAAACATTGACTCAAGCCCATGGGCATGAGGACACTGAAGAGAGCTACAGACCCTGAGATCCACAGATATGATATTGGTCTTTAGTCTCCAGAGAAAACACACAGTTCTCTTCCCAAAGTGAAGGCTAGCCAGAGGCCCAGATAGCCACAGGTCAGCTGATGTAAGAATGTCGTCAGCCATTCTCAGAACACTCTTTGGGAGTAGTGGCCCATGGGTCTTGTCCAGAGCAAGACAGAATGACAGCTTACCTTATAGAACAGGAAGTAAATAAAGAATTTGCTGAAAGCCAGGTGGTGGTGGCGCTCGCCTTTAATCCCAGCACTCGGGAGGCAGAAGCAGGCGGATCTCTGTGAGTTCGAGGCCAGCCTGGTCTACAAGAGCTAGTTCCAGGACAGGTTCTAAAGCTATAGAGAAACCCTGTCTGGAAAAAAACAAAAGAAAAAAAAAGAACTTGCTGACAAGAGATGTGCTCATGTAGCTTGTGAGAGCAGGCAGGGCCTGGGCAGCCGGAAGTGACGGGCTGGTGTGGGAGTGTGCCTCTTGGTTTCTGAGTTGGCACCGACAGCTGAGGCCATGGTCAACAGTGGGTGAGGCCAAATGGCTGTCCTTACAGTGAGTCCTATGGTATGGCTCGGAGCAGAGCACAACCTAGCATGCGTGAGACTCTGGGTTCGATCCACACTACATATGGCAGGTGAATGAGGGTGCGAACAGGAGCCAGCCAGTCTGCAGTGCTAAGTCAGCTCAAATGGTAAAACAGACAATATTTGTATGGGAAGAATTTGTAATTCTTACGTTTTGCTGGACTCGGGCTCAGCGTCTGTAGTTCACTCCCCTGCCTCTTCTAGAAAACCAAGTCCCCTCTCCCAGTCTCACTTGGTCTCCCTGAAGATAGGTCTGGTGTTGGGCAGGCATGGGATCCCTCTGCATAGCAAAGCCACAGATGCCAAGAGGCAGGGGCAGAGGAGGACGGGCCATTTCCCCTGGCATAGCGGTGGCAGCCAGGTGCCCCGGGGACAGCCTGACTGTAGGATGTTAGCACATGCCAGTGCCAGCCGACAGCCACAATGAGCTGCTGCACCAGGAAAGGAGGAGCACGGCTCTCCCAGGGCCAGAGTGTTTCTCACCCTCCTCCACATGCACCGCCAACCAAGCAGCTGCTGAGGTCATTTCTGTGTCACCAGGACTGCTGGAAGCGAGAGAGGGGAGCAAGCCAGGGCCTGCCCCAGAAGGAATCCCCACTTTCTGTTCTTTGCAGTTCTTCATGCCTCAGCAGTCTCATGATCAGCTCAAGTCACCGTCAGGTCCTCAGACCCTAAACCCCTTTCCTGTCCATCACCTCTCCAGGATTGTGTGGGCTGTCTTTGGTGACAATTGAGTGCTTGACTGCGTGCAACACAGGCAGGTCTTCAGTGCCCTCCACCCCACCCCCACCCCCACAGCAGCTGCCTTCTCTGGCATTCTGGGGTGGAATGCAGAACTCATTTCTGTTGTGGGTTTGAATTGCTGGGGTTGAGGGTCACTGATCTGCATAGCAAGATCTGCATAGCTGTAGAGACAGTCGGCAGAAGGGTATGTCTAAGCCCTGGTCAGATGCTGGGCAGGCCATCTGACCGGTTTCTACAACAGCCAGTTTGCAATTCTTGACTACAGAATCCTGGGCACCAGGTTTTGTTTGCTTGTTTGTTTGCTGTGCTTGGGATGGATCCAGGATCTTGAATACACAAACACCCTACCACTGAGTCCTGCACTAAACTGTAACACCCCACACTTAGCTTTTGAGTTTCGGGTCTGGCAAATCTCAACTTAAAGGTTAGACCTCTGAGACCTGACCAACCAGCCTCCTGAAGTCCTGTTGGTTCAGGTTTTGGGCACATGACCCAAGTTCTTATGCTGGGACCACTGAGAAAGAGAAGGAGACAGCTAAAAAAACACATGAACCACAGGAGACTAGCTGGCCCCATGTGGGGTCCATCTGCATCCGGATGCAACCTTGCCTAGAGCCAAACGTGCCTGTTGATTGTTAGGTTCCAGGAGCAAAGCAACTGCACTGACTCTTGAGCCAAGTTTGAGTTGTGCTTTCTTTCCTATGCCACCAAGAAGTCTCAATCTACTCAGTCTTGTCCACGGGATGGGTCTCATGCTTGCTTTGTAAGCTTAACCTGACTTTTCAATCAGGCAGTACGATGTCAGATGGGCCTGTGCGGGTGCACACATGCACGTTAGAGCAGACAGGCTAGGGGCCAATGCTTTTCTAAGGCTCCCCACTGCACTGCAGGCAACACTGCCAGCAGCCTTCTCCGACATTCCCTCCCCGGCAATGGCTGCTAACCAGCTGTAAACATGGGGAACAGGACAGAATGAGGCCACATATTTCAGAGCTGCTGACAGATGGCCATGGACACACTCAAGCAGACTGTAGTGCTAGGTGGCCCTAGGAGGTGCACAGACTGGACTGAGCACTTCCTGCCACCTTCCCAGGTGACTTCTGGTCACCTCCGTTCTGTCTTCCTCCTGACCCCACTTGCCACGTGAGAGTGTTCCAGGGGGGTTTGGGTGGCTCATTGCACTGCTAGGAATGGAACCCAGATCTGCTGCACACAGGCACATACTACTGTTGCATTTCACCCCATTGATAAGATCCTAGGCAGCCACTCTCCCACTCAGCCATCTCCTGTCCTCTACACAGGCATGGCTACTGAGCCATGCCCCTAGCCCCCTCACTGAGGGTTTCTAGAGAGGAGCTCTAGCATGAGCCTAGCCCCTCATGGCGGTGGGGGATCTAGGCAGGTGTTCTGCCACTACTCCCCTCATTGGGAGATCCTAGGAAGGGGCTCTGCCATGAGCCATTAGCCCAGCCTCTCACTGGGGGGTTCTAGGTAGGTGCTTTGCCATTGTGCCCTTCACTGGAGGATTCTAGGCAGGTGCTCTACCACTGAACCACCAGGGTGCAAACACATTAAAAAAAATAATAAGGGATGGAGCTCAGTGGTAGAAGCTAGCCTGAATGAGGTTCTGGGTTCCACTTAAGCAGCTATGCAGAGGGCACCCACTTTTTGCCATTTCTCTTCAGCAAAGACTTGCATAGTTTGCCATGATTTATGCTGTAGTCATCCAGAGGCAGCTTAGGTTGTGAGGACAGTTACATCACAGGGACTCCAGTGTGCAGATTTGGGCGTCCTGCTGGGGCCCATGCATTGTAAATCTCCTAAGGTGTGGACATGCACCCAGACCCCTCCTTGGTACAGCCAATGTCCTGGACCCTCGTAGAATGCCTTTTCCTGAGGCTGTGGAGGACCAGTATCCTCTGGACTTTAATACAAGGACAAAGACTGAGCAAACTGAGCAAGGGGGTGGGGCAGAGGGACACACGACACAACAGCTACTCACTGTCCTTGGTAAAAGGTGCTGTAATGGGAGCCCAGGTGCTGAACCTGGCATTAGCTTGGCAGCTGGGGTAGGAGGTGAATGCGGGGCCGCCTGCAGCCTCCACAGAGCCCTGAGCCATTACCGTGGCACGCTGGGCCTGGCTGTAGGAAGGTGGGACAGAGGGACTGCCACTCGGCAATTCTGAAACAGGCTCTGGGCTCCTGCCGGGGTTCAAAGACACCCAGAAAGAACACAAGGCAGTTTTCCCTCACAGAGGCCTGGAGGCAGGTGCCTCCTGACGCTCCTCTCAGAAGCCAGGAGCTGAGGGCTGGGAGCAGGTGTGTGTACTGGGCGGAAGGTGGCTGTAGACTGAGAACCCAGCGCTCACCTCCCCTGCACTGCTATCTTCATCTCGAGGTGGCACCTGCCATCCACCAAGCAGTCCCTCCCTTGTCTACTGCCAGGCCCATCCACTCACTGTCCACCCTCTCGGGGCCACAGGCTGCAGCCCTCCCCAGGGACAGCCACAGCCTTCTAGAAGCCTCCACCACTACCACCACTCTCCCTGCTTCCTACCCACTTGGGAGTGGTGACCTTCCAGCCAAGGACAGGCATGCTCTCATGCTCAGAGGCTCCTGGGAGGAGCTGGCACCTCAGCAACCTCACCAGGCCTGCCTCTCCCACAAGTCACCTAGCCCCACTGCACACTCAGAGTTCAGTTTGTAGACACAAGGAGGTAGCAGAACCCTGCAGTGGCTATATCGGATGACTGTGAACTTACTGGCTTAAATGCCTGGAATTCCCCTTTGCAGCTCTGGAGGGCAGGAATCCATCCAGGCCCCTTCACAGCTCTCAAGCAGGTCCCCTCACTACTTCCTGGCACCCAGCAGCCAGCGGCTTCTCCCTCAGCCTCCCCATTCACATAACCCTTCCCACAGTACTCATCTCCCTCAGCTCGTTTCAGAAGCACCAAGGATGGTACTCAGGGCCTGCCTGGACACCACGAGGTTACACAGGACTCTTATCATATGTAACAGTCACAGAGTCAGGGATGGGATGCATATGGGCCAGGAGCATGCCTCAGAGGTGGGGACTTAGGCATGCTGGCAACTGATGGGGTGAGGAGAGTGATTGAGCCACCTGGAAGGAGCCACCCAGGAGCTAAACACAGCAGTGACCACTAGAGTGGGCAACTCCAACACAGCACCTGGACTCCACCTGCACGCCTGTCACTTGGAAGTGCTGTGAATGGATGTGCCCCAGTGTTTCCCAAGGGGTCCATTTCCCCAGTGGGAACGATGGCCAGGTAGATCTCTCCTGGGAACGTGGGCCCCACAGTTCATAGTGGGGCAGGGGGTGACCCCAGCAAGGCTCAATGGCCTCTTTCCTCCTGTGGTCTTTGTCCAGTCCCATGGTGACAATCTGGGTGTCAACTATGAAGCTGCAGATAGATCCCTCTGGCAGTCACTGCCCTGACGCTGCTGTGGAGGGCCTGGTGTCCATCCAGTACAATGGGAGTCTGTTATGGCCTCTGCTGGGCCTCTGCTATGGGAACACACCATGTTTAGAGGGTAATTTGGAAGGTGTGGGCTTGGGTCTATGCACAAACTGTCCTGAGAGGCCTAGGACACTGGAGCAGGAGGCTGGGGGTGGATGCTCTTTCCCAGCAGCCTCCAGGCCAATCACTGTAGAGGCTGCAGCAGTGCACACCTCCCTGGGCTCAGACAGGTCCCAGTGGACCCTCCATGTCAGCAGAGAGATGTCACGGAGGCCTGCTGGACGGCTCGGTGTAAGTCCAACAGCCTGAACTGGCTTGGTGGAAGGAGAGAAATGACGAGGCAAGGAGGAGTGCCTGCAGTGTTTCAAGACTCAAATTCCTGAGTTAGTCCTGGGATGAGATGCACAAGGGTTCTACAGATCTAAGGGAAGTAACTCCCAAGATTCTTTTTGGCAAAAGTAGACGTTTACACACACACGCACGCACGCACGCAAGCAGCTCCCTGTTTCAGGCAGCAGGACCAACTGGGCTGTAATCAGGAATGGAGAGAGACCTTTGCCCCCTCCCCTGCCGCTGTCTGTCCATAACCCAGTGAGGTATCCTAGGACCAGGGAATGCCTCTTATCTGAGATCCCTACCCTTCACTGCACAAACAAGCAGAACCGTAGACTTGTCGCATCCTCTCAAGAGGCGGCACAAAAGGGATGGGTGAGGCTAGGGCAGGAGGCAGTTGGGTTTCTGGGGCACAGTGTGTGGGAGCTACTCTGCGTGGGAAGTGTGACCCCTAGTGGGCTCCTGGCCAGAGCCTATGGCGGCACACAGCTCAGCCTCACCTGCACGGCTTGGCAGGGCCTGGAGCCTGACGGGGCCTGGCAGATCCACTCCCAACAAGGCTCACAAGCTGCTGGCCAGGCTACAGTTTCTCATGGCATGTGGCCCACACCCCCAAAATAAAAGGCCAAGAGAGGTGTGTGTGTTACTAGTGGTTGAGACCACAGCCTCATGTCAGGAAGCATCTTACCTAAGCAAAACCCTCAGTCCTTTCTCATTTTCAGGTATGGACTCAGTAGTAACCACGGCTGGCAGCAGTGCGGGCATCCCTGAGCTTGGGGTCTTCCTGCCTCACCTCAGAGCTGGGAATACAGTGTGGGTTACGGGGAAGAGCAGGCTTACTGCATGAGCATGTGGACCCGAGTTCAGATCCCTAGCACCCACATAAAGAGCTGAGTGTGACCACGCACAAGCCTGCACTCCCCCCCCCCCCGCAAGGAGGGGCAGGGGAGTTGTGCTCATTTTGGCGAGAGAGCCTATATCAAATAAGGGGGGCAATGACAGGATACCCCATGTCCTCCTCTGTTCTCCTCCATACACATGTACCATGCTCAAGACAGAATATGTTCCTGATTTATAGAAAAACTCCTGGGGGTATTTTAAAGACCCTACATTCGAGACTTCCCACGCAATGGTGCTCAGGTAACCTTTGGTCACGACTTTACTCTGGGGTAAGTTTAATCGGGAAGCCCACGGCAGCCCACGGCAGCCCACAGCACTGGTTCTACAATGGCTGTGTTCTGAGTGCAAAGCATTCCTGGGCTCAAAGCAGCCCTGTCGAGGTGCATGGGACAGGTTATGGGCTGCACAAAGCTCCAAGGACTGAGAGAGGTCAAGTGACATCCCTTGAAATAGCTTTCTGGAAGAGTCCTCATACCCAGGCAGTTAGGGGAGCCACTAGAGGGAAGATGGGATGCCTCCAAGCAGAGTCCCAAGTTCTGACATGCCACGGGCTGCCTTCTCAGAGGTTAGGGCCACGACTTAGAAGGTCTTGAGCAGCAGTTGGCAGAAGGGAAAATGTACCATGCGGAGCACCCCTCGGCTGTAAAACACACTGTAAAGTCATCAGAAGTTTCTTGAGAGCTGGCAACAAACTTCCCAAGTTTCTTCCTAGAACTGTTCAGGGACAGAGATCAATATGCCTGTGTCTGGCTCACAGCAGGACTCTCCTGGCAGGGACATCAGTCTTTGGTCAGCCAATAGCTGGAGGGGCCCCATGGAAAGGAAGAGCCTGCAGGTCACGAGGCTTACGACCCTGTAGACAGGCACACTGGTGTGTACAATCCATGGAGAAAACATACAGCCAGCCCTCCAGATCCAAGGGTTCTGTACCCGTGAGCCCAAGGATAGATGGGAAAGGAAATCATGTGCTACCACCATGCAGACTCAACATAGTTTAGAAACTCCCTCCGCAGCAGGCCTGTGAGGTTGGGGCTGTCAATCACTATTGGCTAGTGTATATGGGTTCTATGCAGATGCTCTGCTCTAACAAAAGCAACACAGAATCCTCAGTGTGGAACGGGGCATGGAGGAAACTGCATGTGCACACACCCCTGTAAAGCATGTACACTGACTTTTATTCTGTCATGGAAATGCTAGCCAATTACACAGAACTTAGTTTGGTCATTTTATTTTTGAGCCCTTGGGAATCTTTCATAAACTTGAAACTCAGCATCACAAGGTTGCAAAGTACCATGTGTACTTTGAGTAAACTATCAGGTGAGATTCCCATGGCTGCATTCTTGAGCCTGCAGCCTGCTCTGCACCTGTTCAAGTCACTTACACATGACAGAACCTGAGCCCTCTAACCCTCATGCAGCAGCCACTGAAGAACAAGGTCCTTCTCAACCCTTGGCACTGGGGACACTGTCTGGAGGGGCTGCTGCACAGCCCAGGTGACACATGGCTGTGCACAGCTCACAGCAGGTTTATACCATGCTTCAGCAGCTTCCGCTTGGCTTTGCCTGCGAGGCTGAAGGCACAATCCTGAGGGTTCGGGAAGCCGGAGCTGCGAGCGGTGGTTGCCAGCTGCTGGAAGTAGGTTTCCTGGGCAGGGTTGCAGCAGGCGTACACAGCTGTGGAGGCGTTCCTATTGGGGAGGAAAGAGGACAACAGCTTAGAGGTGACAGTGTGGGGCCTGGCTGGCTGCTCCAGCACCCTTAATGCCTGCTACAGGCCCGGGTAACAACTCTCCTGTCTTTCAGCTCACGGGGGCTGGGATGGTGGGCCTGAGGTAGCTGTAGCCAGGGTCTGAAGTTACTGAACAAATGGACACTGAATCTGCTGCCAGCAGAATGGCAGCAGAGCAAGTCCTGCTCATGTCTCTGGCTCTCCATGGCAGGAGGGACTATCCCACCTATCAGCCAAGGAGCCTGGGCTTAGGACGGTGGCTGACCTGCTCCACTCTGATGCCTGTAAGGTGACAGAGGAGAGGCAATGACAGAAAGCAGGAAACCTGAACCCATAGGTAACAGAGGGACAAAGAATGGCACAAAGAAGGATCTGTAATGGGTATTTGAGAAGGTGGGTGTGAGGTAACCAAGGAAACTGCAGTTGCATCTTGGTAGCTGGGCTCCTGACAGCATGCTGCTCATCTGCTCCACATTCTTGAAGCCACACCCCTCAGACACCGCACAGGCACACTACCCAAGGGTCTGTGCCCTCCACATCAGCACCATTTGCCCCTCAGACAGGAGACAGCGGGACACTCTCCAACACCGCATAGGCACACTACCCAAGGGTCTGTGCCCTCCACATCAGCACCATTTGCCCCTCAGACAGGAGACAGTGGGATGCTCTCCAACACCGCACAGGCACACTACCCAAGGGTCTGTGCCCTCCACATCAGCACCATTTGCATTGCTGGTTTAATCCCCCCACCCCCCTGTGCTCTTTCCCCAAGACTGGGGAATAAATAACCTAACAGGGTAATTTGAGAAGAAGAAAAAGGGTTACTTTACCCCATGAATATGCCACCAATCTCATAAATATTCATAAGGACTCCTTAAAAATCCACCATGCAGGGCCAGAGGGATGCTTGACAGCCTCAGTTCCATTCTGGAACCTCACAAGTTGTCCTCTGACCTCCACATGCACACTGTAGTGCATGTGTGAACATATGCACACATATAGCCATGCATACACATATACACACATCACACACAGGTGCATACACATACAGACACACACATACACTTTAAAAGACCCAAAACTGGTACCCACTATGGTGCTCCCCCACTTTCAGGCTAGTGCCCCAATTTCTCTACTTTGCTAAGTAAGCTTCAGCTTCAACTGTCTATCAAGGGAGTCTTTCCTCCCGGGCACAGGACCAGGGAGAGACTCTTACCTGTTAACAAATCCACCCGGTCACCTTGGCCCCCCACATTCTTCTTGTCTTGAGGCCTTAGTCTAACAAGCCTCAGTTTCCCTGATTCTAGCATGCAGAGTCAGGGGCTGCTAAGGCTCCTTCCCTCAGCTGTCTCCTGCTGGATGAGGAAGAGGAAGCTCCAGGTCTTGCTCTTGTGAGGCATTTCTCTGGCAGGCTCCTCTCAAAGCTGAAGGGAGTATGGCTTGGTGAGAAAACCTGCCAGTCACACTTGTGTGGCAATGCCAGCCCTCCTACTGGCAAGCAGGGAGCCCCTGGCTTTATTACAGAGTCCTGAGGAGTCTGTGTGTACTCCTTAGCATGTGCCAAGGAACTGTGCCCATCACTGTGGTGAGAACCCACCCAGCATGCCTTGGCCTCTACCTATACTGAACCCTGTCAGCTCTAGGAAGGTGAAGCACAGCGGCCACCAGCAGGGGAGCAGATGTCAGCATTCGTTTGCTGCCTCCTCCCACTCAACAGCCACACACCCAGCACACCCAGGTCCCAGAGTGGTGGCTGCAGATGTGACACTTCAGCTGCCACCTAAAGAGGACAGACTGTGCTATCAGCAGCAGATGACACCTGGACAGACAGCTAGCATCAGTGTGGTCAAGTGATGGGACATGGGAATTTCATCCCCAAGGCTCCGTGTGTTCGCACTGAGTCCTGACCCACGGTCTTGGCCCAGCTAGTGAGACCTATGGGGAAAGAGCATGCACCTTAGAGTAATGGAGGCCTGCAGTCAAACCCTGGCCGTCGGCTTCGTGAGACTGTGACCTGGGACAGCACCGTTCCCGCACATGCTCACATTTCTTACTATGAAAGGAAGGAGAAGTGTGTCTGCACAGCCGTTCCGACAGTTGGCAGGCTGATGGAGGGGTGGGGAAGCTCTTCCTCTAGCCCTCTAACGTGCTCAACTCTCCAAAACTAGCTTCAGAAAACACGGAGATGAAGAACACAGCTATTTAAACATCCAGTTTCAGGGACAGTCACCTGGAAGATGAGGTAGTATGCCAATGGGGAAGGAAATGGAACCTGTGTTGTCTGTTATCAGTACCAGAGAATAAACTAAAGCAACAGTGGCCCGGAGCTCCCCCACAAAGACATAGGCTGGCTCTGGTGTTGCTGGGCATCAGAGAAATGTCTGATTCTGAGATTTCTGCAGTGACTTTGTTTTCACCAACCATTTTGTTTGTATTTAGAAGCCTATAGTGTTGTCTGGCCCACCCTCAGGAATAGTGCAGCCCTGTGCTCTCTGACAGTGAGGACTTAGGGCTTTGCCACTGTTGTGACCTGCATATTTAGAGCAGGGAAGGCATTGGGAGGATGGCCTCTAGAGGGACTAACCATATTCAGCCTGTGATGAGGACAGTGACACCGCTGTGAGGGGCTGAGCAGCTCACCTGACGGTCATCTCATACAGCGCAGGCAGCTGGGCAAAGTCAGAGTGCAGGAGGTCGACGGCCTGCAGAAAGCGGCGGTCCTGGGGCGCGGCCACTGGAGGCAGGTTGGCTGGCAGAAGGAGACAGAGGTGGTGAATGGCAGCCCTCCCCGACTCCTTGGGCCAAGTCCTGGACATGGGAGCAGTGAGGCTAAAGCCTGAGTGTGGGTGAGAGGCCTGGGGACAAATAGCCCAGTCGCTCTCTCTAGGAGAGAGCCCTGCCAGCCCCACTGCCAGCCCCACTGCCAGCCACAGCAGCTCCTATCCTGGGGCCGACCTTACCACAGATGTTGAAACTCACAAGTTCCCACTGGGGAAACAGCAAACAAGAAAAGGAGCAAATGAGTGTTTGCCACTGTGCTCCAGCTGTGGCCAGCGGGTTGTGGGTTGCAGCACTGCCATGACTGGGGCTAGGTTCTCCCTCCACCCATGTGGAGCCGGGCTCGCTGTACCTGTAGCTTACCTGTGAGCACGCTCTGGATTCGGTCATAATGCATGAAGTTGTATGTGCTGCTTGTGAGGCTAGCCTCGTCTCGGGGTAGTGTCTCCTTCAGGTGGACTTCCAGCCCATTCAGGGATGCCAGGCTGCTGTGGTACTGCAGAGGGGCCAGGAGTGTGGGTCACAGGCTGGCAGACTCAGTTAAGAAGCACCTAGACAATGCCTCAGTGGTCACTAGACCTAGCAAAAATAGCCATTGTCTTTGGTGGAGCATCAAGTTCCACTCACATGCTCCTTTTGTTTGAGGCAGGGCTTCCCTATGCTGCCCCGACTGGCCTAGAACTCACTATGGAGACCAGGCTAGCCTCAAACTTGTGGAAAGCCTCCTGCCTCTGCCTCCTGGGTTCTTGGACTACAGGTGTACACCATCCCCAGCCCCTTATGTTCATATATGCACATACTTTTCTTCTTGTGTGTATCTATCTGTGTGTGCCGTGTCATGTGCATGCACATGGAACTCAGAGGAGAGTGTCACACCCTCTGTGTGTGACAAGTGAGCTGTCCAGTGTGGGTGCTAGTACTGAATTCAGGTTCCCTGAATAAGAACTAAGTGCTCTTAACTGCTAAGTCACCTCTCTAGCCCCATGGTCTAATATTTGTCATACTGTGTGAGGATAAAATGAGCAGGCTCTAATTTAAGAAGAGTCAGGAGGCATGGCAGTACTAACCTAGAGCCCCAGCACTCAGGAGGCTGACATAGGAGGACCGCAAATTTGAGGCCATCATGGGTGGAAGAAAGGAAGAAAAGAAAAGGAGGAAGAAGAAACAAAAGGAAAAAAAAAGGAAAATTACCCATGATATCACCACCCAGTGGTGGCTGCCTAGCTGTGGCTTCCCAGAAGCCCCCAGGGGACTATCTATTTTGCTTTATTTAAATATTTACTTATTTTTAATTTATCTGCCTTATGTGTGCAGAGTCCAGAAGAGGGCATCGGAGGCCCCGGGTTGGAGTTCTGGGTAGTTGTGAGCTGCCTGATAGGATGTGAACTCTGGTCCTCTGGAGGAACAGCAAGTGCTCCAAACCCCTGGGCCATCTCTGCAGCTCTGGCACTGTCTGTTTTAACACTATTGGTGGCCTTCTATGTTCCCAGTGTTTCCCAACCTGGCCTGGGTGAAGTCCTCATAGGTTAATCACTCCCATGAAGAATATGCAACTTTTAAAAGAATGAGGAATGCTGTCCAGTGCCCTGTGCTCGGCGGCTCTGAGAGGCTGTAGGAATCAGGAGCTCCAGCGGATAAGTAGTGTGTGAACAAATCCCCTCAAATGAGCCAATGAATAAACACAGCCAGTGCCAGGCACTCAACCACTGGCTTCCCGAGTGCACAGCTGTGGAAAGCAGGAGCATGTGTGCAGAGCCACCTTGCTCTGACAGTCAGGACACTTACAATACTGGGTTAGCAGACACAAACAAGCCTAAGCTTGAGAGATGTGTGTGCCTTGGGGGTGACAGGGTGGGATGACACTGGGCACCCAGGGGAGCTCACCCTACGGCTAAAGAAGGCGGGCACTGGGGCACCCAGGGGAGCTCACCCTGCGGCTAAAGAAGGCGGGCACTGGGGCACCCAGGGGAGCTCACCCTGCGGCTAAAGGCGGGCACTGGGGCACCCAGGGGAGCTCACCCTGGAGCTAGAGAAGGGGGGCACTGGGGCACCCAGGGGAGCTCGCCATGTAGCTGCACTACACCTTCTGGATCTTAGGGACCTGATAATAACCACCCCTCAAGTTGCTAACAAGAGACAGGGAAAACTGGATCAGAGAGTAGGCCAACTAAATCCTATTCTCTCTAAATCCTATTAGGCTCTACTTCCAAATTTTTCTGCCTAGCTTGTAGTCAAGACAGAGTTGCTTAAACCACAAACCATCACAAGATGTGTGGTATAATACGGAGGAGACTTCTCTAATGACTAAGTGTTGTCATAGATGCAGGGGCCTAGTTAAATCCAGGCGACCTGTTTTTGTGCAGCCTGGCAACTAAGGATGGTTTTTTGTCTGTCACACTTGTGAGAGGTCCATGAGGTGGCCACAGAAGGCCACACCACACCATTCATACACTGCCTGGTTCAGAACCACATAAGGCTGGGAAGTTTGCAAAGTTGAAAACGTCTGCCTTCTGAATGCATGAACAAAAAGCTTGCTGACTGGTTATACAGCAGGATCTCAGAATGGCCCGAGGAGACACAGGGCTCTGACTTCAGTCCGCACTAGAGCTGACGGCAGATGGTGGATCTGTGGGCTGGGAGAGCAGTGTGTGTGTAGCCCCCATGGCTGAGATTGGGAGCTTTTCCACTAGATATCTCACCAAATGCTCCCACCCTGACTTTAAGGAGGTCTTGCCTCCAACCCGCCCCAACCCTGATGCCCCTGTGCATGGCCTAATGCAGCAGTAATTCACAGGCTCCCTGAAACTGAAGGCCCCATGGGAACATCCTAGGCACAGAGCTGAAAACCAGGCTCAGGGAGACTAAGCTGCCCCCTGGTGGGGGCCTCCTGCACTTCCCTTTGATGGCACAGCTCCCAGGCTCAGAAACCTGATGGCCCCATAGCCCTGCCTCCTGAGGTCTGTGTGGACAGAGGGCTGTGCATCTCCAGCCTGTTGGACCACACTGCAGAGACTACCTCTGCCTTCCAGAAAACAGCAGGAAAGCTACAGAGAGATCAGGTGAGCATTTTCTACTCAAGTCTGTTCTATTTAAGACAGAGATGGTAACAAACCTCTCTTATAAACCAGACTTGGGGTCTGGTTCAAGTTCATCTTCTTAAATCAGCACAGTGTTCAAAGTTAGCAACTCCCTAGTCTAGACAACACCACTAGCATTTGCCTTCCATACCCTGCATCCCATTTCCTGGCCCTAATAGTACCAGCCCTACTTTACAGGAAAGCTGAATGCTGTGGTCATAACACTGTGGTTGGCCTTGACAAATGCTTCCGCACAGTAGAGGCTGCAGAAGGCTGGGCACTCTTCTCTCCTCTGCCAACCTACCGGCAAGAGCAGAGCAGCCTGGGACAGGGAAGTGAGGAAGAGACAGTGAGAATCAATGGAACTGCATGAGGCCTCCACTTCACACCTTGCAAGGCTCTTCCCTCAGGACAGGAGTTGCAGTGTCTGCCTTCCAGAACCATCCCCAGCTTGGCTAATACAGTAAGCCAGCCTAACATATAGTTATGTAGACCACCCCTCCCCAAGGCAGCCTGTGCTGGGTCTCTTCAGAGCGGCATTCTGCCTATTCTGCGGCATCTAAACACCAGGACTTGGAAGTGAATAGTCCTGAGGCTCAGCACAGTAGGAACTAGGGAAAGCCAAGCCACAGAGCTGCCCTGAATGAAGCCACAGACAGGACCCTTTGCTGTCCTAAAGCAGAGGTGGACACAGCCACCCACAGCTATGCTAAATGAGGATACATGTAAAAAGTCTCAACTCTGGGCTGTGGGCAGGGTCTGTGGAAGGAGACAGAAAAGTCAAGTGGCTTAGAGAGAAGCTGCCTAGCCGCCTGTCCTGTGCTCCAAGGTGACCGGCTCCTTGGTGGAGGGCCACAAGACAGGCATACCGATGAGACTGCCTCAGAATAATGTGGATTTAAGAAGAAAAACAAGTTGAGCCCCAGAACACCAATTGCCCTCCAGCAATTGTTCTTCCTGCCAACCACAGCAAGGCTGTTACCATAGCAACTCTATCGCCAGTGTGGGCCCAGACTCTAGAGCTCAGTTCACTGCTCCAGGAAGTGATGGCTACTCAAAAAGCTCCATCCACTGCCAGTTTGGATTTCAAGTGTACTCTGGGAAGGAGCACCAAGTCACCATGTGAGGCTGGGTCTAGGAAGGAAATGCAGGGTTCCGGGCCCGCCACCCTCACCCCAGGCTGTGATGTGCTGCAGAAGACAGATACTGGCAAGAGTGCCCATGCCACCTTGGCTAGGAGCTGAGCCAGCAGCAGGGCAGCTCTCAGCCCTGCCTGCAGTCTCTGGCCGCATGACCTCACTACCTCAGAGTGGGAAGCTGAACACCACTGCAGGCTACTGAAAGGGAAACAAGGCCCCGAGGGGAGAGCTGTGTGCAAGACACTCCTGCTCGCTCCTCCCTCCTCTACACTCATGCTCCCAGACTGCGGGGAAAGAGAAAAAGGAGAGTCCAGTCCTCTGCCGGTGCTATGATGCAGGTGTGGCTCACTCTTACACACCCCACAAAATCTCACACAAGTGGGCACTATCCTTCACCTCACTACAAAGGCTGGGGGGTTCTTGCCAGGGGGAGAGAAAGATGAGGGTACAGAGGAGCCTGGGGACACTCACCACTTCCTCGATGGCTGCAGTGTCTCTGAGAAGAGGCTCCTCAGCCAGCAGGGATAGCACCAGCCCATTCACACTGTGAGTGTAGAGGTTCATGAGCGAGAGCCCTGCATGGAGCCCAGCTGGGGAGGACTTGAAGTCACTTCTGTCTGCAGAGGTGCTGGAGCCCTGAGAGTCCGCTGAGGGCAAAGTGCATGCTACGGCTGACCTGCTCTTAAGGCTTCCATCCCCACATCGCTCCACACTGGGCTCCACACCCACAGGATCCTGGGGAGGAAGTACCACAGGGCTGCTGCTTCTTCCGGGGAGAGGGTCTGTGCCAGGAACTTGGGTTTGGCCATTGGGGATGGGAAGGTCTGCAAGCTGTTCCAGCCCTCTGCTCTCGGGGAGCCTCTCAAGAGGAGAAGGGTCCAGACGGCTGCATATTGCTGTGTTTTCAGGCAGTGTGGGGGCCTGGTGGCTGGTGAGGACAGCTTCCTGATCACCTACGATAGGCACGGGTTGGAAAGCTTCCTGAGCCTCAGAGATGTGGATTTCAGACAAGTCCAGTTCCTCTTGGGAAAAACCCAGCTCCTGCTGTAGCCTGCTGCTGATGCCAGAACCCCGGCCACAGGCAGTGGTGCACAGTCCTGTAGCCACCACATGCTCCTGTGCATGTCCAGGAAAGTGTCCATCTGGCCCCCTGCCATTCAGCCATGCTCCATCATGGGGTGTAGGCTCCAGGATGGTGGCCGATGTCCAGGCCATGGATGCCACACACCTAGTGGCATCTTCTGCCTGGGTAGGGGTGCTTCGATCCCAGGGAGGGTACTGAGATGGACTTTCCTGGAGTCTGGCAAACAAAAGAGATGTCACATCAGCAGAGTATGGGGAAAAGGCTCCCATGGGGACTCTTGAGGTGCCAATCCCCTGAAAGGCACAGGCATCAATGACAAGCAGATATCTGCAGTCATAGAACTAAGACGCCACCATGGTAAAACCACAAAAGTAGAGAAAGGCCATGACTGGTGAGGACTTGTCACAATGAGGTCAGGATCACTGACCAGAGGTAGCCAAGGCCACACAGGAAGTCACCCACAGCTGAAGGGTCTCCTGAAAGTGGCTCCACACTGAGTCTGCTGTGTCCCGTGAGGCTAGGACACCTCTGATCAACAGCTTTCCAAGACAATGAGGACACAAGTGGGGAGCACACACACGAAAGGAACACCGCACCTACCTAGTCTCCTGCTCCACTGTGAACACACGGAGGCTAGCAACTTCCTCCTCACTCAGAAAAACAGGGGTGATCTGCACATTAGGGGGTAATGCTGCTCCTGCAAATGAAAACATGGCTGGGGCTCCCCTGGGATGCAGTGGGCCCTTGGCACTCACAAATGTCACTATGGTAGCACTGGGGTTGCTCCCTCAGCCCAAAGCCCCAGAGCTGCAGCCTGGATGTTCTGAGCAGTAAGAAAGAGAAGTGTGGCAGTGTGGAGAGGGAGATACCTGACAGATGTTAGGAGAAAGGGCTTTCAGCTGGCCAAGGACTCAGCAAACTCAGGCTTTGAAATGAGGCCAGAGCCTCCTGGGGATGCCACCAGTGTTCCACCTCTCCCTCCATCACCACACCCTAGACACTATCTAAGCAATGTCACAGAATGGAGTCAAAGGAGGACACGCCCAAATCATGACCTTGAAAATCCGAGTCCCAAAGGGAACTGTCCTAGCTGTACTAGATCCATCTGCTGGATCTATGAGCAGAAGAGATCCACACAGGGGCTGGTTGCCCTCTCCCTGGCTTATCCCAGGAGGAAGGCAGCATACTACTATCCACCACACCACGTACCTGTTTCCTGTGCAGCTGCCCCTGCTCCAGGAAGTCTCTGAAACAAACATATACACAGGTTGGCCCCAGGCACCATGCTCTCCTCTTAACAACCATTAGGAATTCATGGCACCATCTGCTCACAGGACTCAGCCAAACCCAGGGAGCTGGTGTGACCCTGTGCCAAGAGCCCAGCAGATGGAGCAGGGCCACTTGCTTCTCAGAGGCCAGGAAGAGGCGAGAACTTGACTTACTCTGGCCTCAAAGCAGCAGCTCTGAAGTGTTGTGTCCCCCATGAAACACCAAAGCAAGGACTCCTCACTTGAGCCCACCTTGGGGAGCCTAAGTCTAGAGCGCAGCCACAGAGGCAGCAAATACAGCTCAGTGACAAAGCCCAAGGCCCTGGGCTCCAATCCCCAGCAACAATAAACAAAGAAACAATTTACACCCTCCTCACATTCCTGCTAATACTTGGGAATTTCCCCTTTAAGTAAATGCCTTTTACTACTTTGAGACATTAAATGAAATTCAGTATTTCCACTTAAAACAGCTTATGTGATTGCACTCATTATAAAATCTCTGGCTAAAATCTGAGGAAGTCTACAGCAGCTAGTGCCAAACAACTGACCCTCAGCCACAGACCAGATGCTAGCAGTTCCTCGACACAGGTGAGAAAACACACTTCCAGCCTTGGGGCTGTGAGCCTCTGTCCCAACCACTGATCCTCGCTGCTGTACCAGACAGCAGCTCCAAAGTCAGCAGGCCAGTCAGCAGCTCCCTCAGGCAGCCACAGCCCACTAGCTTCCCCCTTCACTAGCAGGCCAGGAGGGCTGGCTTTCCTCTGTAGGGATTCCCAGAGCTGAATAGGGGGAAGTGGCCAAGGGCATATTAAAGCTCCAAACTGCTAACAGTGAAGGTGGCCCACCAGACACACCACCCACAGGAAGCTAGAGACCACCCAGGTTCTGAATGGTTAGAGAGAGGCCAGTGAAACATTTGAAACAGAAGCTCACAAAACAAGCCAAGCTGGTGGATTAGCCTGGGACCTGAGCATTGGGAGGTGACACAGATGGATTAGAAGTTCAACTCTCAATGTTGACCAGGTTACCCAATGGGAACCCCATCTCCAAAATCAATACAAAACAATTTAAGAGAGAGAGAGTCTAGATGGAAACTTCTCAGTGACAGCCGTGGGTCCTACGTTGTTGTCTGGGACATTTCCTCCCTTCCTAAAACAGGGGCTCACTATGTAGTCCACTGGCTTCTCTCTGCCTTTGGAGTGTACACCACCATGACACCTGCCTGTGGGCAGTTTTATTCTCCATGGCTGTGTGTATTCATCACACACACAGAATGCACAGGAAGATCAATGTTCCCAATGCCCTCCCTTCTGTTCCTTCTTCCTTTCCTCCGGTTTCAGAGACATCCTCTCAGTATGTAGCCCAGGGTAGCTCTGTACTCATGACCATCCTGCCTTAGCTTCCCAGGGCGGGCACAAGAGGCACACAGCACCATGGCCAGCAGTTTCCCTGTTGATTTAAGAATATGCTCCTTACAGTGCTCTGTCATCAACACTATGTTATTGGAAGCTGAATGGACGCAGCACTGCTTGGCTTAGAAGAACCAGTGCCCAAGCCCACCACATGCTTGCTTTTACCCTTGCTTTACTCCTTGACCACACCAGCGGATGAAGCGTTGTGACAGATTCAGTGAAACAGGTGCCCTAGACCTGCCCGCCATGTGGGGCCAGCCCCCCAACAGTTGGAGGGCAGATGTTCTGGATCAGTCCCCCACCAGGTTGCAGGCTATACAGTACCTGGCCTGTGGGGACAGTCTGATGAAGCAGGACCTTGGCGGTAAGAGAAGGAGGGAGCTGGGAATTCACGATCCTGGGGGTAAGACACAGGGATAAGAACGCCATGAAAAGAAGTGCTGGGCCTCTCAGCTCCAGGGATGGCAGTGTCTCTGGAGGTAGATGATCTTGGGGATGTGCCTGGCAGGAGTTTCATCAGGCAGATCCTCAGTGAAGGGCTCTCTGTTCTGCAGGTCCCACTGACAGTCAAAATGTAAGCTCTCCAATCAGGTAGGGCTGAGGGGTCATATGGCTACTCATCACAAGAAGATGGCAGGCATACCAAAACCACAAGTAAGCTCCCTGTGTGCACTGGAAGAGAATCACTGAGCCAACCACTTAAAGCACAAAGATACCCAGCATTTCAGAAGGGCTCTATTCCCTGTGCAATTGGTACAGAGGGCGGGGCGTGGTGGCATACAGTTTTAATCTCAGCACTGGGGAGGCAGAGGCAGTGGCAGTCTATCTTTAGGAGTTCAAAGCCAGCCTGGTCTACATAGAGAATTCCAGGACAGCCAGAGCTACATAGTGAGATACTGTCTCAAATAAAGTATGTGTATGAACACACACACACACATATATAATACATATTATATATATGTCACATATATAGTTACATAGATATATATGTGAGAAAGAAAATATGAGTGATAAAACACTTCTTAAAATTTTTTAAACATTTATCGTGTGTATGTGTGTGTGTGCACGCGCACACACACACTGACAGGCAAGCGCTTCTGTGTGTAGGGAGGTCAAAAGACAACTTGGGGGAGTCAGCTCTCTCCTTTCACCATGTGGGTCTGTGAGCCAGGATCGGCAGCAAGCACTTTTACTCACTGAGCCACCTTGTCTGCCCACAAACACTATCTTTGCTGCCACCTGTGTCAGCGTGACTACAGAGTCACCCAAGAACTGGGAGAGGAAAGGGGTGATGGTCACGGGCTCTGTGCTTACCCTCCACATCTGCCACTCTTGTCATTCTTCAGCAAGGGTCCCTACTTCCCAGGAGAGGAGGTTGGGGCTACTTGTCCAAGATGGTGGAGCAAAGAGGAAGAGAAGCCAGGGCTTGAATCCCCACTCTGGAGAGTACTGGCTAAGTCAAGGCCCAGCCTGCCTGGGCAGTGAGCACAAATGTTCCGTACGGACAGGCTGTCAGGCCCTGGGCTTTCCCAGTGTGAAAATGGCTGGTGGGTTTGGTGGAAGGTTGGAAGCAGTTGGCTAGCACTTGGCACAGCCTCTACTTGCAGGGCTGGCTGCTGCCCACAACAGGGCTCTGCACTACATTCTATCAATTGAAACTTCACCAGAACATCCAAACCGAGGACCTCAGGGCTCCTTTCCCGAACAGTTCCCAATGGCAATGGATGCCCGGCCAATCTACATGACCTGGCCTTTGCTAAACAACTGCAGACTCTGATCTGAAACTAGTGGGGACAGCAGGTGGGAGCTCAGCAGGGACAGAGGTGGGCACAACTCACAGTCCTTTGTAGAGGATGGAGCCAGCTAGGACATGGGTCGAGCGCTGGCAGGTCTGTAAGATGAGGGCTGCTTTCAGCAGCAGCAGAGGCTCCACCTGGGGAGACAAGACACGTGTCCGTGAGCATGCCTACAATGCCTGGGGACAATAGGCTTCAGAGACCAGCTGAGGGGATACAACCCATAGTCAGCTCACAGTTCTTGTAAGGAATCAGCTACTCAACCACAAAGATCACATGAGCCTGTCCAGAACTGCCCAGACACTTCAGCCTCCTGGCTGCAAGCACTGATGTGAGCCAGGTGGTCAGGACTAAAGTAAGAGAGGACAGTGACCTCACTCTCACAGCCCCAGACTGTGTTTAGTACCAACTGGCCTTCGAAGTTGTCCACAGCAGTGGAAAACCCCACCCACACCACGCCCAGCACAGTGGGCTCTGGAAGCTGAGTCCCAGCTTCTTCCTTCAGCAGTGACATGAAAAGTGCAGACCTGAGATGCACAGGCACCCGGGCCAGCCACACAGTAGCCAGCGCGCATTAGCTGAGTGCAAATGGGAAACGCAATGGTGGTCTTTCTCAGATGCAAATGAGTTAAAATGTGAATCGGGCACTTTGATGGAGTCACTAAAGTCAGGCCATTTATGTGGAGAGAGAAGGGCCTTCAGGTCTTGGAGCTCAGAGGCAATGATGATGCTCCACTCACTGAGTGTTTATTTGGTACGGCCTCACTGGCCTTCAGGGCAGTCCTGGAAGCAGGGCTCCTGACCTGTCAGGAGCCAGTAGAGTCTGAGAGGCAGCCTGCCCCCTCCCCCCCGGCAGCAGCATAGAAACTGTTCTTCAACTGCTCTGCTGGAAACACGGCCTCTCACTCCCTAGCTACATGCTCGGATACAGTGACCCCTCTCAGCACCTCACAGGCCTGTCCCAGCAGCCCAGGCCCATGTGGGCAGTGAACAGGAGGGCAGCAGCCTCACCTTGGTGTGGTCCAGATTCCACAGGGCGTTGAAGATCCTGTGCGACTCGCTGGTGCTCCTGAGGACGTGAGTGATAACAGTGTCCCACTGCAAACTCAGCTCCTCCTGAGGACGGTTCTGAGACAAAGACAGAGGGTGTCAGCACCTAAGATGGGGACATGGGCTCTTCTTAGTAAGGGTTGCTACTTTCTGCAGGGAGCTTCCCACCAGGAAGACAGCAGGATGGACAGGCCTGTCTCATCCCACCCCTACCACACATGTCCTAGCTCTCACTCCAATAACCAGTCCTGTCACAGAGCCAGGAAACATCCTGAAGAAAGGGGCACCAATCCGGAGAGGAGAGGAGAGGAGAGCAGACACATGGGGACACAGGCATCCCTAAGGGGCTTGTGCCACCTTGTCACATGGCATCGTGCAATACAGATGTTGAGCCCTGTTTTACAGAGACAGGCTCATGTAATACAGAGACAGACCCAAAGAAGGCCTGGTCCCAGCAATGCTGATTTTGAAGGGCCTAATGTCCCTGGCAGTCCGCACTTCTACCTTGTAGGCCAGAGAGACAGGGCCCATGTAGAAATGAAAGAATCCAATGAGCTGATCCAAAAACTGCCTGCAGCTGACATCAGAGAGCTCCACGCCACAGCCCAGAGCCTGTAGAGGGAGAGCACACAGACAGTTCTTGTGGCTTTTCTCTGAGGCCACAACCAGAACCCAGGCTCTGTGGCACCTGCCACAGGCCTGTGAAGTCACCACCGAGGCAGGATAACTCCAGCTTGCAATTCTGGCAGTTGGGAGACAGAGGGAGGATGGTCAGCCCGGGCTACATACAGAGTATGTTCCAGGTCAGCCTGGGCTACAGTGAGATCCCGTGTTCCAGGTCGGCCTGAGATACAGTGAGATCCTGTCTAAAAGCTACATCTTCTGGAGAGTTACCCTGTGGGAGACTGAAGCATGGCTCATCAGCGGAGCATTTGCCTAGCATGTGTGAGGTCTCAGTTTGGAAACAAAGGCCCACTGCTCTGCGTCAGCCACTAAGGAAGAGTCATTTCATCAGTGGGCTTGATCCAAGTGAGGAATAGGGAAGAGTTCCAGAAATCCACAACAACAAAAAAGAGCAGGAAAAACAAAAACAAAAACTACCTAGAAACCCAGAAAAGCAACAGGCAGCCTGAGCTTCATAGGTCATGGGTGGTAGAAGAGAGAGAGAAGCCACTTCCAACAGCTAAAGCAGACAAAATCCTGCCTCCAGGACAAGCCCCCAGCCCTCACAAGGGAGAAAGGGAGACAAGCCAGTGATAGGGGCAAACCCTACCTGTCATAATGCAGCAGTTCCCACGGAGGTTAGAACCTTCTGTCTCGTAGGGAAACCCTATGAGACTCAAGGTATTTACGTGTGTGTGTGTGTGTGTGTGTGTGTGTGTGTGTGTGTGTGTGTAAAACACTCCATCTCACAGAGAACTCTTTAAGTTAAGGAAGGAAACAACTCAAAACAGCTTCAAGAAATCTCTGAAACTGAGCAGATTCACAGGCCTCTCCCTCCCCAAGAGGCTCAGAGCAACTGAGGCACCAGGAAAGGACACTCTTGACCTGCTGAGATGCCTGCAGGCTGTGCAGTGCTTCAGGTTTCCAGCTCTGTGAGCTGTCACCTGTGCTGACTGGGTTTTAGTGATACGGCCATCTTTGAGTTGTCTCTACTCCTGTTAGTATCCCCAACACACCTATATCCCTGTTAGTAACTCCAGTAAACTCAATGGCTCGCCAAATTGAGCTTTGGTGGTATCTATACTTGTGTCTGTTATGGCCTCCCTATCTAGGGTAAGTAGACAACTGTGCTGGCTAACTTTATGTCAACTTGACACAGGCCAGAGTCATCTGAGAGGGAACCCAGCTGAGAAAATGCCTCTATAACACTGGGCTGTAGGCATTAGTGATTGATGTGGGAGAGTCCAGCCCACAGGGCTGGTGGTCCTGGGTTCTATAAAAAAGCAGGCTAAGAAAGCCATGGGGAACAAATCAGTGAGCAGCTCCCCTCCATGGCCTCTGCATCAGCTCCTATTTCAAGGTTCCTGCCTGCTTGAGTGCCTGCCCTGATGAACAGTGTATGGAAGTATAAGGGAAAATAAACTCTTTCCTTCACAAATTGCTTTTGGTCATAGTGTTTCTTCATCACAGCAATAGAAACCCTGACTAGGGCAACAACAGTTCCATCTCCCTAGGAACACAACACACACTATCTGTCATGAAGGTCCATGGCTGTGGGAAGGCGGGGTCCACTAGGAAATAAAACCACAGAGCCTCATCTTAAGCACCTGCTTTCTGCCTCGGTAAGCACTTGCTGCTGGAAACCCCTCTTATGGTCCCAGTTGATGGTCCCTTAAGGTACTCTATCACCTAGACCACCGCTGAGACCTACCAATGAGGAGAGATCCTAGACCACCTCTGAGACCGACCAATGAGGAGAGAGATCAAGAGTGATGCCATGCCACTTGTAAATACCCTGAGGGACTGCAGCTGGGCACCCAGGTTCTTCCAGCTACCCGAGTCACTGGTGTGGATGAAGTGTGCTCTCTACTCAAGGCTCAGGGTCTGCTCTGAGAGCAGCCTTTCTCACGATGGCTGAATGCTATCTTGTTGAAAACTGAGCTAACTGGCCTGAGGTCACAGAACACCCACGGGTTGGGAGCTTTAGCATGGCTGGTATAGCCGCTAGAGAGGGAAGGCTCAGCTAGGTAGCAGAGAGCAGGAGGGTGAAACACTGACAAGGGGAGGGGAAGGTGGTAGGAGGTGGGCACAGCTGGGAGGTGTGCTAAGAGACACAGCCCTGCTCCTGGTGGCCAGGAATAGATCTCACTAACTGAGAGTAATGTTGGGGGCTGATAGCTCTGAGCCCAAGCCAAGTGGGTGGGTGAAATCTGTCTGTCAAAGCTGCAAAGTCCCAAGAACTCTGAAGTTGGAGGGTGTGCATGACACTCACAAAGCGTCTCTTCAGCAGGTGAGTCACACTCAGAAGGTCTTGAAGTGGGAAAGTGGTTCTTCTGCTGTACACACCTAGTGCCCTGAGTGCCCCCATGCCTCCTAGAACATCAGCCACCTCAGGGTGGGTGGGACCCAGGGAAGGGGACAGAATCTACTTGGCCCAAGGACACAAAGCTGAATGGGGCCAGTAGAGCTGACTCCTGCACAAATACGGGGACAGTCGACACTTGTCCTACCAAGACCGAGCAGCTGTGTGAGCCACAAGAAAGTCTGGCTCATACCTTCCCCTCAGTGCTCACAACAGGCATCCCAAATGCTGCGAGACCAGAAAGGAAAGAGGCTCCACAATCATGTGGGATTTTGTTGAGGGTTGTTTTTGGCTTTTTGAGTGTGGGACATCCTCCACCAACCCCCCCCCCCCAGTTTTCTTATTGGATTCCTGCAACAACTTCTACTGAACTGAAGTTTTTGAAGGTGTGCTTTTATCTGCCATCTCTTTCGTCCAACCTCATTTACGGACTTTCCCACTCTTGTTCAGCAGTTTTTAATTTTTTTTGTTTTCTCTGCTCTCCCATCTGCACACAGGGTGTTCCACCTTCATTCTGCTTACTGGTTTTCCTTCACTATGTCTGGGTGGCTGGTTGTCCAAGCAGGACCTGAGTTTAATGCCCAGCACTCAAGAAGACAGCCATGATGGTGCATGCCAGAAATCCTAGCACTGGGGAGGTGGAGATGGGGGGATCCCTGGCTGATCACCCAATCTACCCAAATCAGGGGGCTTCAGATCAGTGAGAGACCCTGTATCAAAACATATGGTGTAGAGTAACTGAGAAAGACATCCAACAGAGACCTTTGGCCTCCACAAGCATGCACACACCCACAGAAACATTTTACTACTGTATGTAGTTCTTCCGTCTTACATTTATCTGAGGTTTTGAAGATTCATGTGTTGTTCCCACAGATGCTGAGGTCATGCTACCACTGTAGCACAGTCTACAGCACTACCACTGTCAATTTTGTGGTCCTGTGGAAGCCTGTGCTTTGCTCTGAGCATATTTGTGACGTGTGCAAAAGGCTGTCTGTCTCTTTCTCCTCCCTGTGGCTTCAGAACAGACCTCTCAGGAGGACGATCCCCTAAAACTCTAAGTGCTCTGCACAGTGACAAAGCCAGGCAGAGCGACTCCCTAGAAGAGCAAGTGCATCTCCTGCACAGCACAGACACTCGACCCCACTGAGGATGTTGATGAGCAGGTGGGTCAGTCATGAGCACGGGTGAGAAGAATCAGCAGCATGGAGAAAAACGCAGCACAGAGCCAAATGGAAATGCTGGCAGCAAATCCCAGTGGATCAATGGAAACACAGGGAAGCTTTAGAAGGGGTTTGGGCAGAGCTAAGAAAGAATATTTCCTTCTGCCAGCGTGTCCAGTCCCGCTCTGGGGACAGGACTCTTCCTGAGAGCAGCACAGAATATTGTGTAAGTGTGCCATTAGAGTGGAACCATCTTCCCACTCTGTCCCAGTGGCTCAGGTTCAGGAGGACAGAGAGAAGTGACCAAGTGTGAGTGACCAGGAAGATTTCCATCAGTGCTCTCAGGGACACAAAATTCCTTCAGACATACAATGTTTTAGGGCCCAGGCTACGAAGCAGAGCTGAGGTGTCCCAGATGGCAAATGGGACGAGGACACACTGCTCCCTCCCATAAACACAACAAGCTGATCTGCAGACGAGTGGTAAAGGTCTTTACTATGAAATGGCTCTCCCAGTCTGGGTCTCACTATGAAGTCAAATCATGCAGTTACAGCTGGCTTCCCTGTCCCATTAACAACATTGTTTGTGGTGCAGTGGTGAGCTGGGCATGTGACGTGGGTCTTTCCCTCTTGTTTGATTCAGAAGATGCTGAGCAAAGGTGGTGAGGTCACCTGAAGCCTGCTGACCACAGTCCGCCTGCTCGTGGAGAAAATGATCTGCTTCTTGTTATTCCCCAGATCAGCAGAGTTCTCCATTGTGTGCGACAACAGTGAGGTGGGGGCCTTAGGCAGGAACTGTGCTCAAGCCTGTTACCATGACCCCTAGGAAGGCGTGATGCAAAGATCTGAACGCAGGGCAAGGCCTTGCCACTGACACTGAGAATGGAGGTGATGGTTAATGACGCAGAGGGGAGGTCAGAGGTCACAGAAGCCTGTGCTTGCTTCCATCACTGAAAGACAGTGTGCCAGGTTCCTTCCTTCCTTTTTTTCTCTTGGGATCAGGTCTCACTGTGTCACCCTGGAACTAGCTCTATAGATCAGGCTGATAGCAAACTCCCAGGGATCTGCCTGCCTCTGCCACCACCATTCCAATGTTGGGTAGTGAGTGTCCTTACTGTCCCTGCGGCTTCTCCTTGTCGTTCACTCTACTTCCTCCTTTCCACGACCCTTTCCCAGGCACCTAGTCTGCATCTGCACAGAGAGCAGTACACAGCAGTGCTGAACTGAGACCCAAAAGCCTGGGAGCAGGGGAGGCGATGAGGTCAGTGGTACCACACAGAGAAGAGCATCAACCACACATGGCCTATCCCAGAAGCCTCTTCCCAAGGCTCTAAGAGAGAGTGGCGCTTCCTGTTGCTTCCTGCTGCTCCCATGGGCCTCCTTACCAGGAGGCAAGAAACCTGTGTCACAAGCCAAGGGGAAGTTCCTCAGCTGTCCTTCAAAGCAGGGAGAGCCAATCAACGCAGTGGCCGTGCTGGGGGCCTCTGCTCTGGCAGCTGCTCTGCTGGTGGGAGGTCTTCCTCCATGTCCTTCTCTAGAGCGCTCCACACTCTCGGTCTTCACTACTTTACTTCACTGTAACCGGGAAACAGAGGTGGTTGCACAGGGCGCAATCCTGGGAGTTCCCACTTCCTGGGAAACGGAGGTAGCTTGCTGTGCAAGCCCCACCCTTCCACAGCCCTGGCATCAGGACGCTCATGCCACTGGTAGCCAGCGTGGAGGGAGTCCGAAGCCGGCAGAACAGACCAGATTGCACCCAAACCACACTGCAAAGCGAAGTCAGACGCTTGGGGCCTCTGGGCCCTTGGCACCTTTCCCTCCCTCCCAGGACTCCTGTCCAACCGGCACAGGATAGGTCCCAGGTGCAAAGGGTCTTCCTGGCGCCTAGGGACACAACAGACGTGCGCGACTGAGAAAGCCCAGGTGCTGCCTGCCACAGGCGCCGAACCGCTGCCGTTTTTTTTCTAACCATGCTGTACACTACTAGCCTGGTAGCTCCAATCTCAGGGTCTATCTGGACTCCAGTCCCGCCACAAGCCCCGCCCCTTCCTAGCCCCGCCTACCAGGCAAATCTGCCACTTAAGGGTTAATGACTAAGCCAACAGTCCACATTCTGCTCTCCTTGGACCATCACAGGGAAGACTGAGGAGGTGGTTACCAGTGACTATAGAGCCGAGGGAATGAACAGAAGGGACTACTGTAGCCAGGATAAGGTGCTGAGCTTCTGAGCTTTGGGCCGCAGGATCTGGGAGGGGCAAAGTCCTGCACCCAGGAGGGGAGGAACTATGGAGTCCCAACGTCAGGGCCACACCACCTGGGACACCAGGGGCAGAAGAGCCACCCTTTTCCACCACAAGCAGGGAGGTGGGGCTGTTGAACCACCATCACTTCCTGCAAGGAAGGATGAGCCTGCTTTGACATACCAAGGCCTCTATTACAGGCCTTCCCTGGCCAGGAAGAAGGCCATATGTGACTTCCGGGTAAGGTGGCCAGAACTGATTCTCCAGGACCAGAAGAAAAAGGAGGAACTTCCCCTAATTGGCAAAAGCACCTCTGACAAGCAGGTCTGTGAGGCCAGTGCCTGCTCCTCAGGGGTCAGCATCAGCAACACAGACCTGGAGAGCAGTCCCAGTGAGTACCTGGATTTCAAAGGAGAGTTTGCTGTGGGCCCCCAACCCCTTCCTGCACAGTCTCCATATATGACCATTCTCAACAGCTATCTGAAGCCAGAGTCGATGACCCGGCTGGAAAAGAATATGAGGAGGAAGACCATGGTGGCCATGCGTGAGCTGGAGCAGGAGATGGAGGCAGTTAAGAGCCGGCGGTTGGCACTGATGACAGACAACAGGGAAATGGTGTGCGAACAAACAGAAGACAAGCACTTCCTGGAGTACCTGAAGCAGAGGAAGGAGGAAAGCCTGAGGAAGTATGACTCCCTGTGGAAAGATCACACCCAGCAGTGTCAGGAGATCGAGGACAGGAGGCAAGAACTGGTCTGTACCTTCACCTCCCGCACAGCAGACCTCCAGAAGCAGCTGACGCAGGGCAGGAAGCTGGAGATAGGCTTCAGGAAGAAGCTGAATGCCCTGAGGCCGGTAGTACAGATAAAGGAGAGCCAGGAAAGAAAGATCCAGGCTTTAGAACAGGAGAAAGCCAGCATAGTAGCTGACATCCCCTTAATGGACCGAGAGGCACACTTCCAGTTCCTGAAGGAAAGGGCCGCCCTAGAGAAGCAGGTGGAGGAGCTGAACCTGCTGGAGTCAGGAGAGGACATCACCAGAGAGCTGAGGAAGAAGGCCAAGGCCTTGGAGGATGTGGCCAAACAGGCTCACAAGGACTTCTGCCAGGGCGTCAATGCTGAGAACAGGCGACTGCGAACACAGCTCCGGCAGCTGGATAAGGAATTCTGTGAGTTGGAAGCCAGGAGGGAGAAGCTGGAACAGCGAAAGCAGCAGTGGAAGGAGCAGCAGTGGTACCTGGAGGCCCTGGCCCGGGGGAGGGAGCGCCTGCAGCAGCAGGAATACCGACCCCCCAAACCACATCCAACCCAGGGCCGTATAGTAGGTGCCAGGCCAGGAACCAATCCTAAGTAATGGCTGCCATGTCCCAGGAAGCAGACTGGCGCTGACGTTGAGGGTAGCACACAAGAAATGAAGATGCCATCAGTCTAATGCAGAGGACAAAAGCAGCAAGGGGGACGGAGGACTGAGCTTCTCAGAGGGGCAGGGGGGTCCTGGCCTGGCCTGTCTCTCAGGCTTGGCCGCCTCTCTGTAACCCGAAGGGCTGTCCTAACCAAAAGCTTCCCCACATTCAGGAAGCTTGGTTCTTTAGCCCCCATACCTTCCACGACAAGTTCCCTGTTGTAGTATAGACTTCGGTGCTCAATTCCTGCTCTAGTGTGGATGACATGACAACAGGGTGCATTTGTAATCGGCACCTTCCCCAGTCACCCCATTTCACAGGAGTAGGTTGATGTCTTAGGTGGGTGGGTGCAGGGTGTTAATTGGGTTCTTTGTATCTGTGTGTGACTGAGGCTGAACTGGTCTTCAGAGCTGTGGGTCGTGATGTGGCATGCGGTCCCAAGTTTGGGCCTGTGATCCTGTGTGACAAATATAGCCAGCTCTCTGAGTCCTGGGGATTGCTGCAGGCAAAAAGCCTCAGTATTTCATTGCAGAATTTTAACTTTTACTTAGCTATAAAATAAACTCACTCAAAAGTGCTCAAAATGAATTGCTGAATGTACTTTTGGGTTATAGATTTAACTTGAATGTGAAATGTTTTGTTCCTAAATAATGTAATTGGAAAAGTAAAAGCCTGCCTGTGATTTGTTCAAAATAATAGTCTCTTTATCGTTGCCCAAAACAAAAGCCTACTTGTGATTATTCAAAATAAACCATGAAGGTGAGAGAATACAGCGGAAAGGAAGGTGGAAGATGGGAGCATGACAGTGAAAGATTTAAGATCAAAGTTTCCCTATTGGCTGTCCATTTTGCTGGGCATAAGACATCCTAATGGTTTAAGATGGAGTGGTGCCATGGCCAGGAGGTCCAGCAGGTAGCCATGTCCTAGTATTTCAAGTTGATGGAGAACCATCCCCTCTGCCATCTCCATCCAATTCCCTATGCTCTGGGTGTCGTGTGTGGCCCCATGTCAGTGTTTGCAGTGGTCAGAACTGAGCAGCAAAGAACCAAAGGGTGACAGCAGGTCATGTGATACCCCAGCACCTCATGAAGACTTAGTCCAGTGTGGAGGCTTTAGGGACATTTCAGTCACCAGTTTCCTCAGCACCACTCCATGCCAGCCTATCCTAACAGCAGCTCTCTGTCTGCCTTGCATATGTCTCAGGAGGGATTCCTGGATTCCTGCCTCCTCTGTTTCCAAGCACCCAGGGGCCCCAGAGTCCTCATCTGCTGAATCACAGACTTGCCACGTTTTTGGCACGGTACCTGTGGTCAGTGACCTATAGGAAAGTGTCAACAAAGAGGCTGCCTGCCTGCAGGAACCGGGAGCTTGCTCCTTGCAGCGCAGGCACAGAATTTATTCGGGACATGCTGGTGAGGCTTGAGTGAACAAATGGATGGTGAGCAGGCCCCTATTTCACAGGAGATCTAGGCAGTGCGCAGCCTGGTTTACTCCACCCTTCATTTTGTGATCTACGTGCGGTAGCCGTGCAGTCTCCCAGCTGGCATTCCTCCTGGTCCCCACCACAGCTCTTAAACATGAGGCGATGTCCGCTGCTCAACTCTTCTCTGGGGGAGGGAGAAGGGGCCACAGCCTTTCACTGCACAAAGCCTGACCTAACACAGACAGGACACAAGGGAAGAACAGAATGCAACCCCCTCAACAACACAAACAAAAACTCCAAGTCTGGGAAACTAAGGTGAAGAATACAGTGAAAGCCGGCCATGGTGGTACATGCCTTTAGTTCGAACCATCCTGGTCTACAGAGTGAATTCCAGGACAGCCAGGGCTGTCACACAAAGAAACCTTGTCTTGTAAAACCAAAATAAATGAAAAAATAAGTAGCTAGCTCAGGGAGACAGAAGGGCCTTCGAACCCAGGGCCAGGTAACTTATAGTGTGAAAGTGGCGAATGGCATGAGGCAATCCCCACAGTCAATACAACCCCCATCCAAATCGAAACAACATTCCTCAAAGAACTCAGAAAAATAAAATTTACATGGAAAAACAGTAACAACAACAACAAACAAGATCCTGACAAGACACAATGTGAAATTATACCACAGAGCCATAGTCAGAAAGCCAGCATAGTGCCACACCAACTCCAGTGTCGTCTGTGTGACATGACATACGTCATTATGCTGGACGGGAGCTATGTGTCCTATGGGACTAGGCTTCTTGGAGGTCAATGGCAGACGGCCTGGTATTAGCCACCGCTGAGACATAGACGGGTTTCTCGATTAGCTGGCTATGCAGGATATGGGCTTTGCACAATCTCTTTTATAATAATGATATTCTTTATATCTACAAGACAAGGATTATCTCTTCAGGAACAGCTCTGGGATAGGGAAGCACAGTATGAGAATGAATACGACTACAGCAGAACCCTTGTCATACATGGGGTGTATGATGAGCAAGGGAACAGATGGGTTAATGTTAATGGACAAAAAGTGTTATATTATACTTTGAACTTTATGGATAGGCTCGCTAGATCCCAACCCCCATGGTATCTGCTGCATAAGAAGGTACAAAAAAGTATATTTCAGCAGGTGCAGAGAGCTGTTAGGCATTTTTGGTCACTAGATGAAATAAAGAAAGGGTTAGAAAGAGGAAGGGCCATGATAGCGATAATGAGACAGAAACTTTCTATTCTTAGATAAGATGAAACCACTTGTCTGAGATTTATGTTCCCAAGGACAAGAGTTCCTCTTCAAAGGATGTTTTATGTCTAACACCTGTTCCTGATAATATGCTTTTCTTAAAAATCAGTGATGTGACTAAAAGAAGCTTTCATACTGTGCCAACTAATGATATATGACCTTCTGATTTGTTCTTTGTTTGAATACTATATAATGAAAACATGAATTCTGTAAAATCGCAGAAGATTCCAACCACTCTCTTATGTGTTGTGTCTGTCTGTCATTCGCCGAACTTGTGCCTTCCTGATTACCAAGACCCTGCTTCTCCCACGGTCTGAGTGGCTCCCCTGAGCCAGTCCGTGGCAGCATAGAACGGCCACAGAAGCAGCCCCGGGGCTGGTCACAGAGAGCAGAGGGACCACCAACGCCAGCACAGCTTCAGCCACCTATGCTTCCACAGAGGTCTCAAAGAAGGCAGCTTCCTTAACCAAAGAATGCATGTGGGCCGGTAAGATGGCTCAGTGGGTAAAGGCACAGCTGCCAAGTCTGACAATAAAAGTTCAATCCCAGAGATCTACATGGTGAGGACAGAATCAACTCCAACACACTGCCGTCCTCTCACCCACACACAGCCATCAGAGCAGGTGTGCTGCAGCGCCGACATGCACACTCTCAAGGACAGGCACACAGATGCAGACAGACAGACAGATACACACACACACACACAGAGACAGACAGACAGATACACACAGAGACAGACAGACAGACAGACACACACACACACACACACACACACACTGAATGAATGAATAGCAACATGAGTTGGTAAGATATGTGGTACTGTGTCAATCATCCAATCACTTGGGAGGTAGAAGCAGAAGATCAAGGTTGATACGTGATGTACCCATAATGAAATCATAATTAAACCATGGCATCTGTAGAATGGATAGAAATCAGTATAGTAAACAAAATAATGGCTTTTGGTAACCCTATTCCTCATACTGGGTTGCCTTGCCCAGTCTTAATACAATGGGAGGAATTTAGTCTTACTGCAACTTGATTTGCCATGCTTTATCGATACCCATGGGAGGCCTGCCCCTTTCTGAACAGAAACAGAGGAGGAGTAGGGGGAGAATGGGAGAAGAGGAAGGAGGAGAAACTGTGGTCCAGATGTAAAATAAATAAATTTAATTTAAAGAAAGACTGGGAAAGATAAATACCACGTTTTCTATAAAGAACTTAGATTTATATTTTATATTTTTGGGGGGTAGGGGTCACAGCACACATGTGAGATCAGAGCATGGCTCGCAAGAGTAGGTTCTCTACTTCGACTATATGTATCTTGAGGAAGCCAGAAGAGGGTGTAGAGTCCCTGGAACTGGAGTCGCAGATGGCTGTGAGTCAGCATGTGCTGGGATCTAAACCCAGATGCTCAGGAAAGCTTAACCACTGAGCCAGCTCTCCAGGTCCATGAGCCATGAAATCAGAAAGGGGAATATGGAAATCATTAGGAGATAAGAAGACATTTTTCTTTCTTGACAGGATCTTGCTATGTGTACCTCTGGCTGTGCTGGAACTCACAGACATCCACCTGTCTCTGCCTTCTGAGTGTTGGCATTAAAGGTGAGGTCACCACACTGGGCCAAGAAGACACCTTAAGTAGGCTGGAATAAGAGGGCCAGGAAACACAGGAACCAAAAACAGAAGCAGAGAACAACCGAAGTGGCAGCTGTGCGTGAAAATGCTAGCGCGTAACCTGCTGCTGCGTGTGCCGACATGAAATTAACTTAAAACCATCTTCTGCAGCTAAGCCAACCCCACTGCAGCAAGGCCGCCCTCCACAGACACCATGCGCGTCTGTCCCCCAGCGATGGGGCTGACCTGAAGTGCCCATTCCTGCTCATTCCAGGTCCTTGCTCAGCTCAGGTGCATGCCACATCCTAGTGACTCCCTGGGGCTGCTCTGTGAGCTGCATCTGTGCTGGCCTCCCTTCTGCCGTGTGCTGAGGTCATGCTGTGACACTGCATGTTAAACTTGGTGCCATTACAGAGACAGTAAGCAGGAGGCCACAGAGCCGCGGCAGTTCTAACTCAGTGATACTAAGGCCAGGGCTTGCTTCTCTGGAAGGTGATGCTCAGCTAGAATGTGAGCCTGCCAGTACTCGGTGCCTTAGAACCAATGGGATGAACGGACGTCACTAGAAATGTGACATCATCAAGGAACCCAGGCTGTCCTGTGGTGGGAGCCGCAGCACAAGTAATACGAGTACTGCTCCCACCCCCAACCCACTCAGGACTCCCAGTCACACCCACAAACTAACTGCGGTTGAAAACAAAACAGCATCCCCAGTCAGAGTCACTGCGGAAGGGATTGGCTGCGGGAGACACTCCATGCCAAGACTCACACAAAACTAGAAATCACAGCATGTGGGACTTGCTGAATCTTCACACAGACCCAGACCCATGCTCAGTCACCTGACAAAGGTGCTTAGGGGTTTCAGCAATGGCAAAGGAATGCTGGGTAATGGATGAGAAAAAATTACCATTGATGTCCACTCACACCACCCACAGCCAGAAAACCAGTGGGATTATAAACACAAATTTAGAACAAAAATAATCATTTTTTTTTTAAAAACTGGCAACCAAAATAGTAGGCAATAGTTTCTCGGACTGCAGAAGGCAACAGCAACAGAAGATAACACTGACTAGACACCATCAAAACAGAGAACAGAGAACAGCTCACCAAGGAAAAGTAATAGACACACTACAAACCGGGTTTCCATATACATGCACACATGCATGCACATGTACACATATACACCAGATATGTGCAAATATATATAAGTAAAAATAATACTAAGAAATCTGCCACATGCAGAGCAGGGAGTATCTGGGGTGTTCTGGAGAGGGCTCTGGTGCGGCTCAGGGGCAGGACACATGCTTGACACTGTGAGGTCCCGGCAGGGTCTCCCCTTCCATCGCAGCAGCTGGAGAGCAGCTGGAGTCCCAGGAAGGACACAAGCCGTTGTCACCGCAACACTCCAACACCAGCTCCATGTCCTCAGACTTAGCTTACCCACAGGTAGTCCCCATCCACTCTGATGGCAAACTTGAGCTTCCGCAGACGGATGAGTGTGGGAGGGGTACCAGAAAGGTCCCACAGGCAGCGCACGACTCCGGCAAGCTGGCCACAGAGCAGTTCCTGTTGGTCCAGTAGGGTCTGCGGGAGAAGCAGACAACATCTGACCTAATTGCTCTGTGCAGACCAGCACCTGCTCCCCATTTTTCCAGGCTGAAAATAGTTCTTACATTTTTTAATTTTTTGTAATGATTATCATATGCATTTCTGTGTGTGCTCATGTAAGAGTTGGGCACGTGCACCAAAGCCCTGTGTGGAGCCCAGAGGACCATTTTGGAAGCTAATTTTCTCTTCCACTATGGGTTCCAGAGGTTTATGTTTTGACCTGCTAAAGCCGTCTGGCCGGTTGTACGTGGTGTATTTTGGTTTTTGTGGTTGTTATTAAGATAGTGTCTTATTTTGTAGCCCCGACTGCACTGGGACTGGAACATAAGAACCAGCAACAGCTGGGCTTGGTGGTTTATGCCTATAATCCCACTGACAAAAGAATCCGACGTTCAAGGGCAGGGACTGGAGAGGTGGCTCATTAGCTCCAGAATATTGGTTGCTCCTCCAAGGACTGGAATTCGATTCCCAGTATCCATATGGTGGCTCACAACCATCTGTAACCATCCAGTCCCAGGGGATGTGACACTCTCCTCTGCCCTCCGTGGGCACCAGGCACATATATACACGTAGACAAAACACTCATATGCATAAAATAAATGTAAAAAAAAAAGAGAGTAAAGAGCAGCCTGGGTCATAGGGCAAGATACTATCTTCAACACTCCCCACCACACAAGAGAATGGGTCATAGGGCAAGATACTATCTCCAACACTCCCCACCACACAAGAGAACCAACAAAGGGGAGCGCACTGTGGAGCCCTGGCGACTCTCGAGTGGAGCCTTCATAAAGGCACTGATGGCTGCTGGGGTCACGGGCTGTTAGAAAACCCCACAGTGAACACAGACAGAAAATCAGGGCTTCACCACATGGGTGGCGGCACACATGCCCTGAACCATGGCACGGCCACACTGGACAGGATGTAACAGGAAGTGCATGCCATCCATGATGACATCCTGCCTCACAGAGTGGACCATGAACCTCGTCAGGGATCTAGAGCTTGCTACGAACGGAAAGTGGAAGGAAATCAGTTGGCAGATGTCACTGATGTCACCATGAGGTGACATCCCAACCCAGGGCATGGCCTTTTACATGGCAGCTCAGCAATCTGAGGGAACAAGAATACAGGACGGCTTGCACGTGCGGACTAATATTAAAAATGGAACTGAGCAAGCAGGCTATGGGTGTTGTTAGGGTCCTGTCAAGGGGGATGGGGGAGGAAAGGAGAGAGAGAGGGAAACAGGTAGGGTTAGTCACCAGAGTAATGTCAAAGAAACAGCAACAATTAGCGTCTAGCTGCAGCACCTAGTGACACTAGCGAAGTGCTGTCACCCATGGTCACCCGTCAGGTGTGATCATGACACAATACACACGTGGCCTGACACTGATGGGCAGGATGACACATGTCTAGAACTTGCTCTAAACTTCCCTAGGGAGAAAGTAAGAGAGCTGTTAGGGCACATGAACTTTGCAGAGTTCACAGCTGCCGACACTAGGGTGGCATGTAAGAGTTTGCAATAATAGTCTCTACTTTTCTGTTTGAATAAAAGCTTCTGGAGGAGACAGACAAAACCTCCCGCTCTGCGCCGGGCAGTGGTGGTATACGCCTTTAATCCCAGCACTCGGGGGGAGGCAGAGGCGGGTGATTTCTGTGAGTTCGAGGCCAGCCTGGTCTACAGGAGCTAGTTCCAGCACAGGCTCCAAAGCTACAGAGAAACCCTGTCTCAAAAAAAAAAAAAAACAACAAAACAAACCCTCCCGCTCCAACAGAGCTAGGAAAGGGGAGGGCTGAACTGCTCGGAAACTAAGATCAAGACAAGAGCACGGCCTGGTGGCATGGGCTGACAGAAGCTGAGAACTCAGTGAGAACCTGTCTCGAAACTCAAAAGATAAACAGAAAGAGGGCTGGGAGCAGAGCATGCACAGGGCCCTGAATTTCATACCCAACATGTCTTAAAAGAAGCCATGTGTATCGACGGCCTGCTTACCTGGGAGGGGTAGAAGTAGCAGATGCCAGCTCTGGTTGGGTCTCCTTCCCCCTTTACCTTGGAACCATCATACAGAAAAAAGTAGTTCCACCTGGTAAAAGAACAGAACGGAGCCATGGGTCCCTGCTGGTGACAATGCTAAATTCATGACACTTCCTCTCTTATCCCTGGCTCTGAGAGGGCTTGATGCTTAGCTGCCAGGAAGAGCCCAGTAGCCACAAGCAGATAAACCCACTGCAAGTGCAACACAGGCCTGGACCCAGCCATCGGCCTATCTGCAAGAGGAAGCAGCCATCCCTGCAGGGAACCAGATCACCCACTGCAAACTGCTGTGTGAAACCCTTAACCCCAGCTGCACCCCCAGCTGTACCCCCAGCTGCAAATGCTGCCATGCTTTCTTGCTGTCTCTCTAGGTATCTTCACTGCACTTCTCCTGAGCATGCTGGTGGGAAGCAGCCCTTTCCTGAGAACTCAGATTCATTTAACAGATGTGTATGGAGGGCCTACATTAGACATGCCCATCTATAATGGAAAACAGCAGCCTCTGAGAGTTGACAGAAAAACACCGAACTGCTCTCTGGTCTCAAAACCTTGCCAGCAGCTCAATCTTGCTTCCTCCCCACCCTTCCAGATTCCTCGGTGTAAAGGAATCTTTCTTCGGAGTTTCTAGTACCTTCTGCACTTTTCTAAAGACTTCTGCCCAACCCGGACAGATCTCACTCTGTAGCCTAGAATGTCCTCAAACCCCACAGCCTTTACCTCCCTCCTGAGTTCTGGGACTAATTGCTCAGCCAGGACTGAAGTAGACATCACCTGATTGCACAAGGTGAGCTAGGCAGAGACAGACCTTCAGTTTTAGTTCTTAGACTCAGAAAGCACACCGACCAGGCCAGAAGAGCCCATGAAGGGGACACAGCACTGTCACTGGAGCTGTTTTCACAGGACTCGAGGCCCTCCTCTGGACCTCCCACTTCCCCTTTCTCATGACAGACACCTGTCCCAGCATCATCCATTTTCTCAAGCTACAGGACTCAATGTGCGACTGGCCAGCTGCAGGTTAGACGGTGACCAAATGCGTTTGTGAACTTCCAAAGCCCACCATGGACCACCCACTCACCCCACATCCTCCCCACACTCTGAAATCGGCCCTGTTCCTCTAGGTACACTGTACCTCAGGCATCATTTGGAATGGCTCCACATGTACTCAGTTGCTAGGTCTGCTGAGTCTTGTTTAGCCACACCTTACACTGTCACCTCAGGAGCATTTGCTGACCCAGGTTATGAGAAAGGATGAAGCTACGAAGGGCACACGAGGGAAACATGTCAGGCAGACATTGTGCAACAACCTTAGGAGCCAGACTGGCTAAACCTCAACTGTAACCATCCTGCCTCTCCAGACACAGCCACACCCAGGCGATCATCAAGACTGGCTACGCCATCACAGTCATCAACCCACAATGCCTGAGGTGCAGTCTGCAAGGTGTTCTGGGTTACGCTTTATTCTTGCTGTACTAGGGATGGGACCCAGGGCCTCTCAGATGCTAGGTGAACACTCTACCACTGGGCTATATCCCCAGCCAAAAACTTGCAAGGTCCGAACACAGCTCTGGAGAGAAATGGTTTCCATGTTTAATGAGGTTTTTCTAAGCAGAACAGCAAGAGGGCTGGCCCAAGCTTCCAGTTCAATCAAACGATCCCAGAAGCACCTCTAGGCAGGCCTTGACACTCACCACGAGGCTGACTTTGTCTCTGGGGGTGTGGGGGTGGCCATTTACTCTCCAGCTGGCCTCATCCTCCTCATCTGGTATTCCTCCAAGAAGAACTTCTCCATGCACACTGGTGTCCCTAGTCCAGTGACTCCAGGTGTGGTCCAGTTTCTGCCACTTGCTTACTTTCCATTCAGTATGAAAATGCAACTTCCCTTTGGAACAGTTTCATTTCCAGAAATATCTCTGCATCTCTGAGAAGTTCAGGGGGAAACAGACTGAAAATGAACTATTCACCAAGTCAGATCTGTAGTCTGGTTTCAGGGGCATCCATGTGGCTGTCTGCACTGGGACCTCTTCCAGCTCCTCTTGGGGAGGTCCACAGGAGAGAGAAGCATATCAGATGGGCACAGCTTCTGACAGGATCTCTAACTTTATGAATAGTTGAAAGCCATCCGGTGGATTCCTTCAAACGCTCTGAAGTTTCCAGTTCATACACCAGTGCCTCAGCTCTGAGGAAACACAAAGAACCAATTCTTTCAGAAACCAAAGAGCATACATGTGACCCACAAGGTTCAATGAATAGTTGATTTCAAAACAGCTTTCAAAACTATATTTCAAAATAAAAATAAAGAGTGGGTAGCAGAGACTTCAAAGCCCCCTCATTTTTCAGCAGAAAACACTGTCAGCCTTGCAGAAAGGAAACTAAATAACAAGTGTGAAGATTCTGGGTGTTAAGGAGCCAAACAAATCAAACAGTTGCCGACTGATAGTAGAACCTAAACTGGCACTCGAAAGCCTAATCTGAATGCGATTAGGTCACATGACTTTCAGAGTGCCCTTCAATTCAAACTCGCCCTGGGAGAAGACAACTCAGTATACCGCAGAATACCCAGTCAGAAGGGAGCCTAGCCTCACTTACTCTAATCCTTGGCTCCTCTGAGAGAACTGTCCAGAAAAAAAGTGGTTCACAGCATTTAAATTACAAAACCTCCTGACAGTAATCTTCCACTGTTGGGATAACACACCAGGAGGAAACACAAAAATGGTTTAATCCACTTGACAACCCTTCACTAATTTTCATCTACGGTCCTATTCCCACTTCTCCAGCTAATTCCCTCTCCATAGCTAGCCACAATTCTGCCATCTGTGGAAACACAGACAGTGTCTTAAAGTATCTTAGGGAAGGAGACAGGGAGGTAAAGCAGGCAGATTGCTGAGTTCCAGGCCAGCCATGGCTACAGAGGACCCTGTCTTAAAAGCAAGAAAAGTCCCTCAGGAAGAAGGAAGTGCCTGAGGGAGATCCCCTATGAACCTGAGGAAGGCTTAAAAACCTGTCATCTCAGTTACAGACACCTGGCTCCAGAGAGTGCACAGGGCATCTGTGCAGGGGCAGCTCAGGTCTTGGAACCCACTCCTCCCCTTCCCAAAGGCCTGGTCGTTGGACCAAGCAGCTAGTTCTCAAAGGTCCAGATGAGGTCAGTGATCATCTTGCGGCGAGTGACCTGAAAAGATCCTGGCAGTCTGGGAGGTGACAGCATGAGGATGGTCCAGGCGCGCGTCGAGAGGGAGGCGTGGGAAGTGGTCTCCAGGCGTCAGGAGCCGGGCTGAGGGTCATGGGAGCCGGGAAGATGCGGCCCGAACGCTAGGGTCTCACGCCCGCCCACCCACCAGCCCGCTGGGAGCCCGGGCTCCGATCGGCTGCGCGACAGCACCCGAGCACCTGATACCTACGCTCAGCAGCCCCGCGATCACGCGCGGTCCCACCTCCCGCCTCTAGAGGCTCGGCGATGACGTGCGAGTGTGACGCGACGCCAGTGGCACGGCGGCCGCTCTGGCGCGCAATGGTGACGTCAGTGGCATGGCGGCCACCGTGGCGGCTCCGGAGTCCTGGAGGGCCGTGGCTCCGCGGAAGAAGCGCTCAGCGGGGAGGCGGCCGCGGCGGGACGAGGGGCATGCCCGCGGGCCCCAAACCGAGCCGGAGCCGGACGGCGAGGCTGTGCTGCGCCGCCTGCGGGAGGCCGAGTGAGTGCAGCGCGTAGAGGCCACTCCAACCGGAAAGAGGGTGTGCCAACCCGCTGGGGAATGCTGAGCTCCCGTCGGATTGCGCTGTAGCAAGCTCTCGGTGAAGCTGCCATTCCCGTTACTGCAGTTACGACAGCTTGGCATTCTGTGCCTCTGGTTGCCGTTTTTGAGATGAAGGTGGAAACATTACGTAGGGTTGCTTAGAGCATTAGGTGATGTGTTGACCATAAAGTACTTCCTGGTACCTGGTAAGCTCCAGGGCCCGAATTTCGTGTTCGTGTTAAACCCTATATTGATTGTTTTCTTTAGTTGGTTTTTGGTTTTATATATTTGAGGTTGAGTCGGTATATGTCACGGTGAATATGTAGAGTTTAGAGGGCCATTCCTCTCACTGCATGGGTTAGGATGATCAAACTCAGGTTGTCAGGCTTGGTGGCAAGGGCCTTCACCTTGTGAGCCACCTTCCCAGCTTTGGTTTTGCGTTTTGTGAGACAGGATCTCATATTATAGCTTAGGCTAGCCCAGCAGGCCTGAAACTGGAGGAGATTCTGCCTCTGCCTCTCCTAATGCTGTAGTTACAGGTGTGGGCCACACCCCACATTGGTTAATGCTATTGCAAATCGAGGTTGCAACGTGAACACAGTTGTCAACATTGGTATCAATGGTTTACTGAGCAGCAGCTGTGTGCATAGACTATTGCATCTTACACACTTCACGGCTCCATTAGGATCTTGGACACTCAAAGAGACATTCAGAGATCATTGTTGCAGGCCCAGGCCTTGGTGAATCAGACCCCATGCTTCTACCTTTCCGTTGCTCTGTACTTTCTGCCACAACCATCTCCCTACATCTTGGACTGTGCCTTCTTACAGGACACATAGACAGTGCCCGCCATACACAGGCTACTCTGTGTTCTTGCCTTTTCTGGTTGTGATCTTACAGAGCTAAGTTACAGATTTAGGTAGCATTTCAGATGGGTCAGAATACTATGATGAGGGCGCCACATTAGACTCAAAAAACAGTGGTGACCCAGAAGTTATCTCTGAACAGAAATTACTGGCTGTGGCTGAGGGGGCAAATAGAAGCAAGCAGGAAATCTCCAGTCTCTGAAGATCAGGGAGATGAAGGGGCCTGGGGCCTGAAGAATGCTCAAAGCACTCACCAGATAGTCAGTGTTTCCTCAGCTTCTTCAGAATCTCCCAGAGCTCCCCGCTTCTCCCATCACCCCTGCTGGGGTGTGGTTATCACTCCTGACTCCTGAGCATAGAGACTGACCCAGGACTACCAAAGTGCTTTAATGTATTAGGTTCTTCTTTCCCTTGTGAGGGACATAGGTCACCTCGGGGCAGGTGGGCTCCTTTCCTTGTTGTGTCCCCTAAACACAGTCTCAGAGTGTTTTAATTCACTGTTGATTGCTTTGCCCTAGGCAGTAGAAAGCAGTTGACTTGAAAAAAGACCCAACCCTTGGACTTTCTCTTTAGGATTATTTATAATTGGAAAGCTGTTTCTTGAGTGCCTGCTGGGTAGCTCATTTAGTTCCCCCTGCTAGTTACAGTCTTGAGAGAAGGAAACTGAGTTTTCAGAAAGGCTGTATTCAATGACTTCCCAGTATCTATTGAGTTGTATCTCTGTCAGGCCAAAGATGCAGAACAGACCCAGACCATCCCTGGGAAACAGGGCCTCTGCAAGAAGGTCCCTTTTTTTTTTTTTTTTTTTTTTTTAATCTCAGCAGTCTGCATCCAGGCCAAGGGCACGTCACTCTGTAAGGGCTAGCTCTGCATTAGACGGTCCTACATCCTCCATGTATCTGGCTCATGGTCAGGGCTAGGATGGCCTAAAAGAAACGGGCGATGACCATCCCATTTCTTCTCAGGGAGGATCTTCAAATCTCTGATTTCTGCAGTTCAGCACTGGGTGAGTATCATCTGGAATGGGTGGTGGCATGGGAGTGGAAGGAGGGCAAAGGACATTCTTCATTGAAGGGTGTTTTGCTCCATGGCCTTGCTTTGGCACTTAGCTAAATCTGAAGTGGAGATGGTAGTGTATGTATCCTGTCGTTTATAAATCCTGTAGTTATGAGAATTAAATAAGGTGATAATTGCTTGGCTGTCACGCCAAAAGCAATAAATGTCATAATCAGGATGGCTGAATTTTATTTTTATCCTGTTTTTTCCTTGACATTACAAGGTAGACCTTTCCCCTTGCAGTTATGTCCTTAATACAGTGTGTGCCAGCATAGTTCTTAGTGCAAGGCTGTCTGTCTTTACAGTGTGTGCCAGCATGGTGCTTAGTGCAAGGCAGGCTGTCTGTCTTTACAGTGTGTGCCAGCATGGTGCTTAGTGCAAGGCAGGCTGTCTGTCTTTACACTTTGTATCAGAGGCTCTCATTTTAATCACTCAGCGCATCTCATCTTCAGGCTGCGTTCCCCAGAGTTGGATTGTTAAATATAAGGCAGCATCAAGCTACTATCTAAGAATGTTTCAGGGTTCTCTTCCCAGCAAGGACATAGACAGTTTCTTGTACAGCCTTACGTCACCTGGGGAGCCTGTGCAGAGATAGCTTTGCCACCTTGGTGATCGAAAGCAGCTTGCTTAGTGCGGGGACAAATAGCTTCTTTTGTTTTTGATGGTAACCTAAAAGGAGGGCCAGGAGGTGGTAGAGACAGTGGTTTTGAACCTAGCCACTCAATTCCCTTTTTAGAGGCCATCCACTTCCTGACACTCAGCACAAACACCTCAATCACATGGTTTTAGATGTAAACCTTTTACATCTAAAGCTCTTAGTTTTGGAGCAGTTGAGTTCAGGATCCCACCTTCAGTGGCCTGGACATAGGTCTCAGACAGCTTTGCTCTGGGTGTTAAGGCCTGTTGTCCCATGCTCTGACCACATTTGGGGAAATGATTTTTCAGAAACCATCACCCAGTGTCTTAGAAAACAGCTGGAGCAACTGCAGGGCCTAACAGAAGCCCTTGGAAGACTGAAGCTCAGGTCCTCACCTGGTGGGTCGGGAGAGCCTCCAGTCACGAGCCCCTTCCCTGTGACGTGTGTGTGCTATGGCCTCGGGAACTTTGCCTCCTGTGCCACTGCCCGGAGTCAGCTTGCTTTCATGCTTCTCTTCCTAGAGAAGTGCCAGGTGAGCTTTGTCGTCTCCTACCCCTGGCATGGTGGCGGCGTGCCTGGATCTAAAGCAGCTCTCTTCCCATCCAGATCCCCAGAGGCCACTGCTGGGTATATGACCCTCTGTTCAGCCGCACCGAAGTTTCAGTGCTCACTGGCCTGGGTGTGACTGTCCTCAGTGAGAATGAGGTAGGTGCTCTCCCCCATACCACTCATCTCTGCCACTGGACAGGCTTTCTGCGACTCCGTGCCTCACCTGGCCTTCCTAGAGCCTGTGGAGGAACCCCAGTAGTCAGTTTCATTTTAGGCTGTTATACCCATCATGAAAACTTGAATCAGTACTGTGAACTATTGTGTTAGGTTTGCAAAAACCCTTAAGTCCAGGGCTGGAGAGATGGCTCAGCTGTTCAGAGCACTGACTGCTCTTAAGATTCCCAACATCTGCTGGGCAGTGGTGGCGCACGCCTTTAATCCCAGCACTCGGGAGGCAGAGGCAGGTGGAACTCTGTGAGTTCGAGGCCAGCTTGGTCTACAAGAGCTAGTTCCAGGACAGGATCCAAAGCTACAGAGAAACCCTGTCTCGACAAAGAGAGAGAGAGAGAGAGAGAGAGAGAGAGAGAGAGAGGAAAAGAAAGGAAAGGAGGGAAGGAGGCAGGGAGGGAGAGAGAGGAGAGGAAGGAAAGAAAGAAAAACACCGGTTTAGAGGCTCACAACCATTGTAACTTTAATTCCAGGTGACTTGACACCCTTCTGGCCCTTGCAGGCACCAGGCACACTCATGGTGCACAGACATGTGAATAGAACAATAAAACATGTAAAAAAAAAATTGAAAACAAACCGCAACTACAAAAACACAGAGGTGGAACCTTGTAGGTCCTGTTGGGGTTGTATGTGGGTTCTGGGAATCTGGTATAGTTGGATGACAAGCACCTTTACCCTGCCAGGAGGGGCTTTGACAGAGTCTCTGGAGCCCAGGATGGCTCCTTAGCCTCAGGATCCTGCTGCTTGAACAGTGAACAGTGAGATCCTACAACCCTCACTTCAGACCAGCCTTTGAGTGCTGGATTTGTACAGAGAAGAGCAAATGAGTGAGGTTTGGGGCACCTGTAACCTGCAGGGACCAAGTCCAGCAGCAGGGTTGGCTTGTGCACTGAGAGCCACAAGGGCTGTGTCCAAGACCACAAGCAGCTCCTGTGGAGGCAACAGGAGACCAACATACTCATGCCTGACCAAAGGGAAGCTGCAGGGGGAGGAGCAGAGAGGGAGGAATGGCCAGACAGTTGATAGAAGAGGTGACTGTGGCCCCACTGTGATCTGTAGTGATACATGGAAGGGTACATAGAAGACTCTGGAATGTAGGACATGGGGAGTCATCACATGGAATACAGTGAGCTTGGGTTCTGTTCCTGTACAGCCACCCAGCTTACATTTACATCATAATGAAGCTGTGCCATTATGTTAGGGTTCGCACTCAGCTCCTTAGCACCCATTCTGCTGCCCCTTCCACAGGAAGGCAAGCGCAGTGTCCAAGGCCAGCCCACCGTTTTCTACATGCCGCACTGTGGCGCAGCTCTATACAACAACCTGCTGTGGAGCAACTGGTCCATAGATGCCCTTTCCAGGGTGCTCATCATTGGGAACAGTTTCCGAGGCCTCAAGGAAAGGTAAGCCCTTGTGACCGTCAGACCCCACTGCAGGCAGAAGGGCTTTCCCCAGGAGGAACTGAGTGAAAGGTTTAAGGCAGATATCAAACGCTGGGTCCATCTTAAAGCACTTAAGGAATCTGCAAAGAATTGCCAGTTCTGGGGACAGTGCGTTTGACAACCATGCTTTCTAAGTATGAAGACCACACTCTTGATGTTTCACAGCGCCTGTCTGTGCTGCCCTCTTCCCTGACGCTGCTTACTGGGGCATCTCATTCCACACGCCACAACCCTTTCTGAACTCATCTCGTTTTTCTATCCCTTACAACTTGAAAGAACCACCCATATACTTCCTAATTGTGTATATATTTTTTTTTTTATTTCTAGGTTGTTGACAAGGATTCTGCAGAAAAATTATCCCTACATCGCAAAGGTGTCTGACAGAGCAATTGGGTGGGGGTGGGGGTGCAAAGCCACACAACCATTGATGCTTCTGAGCACACAAAGCATGATGTACTGGCAGGGCTCTCCCCTAGAACCAGTCAGAACCCAATCCCCTTCATTCTCAGGGTGAGGCCAGCATTTCCATGGCCTTCGGAATTAAAAAGCATTGAAATATAAATCCCCATTTCTTAGTTTTCAAAAGGACAATGGGGTGACCAGGTAAAGGGAAAAGTACGCCAGGAGAGCAAGGGTCATGCCTAATGCCTGTGTCTGAACCCTCTACTCAGATTCTGAAAAGCCTGGAGGAGTTCCCACTGCCACAGACTCCACGGTACATGGACACCTTTAACGACACCTCTGTTCACTGGTTCCCTCTACTGAAGCTGGAGGGACTGCCCAGGGACCTTTGGGCATCTCGGGAAGAGCCTGATTACCAGGACTGCGAGGACCTAGAGATCATCAGAAAACAGACAGACTCAGCTCAGCCAGTGTAGCAGGGCAGTTCTGCCACCTGCACCAGGAGCCATGGTGCAGACCATGTCATCTCTGCCAGGCCAGGAATACAGCCCAGGCTGGTGGCATCACATCACATTCTGCCCTGGTGGCTGGTTTCCCAAATAGAGACATTATTTGTAAAGCCGGTTTAAAGTGCTGTTTATCCACTCCTGCCAGGTATGGGTCCTGGTGTCTACTTGGCCATGTCTATGAGGCTCTGCAGGGAGGTGGGCACCCAAGTCTTCTCGCCCTGCACAAACACCACACCGCGGTCGATGTAGATGACGATGCGGCCAAAGGTGTAGAGCTGCTTGCCCTCGTGCCGCTTGCCGATGACAGGCATGAACACGATGTTGTGCTCCTCTGCCTTGGTCTCAATGAGGTCCTTAAAGTTCATGGGCACAGAGCTGGCAGCTACACCGATGCCCCTCTGAGCCATGTTCTCAGCCTCACGGCGCTCCTGCATGGCCTCGTACTGGAAGTCCTTCCTGCGCTCCGTATGGGTGAGGTAGGCAATGTTCTCTCGTGCACCTGGCTGCATGTAGGCACCTTGAAAGAAGGGAGGACGGTGAGAGGTTACCCCTGGTATGCAGAACCCAACATGCATTACGATGATACAGTATATCCTCTGCTTTAAGAACCCAGGCACTAACACATGATCACTGCATGCTTGGGGAGAGACAGTATCACAAAATTGGTCCAGAAATTGTAGCTAATACCAGAAGCGAACTTGTCAGTATTAGATGAGATGCGGGCAGACTGGACTCAGAGGTGGCCCCCTAAAATCCTGGAGTCAGACCCACTCCTGTCAGCTTCTGTCACATAGTCTAGCATGGCCTATATACTGTTTCTACTTTCCCCTTGCCCGCAGAGGCCCCTGCCCTCAAAGAACGGAAATCGAGGGTTGGAGAGATGGCTCATTGGCTAGGAGTATGCATTATGCTTATAGAGAATCCAGTTTGACTCCCAGCACCCACTTCAGATGGCCAAAACTATCTAACTCTAGGTCAATGGGATCTGATACCCTCTCTGGCCTCCCCTGGCACTGCACTCATGTATAATAACAGCCCCTCCAGACACATACATCAACACAAAAACTTAATTTTTTTTTTTTTTAAAAAAAGGAAACTATATTTAGGGAGCCAGAGTGTGACTACTTGAAGAATTACAGGGTCACCCAAATTGTAAGTTGTGAGAGGTACAGGGGAAACATTCTGGGAACATGGTCTGGGTGGATGAGGTAGAGAGAGTTAAAGGAGATAGCAACTCCCATTCCAGCCGCCATCCTGGAGCCACATAGCCCCACACAGCACTGGGCCTCACCAAGATCTGAAACACAGCTAGAAGAGGTCCAGGCCCGTGTTAATGTATAAAGCTAAGTGGCAACACCCTTGCTTCTGCTGTGAACCCCTTCAATCTACTTACAGCTCAGCAATGTGACCTGTGTAACACTGCAACCCTGGGCCTCTACAAGCAATGATACACAAGGACCCAGCTGCCAAGTGCCACAGACATGAGTTCAGCTGTCTTGTAGCCCATGAAGTAGGGACCAATAGTGTCAAGCACAGAACATCGCTCAAAGGGGAGCAACTACCAAGTGCTGTCTGTGCAGAGCACTGTGGGAAGGCTGCCTGGAGTCAGACCCACTCGTGTCGGCCTCTGTCACAGGACAGCACGGTGGGGGCTGTAAGGAGCTGAATCCACTGGACCCTGTCGAGGGGATGAAGGGATGCTTAGGGAGGCCTCACAGAAGACCAAAAAAGGGAGTCAATGTCATGCTTAGAAGCCAGGGTCAGGATATCCCCAACATCCCCTACTCACCCACATTGGAGGACACAGCCCTGTTCATGATGTCAAGTGCTTCATTGAACTTGTCCTTGACAGAGGGGTGTGCCAGCACCTGGTCTGAGAACATGGATTTCCAGCCCAGGTACCACTTGGTGATCTCCTCATAATTGGGGCTGTTACTGAGCCAGGAGCACAGCACCTGCCAAAGGACACAGGACACTGAGCCGGTGGCCACAGCAGTGGGAGCAGAGTGTCCCCAGGGGCCATCTGCTGTATTCAGTGCTGCTTCTCTCAGCAGCCCCCACCACAGGGCTCATGGAACTGCAGCATCTAGCAGTTACTAGTAGAATTGGAGCCAGCCTGTGGCCTACATGTGCTGAGCCTTAATCTCCACATCACCAGACATGTTCTGTGAGGACAAGAGGTGAGGCCAATATGCCTAGACAGCCGGGGCACTGAGGACCCTGGGGCTCTTACCACCCGACCCCGCCACCCTGGACCACACGGTGCACCTGAAGCCACTTGGGGAAGAAATGCTTCTCCAGCAGCCCCACCAGGCTGGAGACAGAAATCATCCCTTCCCAGTCCATCACCCAGTAGAAGGCGTCCATATGCTGTTGGTGGGGGTTGATGACGAGCTCACCCAGGCACATGCCTGCAAGAGAGATGGTCCCTGGCTCAGCTTTCGCAGTGGCAAAGCCATGAAAGCACACAGTGCTATCCAGCAAAGCCTTCAGTCTCGGGTCTGCTCCTCCCTTCCACCCTGGGATTTGCAAGCATTTAAGAGGCCAGCGGCTTTCTGGTCTTGGCAAACAAACCTGTACCATCAGGAAAACCACAAGGCCCAGAGAGCCCAGAGTCACCACTGCAGACCTCGGTCACAGTGAAGACACAGCAGAAGGCCCTGGTTCCACTCCCCTTCCATCTCTGCCCTAAGCAGTCCACCTTTTGTGCTGGAACACTGAGTAAATCACCCTTGGCCCACATGTCCCTGTGTCCTTACCCAACTTGGGCACGATGTTCCTGAGCATGAAGGCCTCCCAGGACCCAGGGGTGAGAACCTCTTTCCAGGGCTGCAGGATGAGCTTGGCTGAGGCATCACTGGGGTGCCACTTCTGCAGCGCACTGGACAGCTTGCTGCGGACGGGGGAGTAGAGAGGCTCCAGGCGGGCCTGCATGAGAGGCAGCCACGGATGGATCCACGAATGGATGGGAACGGTGTCTGTCAAAGGGTTCCAGTTGTCCACCTGCAGGATGAATGGAGAAGGACGAGCAATGCAGTCATGGACAGTGCAGTCCTTAGTGCATCCTGACCAAGGTCCACAGTCCTCAATGTGTGTGTGGAGGGCAAGATCCACCATGGAGGCAGATGGCAGGCACAGAAGCTGCTAGGCAGGCAGTTTGTACTCTAGGTCCCTCCAAAAGAAAGGCGTTTACTCAGACTACCAACTCAAACCTCAGCAGGGCTCAAGGTTCACCAAAGGTACTGGGGCCATGAATTCCCTTCTGAGGAAGGTAGGAAGGGAGTACTCCGGGAAAGGCTAGAATTAACACTGTAGGACACTAGCGTGTTAACGGAGCCCTTCCGTCCCTGGAGTCTGGCGGCAGAGACACTGTGTGAGAGCGCTGTCCTACCTCCTTCTGCAGCTTGGGGAAGATGAGCTGGTCCAGGATATTGTCCAGGATCCACACAGGGATGATGGGTGCCCAGCTGTCCAGGAAGTCCACCATTGGGTCACAGTTCCTAGGTTGCCACTGGGCAACAACATTCCGAACAAAAGGCATCCAAACCTCCCACATAAGCCTGTGAGAACCAAGGGCAGCTGGTCAGCCACAGTGTAGGTTTCAAAGTGCTCAAAGTTTGCCACCCCAAAGACTCCCACAAGAAACTTCAGGCCAGTCCCTACAAGGGCTCCCGTGCTGACTCTGGGCCTTGGGCTCCTCAGTGGTGCCACGCGGGCTAATGGTGTCAGCACATGGTATGGGGTGCTTTCCCACCAAGGGCTCTGTTCACCGCACCTCACACTCAAGAGTCACTGTTTGAATGTCCCCTCCTGAGATAGCTCCGCCCTCTCCACGCCTGCCTCATTCTTGGTTCTCAATACTGCCCTGCACTGTCTGTTCACTTGTCTGCCACCTGCCTTTCCAGACTTTGGGTGAAAGTATCTCATGGTCCTCCCAGGGTCAGCCCAGCTCCTGGAAACTCAGGACATGCAATAGACATGTGAGCGAGCATGCCTTCAACCCCTGAGCAGTGACATTATGGAGCAGAGTCAATAGGAGTCAAAATGGCTATCATCCAGCCTTTAGCAGAATTCCTGCTCCTCGGGGAGGCAAGGGGACGCAGTGGGGTTGCGGGTGGGGCCCCTGGCACCTGTGGAAGGCATCTGAAGACAGATCCTGGCTGCTGTGAGACAGAAGTTGATCGTTCTCCAGGAGGCTCTTCCACTTGGAGATGATCTGGGTACCATAGCTGCCATCCTGCAGAGCACCAACATCAGCCTTCCCACCTCAGTAACAACGCCCCTGACCAAGCTGCAGGCTGCACCCTAGCTCACCTCGAGGGGGTGCCAGTCCTTGAAGTAGTCCTTCACAAGTGGGTAGACGATGGCCACAGCAAGGTCTGCACGGTCTGCCAGGCGATACTCCTCATAGTACTTGTCCTGCAGCATCTCAAAGATGCGGGCACACTCATCCAGCGTGAGGGGGTCGGTGCCATGAGGCTGCATGCGGCGCTCACACTCCTCCACCAGGGCCAGCACTTTGCTGAGGTTGGAGATGACACGCTCCTCATGTGCTAGGACCTCAGCGGTCTTCTCAAGCTCATGCGACAGGCTGACCACCATGTCCCGCTCATACTGCAGCTGACGGTCACTCTGGATGATCTCCTGCTCTGTCCGCTCAATGAGCAGCTGCAGGTTGTGCTCTAGTTCAGGAAGTGCAAAGCCCGGCACCTTGGCTTCCTTGCCAGCTGTGGGAGGCAGCTGCGCCAGCAACGGCAGCCCTTCATCAGGGACGCTGTGCTTGTGGCTGATCTGGCTGTAACTGTAGTACACCTTCTGCTCCCGGCCTGTCATGTCGATAACCTTGGAAAGAGTCGCAGGTTGCCATCTGTTAGCCTCCACTGAGCAGGGGAGACAGGATGCTGGCCAAGTGTCAAGAGCCCTGCTAGTGGACAGAGCTGCCTACCACAGGCCTGAGCTCTCACACCCAACACCACCTCACACTGAACCATGACAGGCAGCTGCCACCAATGCTGTCTAGCTACTTGGAAAGTGACAGCAATACCACAAGTCCATCATAGAAGGGGAGGCCTTTCCCCCATCGCAGCTGTCCCTAACCTCTCACTTCATTCAGAACTACAACAAGCCTGACGCCTGAGGCCAGTCAGAACCCTGAGAAGTCCTTACAGGAGAGGTCTCTCTCCTGGCTCCCAGTCAATCAGCACGCCTTCCCTACCTGCTTGCTGCACTCTCGGGAACCCTCCCCTGGGTCTCAAACAGAGCAAAGTTTACCTACAAATGTATCTACAGAGAACCGAAAACAAACCAAAGGAAGCAGCAGGTTGGGCAGAGGCTCAGGGTTAGGAGCAGTGCTCACTATAATGGTCTGAATGGGGAAGTGGCTGTTTTGCAGGGCATGGGGTGGAAGGCAGGGCCTGATGTGCTCTGTGCTCGTGGAGTATTTCCTGCCAGAAGCGTTACTGATTGAATGGGCATGAGCTCCAGACAGACAAGAGCGCTGTGTGCTTGCCTTGGCCACTGTTGTGCCATGAAGGGGCAGAAGCAGAATGGAATGGAGAAGCGGGCATGCACTAGAATCCCAGCATCAGGTGTGAGGAGGACTGAGCATCTGAGGTGAGCCTGGCCTAAGAGTTCTAGGTCAGCCTGGCTTACATGGGAGATTCTGTTTTAGAAAGGAGAAAGGAACACCCCTCCCACACACACCCCAGTGGAAAGGAGAAAGGGACAACACACCCATGGTGGACAAGGAACCAATGTGAAGCCCTCATACCTTGACCTGAGACAGCTCCTTCTGAGGCGCTGTGAGCTTCTTACTGATCCTGCCCTTGGCCTTCAGCTCCTCCACAGTCTTATAAGAGTATTTCGGCTTCTTCTTGCTCCCGCTGGGGTCTTTCCTCCACTGACTCAGCTCCTTCTGAAACTCCTGAGGCAGAGGGATGCAAAGAATGACAACAGGAGGGGCCTCTTCCACAGCAGCCCTTAGTGGAGCCACCAAGTGCCCCTTCCCAACACCCTTGTGGAGTAGAGGCAGTGAGATGCCCAGGCAGGTGCCCGGAGGGCAGGCGAAGCTCTGCTGGTCCTCAATGACTCAGGCAGAACTTAGAAACAGACAAAGGATTAGGAAGCATGGCGCCCACCTGGCAGAGCTCCACAGAACAGGTGAGCAAAGGCCATGTGCGAGGCCACGGCCACCCTACAGTCAGTTCTGTGACCACTGTTTTATTCAAGCTGCTTTAAAGTGCATTCCTTGCAAGGATCTGGACTTGCAGCTGTTCAGGAATCATGGCGCCCAGTCTCACACAGGGCCATCTCAAGGCTGAGCAAAACCTACTCTACAGTGAGACCACCACACAGCTGCACACCAGTTTCTACCCTGTCCCATCTCACAGCTGCCCGCTCACACACACCTAAGCCTATGGCAGCGTGATGCTATTGGCTGCACAATGAGCCCCCAGCTGGGCCTGCTACGTAAGCATGTGTGTGGTGACACCCAAAGGCCATCAGAATGCACAGCCCATTACAGCTGACTGGAATGGCCCAGCCACGAGTCACCCACACAGCTGCCTTCCCATTACCTCTTCAGCCTCCTCTTCTGAGTCAGCCACAGGGAAGTCCTGCAGAGACTGAGTGGTCCTCTCCGAGCCGTAGGCCCCCACAGCTCCTTTGCCTTTTCTCTGTTTGGCTTCAATGGGGTTGATGATACCTGAGCAAGAACAGGTGAGAGAAAGACTTTTCAGATCTCGACAACCTATGTGAAGACACCACTAAGAGCAGGCTTCCTGCCACTCAACCCACAGCAAAGCACTACTCAGGACAGGACAGCAGCACCCGTCCCTGTGCTCAGGACAGTGCCACGAGCACTGGAACCTGCAGAGTGAGATCACTTGCAAACTTGGAAACTGTAATGAGTGGGAAAAGACCACTACCGAGGATTCAGCCTATGCACTGCCCACTGCCAGCATTCAGAAGCCTCTGTGGCCAGTAGCTCAGGACACTGACTGGCTGAAGGACAGCTGTGGGCTGGAAGGGGCTCACACTGCCTGCAATTAACTTTTTTTGTTTCCTTTTGATTTTTCAAGACAGGGTTTCTCTGATAAACAGCCCTGGCTGTCTTGGAACTAACTCTTGTAGACCAGGCTGGCCTTAAATTCACAGAGATCCATCTGTCTCTGCCTCCTGAGTGCTGGGATTAAAAGTGTGCACCACCAGTGCCCAGCTACCTGTAATTAACTTTTATAACATGGCTAAGCCCTGGAAATAAGCAATACAGCATTTTCACAAGGAGTCCTGCTCCTCCCCAGGTTTTTCTCCTACTTCCCCATTCAGCACTGCTGATACCTCACTGACGCTCTGCTAGTCTCTTCCCAGTACATGCTCAGCACTCCCTGAGATGAGTGTGGTGCTGGCTGGGAATTATACTGGACCCAGTTCCTGCTGGAAAAGGCCAAGTTCTTGCTCTTCATGGCTCTGGATCAAGGTGATGAACTGTGTGTGCCAGAGGCTGTTTCACAATGAGGCTTGTATGGGGACCAACACAGTTCTGATGAGTGTGCAGCACACACATCCTCAGTTAGTGAAGGCTGCCATGCTGCTCGCTGACCTAACCTGACACCCAGATGTTGACTGAAAACAAAAACCACAGAAGCAGGGATTGTAGAGCTGAGCCTTCAGAACTCAGGCAGGCTCACATACATGACCACCTGGCAGGCTGCCGGGAGCTGAGGGCACTGCTGTATAAGACCTCACACAGCCCCAGAGGCAGCCATGAAGCAACCACACTCCGGCCAAGCAAAACCTAGAGTTCTCGGTGAAACTGTCTGACTTTAAAATACTAGCAGTTATTTGCAGCCAGTTTAGATCCTAACACTCCCCTTCTCACTTCAGCAATTGAACCGGGGTTCTGAGAAAGTCAGGAAGCTGGGGGGCAGAAGTGGCCCACACTACCAAACCCAGTTGCAGAGTTAACAGCTATTTTACTTGGCTCTGAGTTTAAGCATCCTGCCCAGGACCTGATCTGCCAAGATCACCCCATATTTGACAGGCTTCCTCAAGGGGAGAGGCAGAGGAGGTGAGCCCAGCCTGTACCTCCCCTCACCACACTCCACTTGGGTCACAGCCTCACCTTGTGCATTCTTTCCCAGGCCCCGTCCAGGGACATAGCCCATCTTCTGCAGCAGCTTCTGCCCGATCCCCTTCGTGTGTCTCTCCCAGCTGCCAAAGTCCATGAAGGACTTGGTTCCTCCAGCAAAGCCTTTCTGGCTGGGCTTAAAATTGCCACCCTGCAAAGAAGGCCAGAGGAGCATGGGTGAGAGAAAAACACAGAATACAAGGAAGTTCATACAAACGAGAGAGCAGCCTGCAGCCACAGTGCATTATGAAAAGCTGTGAGTGGACCAAAATCACATCAGGGACACAGACCAGGAAAGAGAATCAGGACCCGTGGGGGGCAGCATACACATGGTGCCCGCTGGGCTCCCTGCCAAGGAAGCCTCTGCAGTGGTAACCCTGCCAGGTGCCACTTGGAGAATACCCTGCCTAAAAACGTACCGTTTTTAACTTCTTTGGTCCTAAATCCTTTGGAAAATCCTCCTGCTTCACAGGCTTCTCGTCATCATCAGAGTCATCGGAGTCCCCTTCCTCAGCTGCCCCTTTCTTGAGCCCCGCGCTGATGAAGTTGACGGGTGCAGAATAGTCTCGGGCCCTGTAGACAGACACAAATCCCCCACATCTGTTGAGAACACCTCTGCAGCACCCTGTCCTAGAAACTGCTCACAAGAGAACTCATTAGGGAGAGAGGCCCTCATGGGATCCACTTTAAAGCATAATACATTTATTTTGCTCAAACACCGAAAGGGACTCAAAACTGGCTGCCAGTAATCTCATGCTTAACATGTTAAAAAACATTATGTCTGTGTGGTTATGCACATGACTGTGTGGGTGTCCAAGGAGCCAAAAGCATAGCTCCCCTAAAGCTGGAATTATAGGCAGTTGTGAGCTGACAGGCAGGGGGCCAAACTCAAGTCTTCAAGAGCAGTATTTGATCTTAATTGCTGACTCATCTTCCAGCCCACATTTAACATTTATGGGGTCTGTTCAATTCCAATCTGTAACTGAAGATTTATCATTGTCAACTGAGTTGATTATAAATTCAAAATATGATGTAATATCTTACTTCCCTTCGACACTTTTAAAAACGTTATTATCATTATGTGTACGATGGGGGCGCATATGCCTCGGCAAGCATGTGAAGGTCAGGGCAACTCTGTGGAGTGGTTCTCCCTCTTCGTCTTCTATGCAGGACCTGGTGATTGAACTTTGCCTGCCTTGTGTGGTGGACACCTTTACTTGCTGAGCAGCCCACTGGGCCCTTACAACTGAGGACTGCTTCTTCTGTGGAGTGGTAGAGCACCCACCTAGCACGCATGTGGCCCTCGGCCCCTTACAACCGAGGACTGCTTCTGCTTTGGAGCGGTAGAGCACCCACCCAGCACACATGTGGCCCTCGGTCCCTTACAACCGAGGACTGCTTCTGCTTTGGAGCAGTAGAGCACCCACCTAGCACGCATGTGGCCCTAGCAGAGCACACACCCAGCACTTGATTTAGATACCACTTCAAGTGTTAAAAAATCAAACAGAACAAAAAAATTTCAGATAAATAAAAATCCTAGCTGGGTGGTGGTGGCGTACACCATTAATCCCTACACTCGGGAATGTAGAGGAAGCCAGCCTGGTCTACAGAACAAGTTCCAGGACAGCCAAGGCTACACAAAGAAACCCTGTTGGGGTGTGGGTGGGTCTAAGTAAAATAATAGGAAAGTCTGAATTTGATCAAATGTGGGAACACATGCTTTTTTTCTTTTCTTGTGAGACACTGTCTTACTAAGTAGACCAGGCTACACTTCCCTGTGGACCCAATCTCTTTCCACCCTTGTTTCAGTGTTCTCCAGTGTGAACCTTCCCTAACCTCCCTATCCTTTAGGACCTGTGAGAATGCTCCTTGACTAGGGCCTGATTCCAGAGCTGCCAGGCCTGTGGTTGGTTAGCATGCCTCTATCCATAAGTAACTGTACTTCCATCACACAGTAATTGCTGAAGAGGAACATGCCACCCCAGCTCAACAACACAGCAAGATGCTGTAGCTACAGGACTCAATACGGCCAGGAGAAGACATATCTGGGGTGCCTACCCATCCTCTAGAGCCAGGGCATGCACAGTACCGTTTTCCTCCAAAGCTGGGCCTCTCCTCGTCCGAGTCACGCTCAGCCCACACCCCATAGGTGGCCTCTTCCTTGGTCTGCCAGTGACGCTGCCGGTTGGGATTGAACTCATTCTGGAGATCCCAATCTGTGATCTCAAAGTTCTCACGCTCATCATCATCATCATCCAGGTGGCCTTCCCCATCCCGGTACAAGTGGGACAGTGACATGGCTGGTCACTAGAGGAAAGGGGACAGACAATAAGAGTACTGTAAAACCTGGGGCCAGCAGAAGATCCCCAGGAATCTCTATTCCTGTTTCCTCCAAAGGAAAGTCCATTAGTCTCACGCTACTTCTCAATAAAGTAGCCATTAAACATAGGACAAAGTTACCAGCTCTGCAACAAGTGAAATAAGCAGTCCCAGCAGTCCACACAGGTCTAACAACCCGTGCTGCCTTGGCTTGTCAGAGTCAAACATCACACACGAGGGTCACAGGAAGTAACAGCTCTACGTTATTACCTCAGAAACTGGGTGGCCACCTTGGCCTTTTCGGGTCTCCAGGAAAGAGTTATTTCTAGCAGAACCGGGTTCTCATGGAAACTTCAAAATGTTTTCTGAGATACTGTTTCATGAGACTGAATGACCAGTGCAACACTCAGGTTTTCTCTCCCAGGCCTGAGCAGCTTCTGAGAGACTGGAAGGCTGCAGTCTTTATGAATGGTACTTCACAGCTGCACCTAGAGAGTGTGGGATAAACAGACTGTTCTACCCACGAATCTACTCAGGCACCTCTCTAACTGTATTGGTGGCTATGGTCTGTTTCAGAAGGTGTTTGTAAGGGCTGATTAAGGGGGCACTGTAGAAAAGACTCCCCCTCCCCCAGCACTCGGGAGGCAGATGCAGGTCTATCTCTGTAAACTCAAAGCCAGCTTGGTCTACACAGGGAGTCCTAGGCCAGCTAGGACTACACAATGAGACCTGAACTTAAAATAACAACAAAAGCTGAGCTTCCAATAGGTGCTTAAAAAACAGCATCCTCGCCAGGCATGGTGGCTACACAGAGAAACTCTGTCAGAAATGAAAGGAAGGAGAGGGGAACAGAGGGAGAGAGGGAGGGAGGATGGATTGTGAAAATCAGAAACACTTAAAAGCCTGAGTCCAAACCCCACCTCTACCAGAGCCTCTGTGAGTGGATATCACATACAAAACTCCAGCACGGTACACTGCACATTAACTTCCTCACTGTGTGAAGCCACCGGGTTCAGCTGTACCACTGACAGTGGTCTTCCGTACAGCGAGATCTGAGCTTCCTCTGGCAGAATGGAACTGCTTAGCAGTTACAAATGTCTCCCCGCTCTTCCTCACTATGCACCAATTAACTCAACAGGTTCCAAACTCAGCTACGAGTGCACATTGAATGCAAAGTTCTCAAAGGAGGCCCTGGACCCACGGGATTACAAAACCGTCATCTCCCTAACACAGAGACGGTAAAAAGCCCACAGCGGTCAGGAGACGCTCAGAACACGAGCGCCCTGGGGCTGGCTTCTCAGTGGGACGCTGGCAGGTCCCAGGACCGCAGCGGGCAGGGCTGGAGACCGGGGCGCGGGGAAGCGATGGAGCCGCCGCCGCGGAGGCTCAGCCCGCGCTCCCGGGACGCCATCCCGATCCCGCCCGCTCACCTCGTTCAGCGATTGAGGTCCACACAGCTTTCGTCCACAGGCGGAAAACCTCTGAGGATTCCTTCAGCCGAAACCCGGATGTAGCCCTGCCGTCGCGCCGGAATGACGTCAGCCAGCGGTGGAAATGATGCATTGTTGCCCCGGCAGCGACTTTGCACCAGGAGGGGGCGGGTCTGCGTAACGGAAAGACTAGTAAATCCCGTCGGCGCTGCTTCCGGTTCTCACCGGAACTGAGGGCGTATAGACGTCGGGGCCAAGGGTACTCCATTGTCAGGTCTTTGTCACAGGCTACGATGCAATGATTCCAAGAAAATTGCTGCGGACGAGAAGCGCCGGGTCCAGACTATTGTCACGGGGATGAATAATTAAAATGTCATCAGGACTCCATATCTGGCCTCCCGGGAGCGATTTCCCCGTGACGATCCTCTCATCGCAGACTAATCAGCATGCACGCTTCCTGGCTTTTGTCTCCTCTTTTCTGTAAAGCTGTAAACAGGAAAGGCAGTGGAACCGAAGAACTTCTCTCCAGGCAGTTCTGGCCAGGCTTAAATAAAATAAATCCGCTTTCCTTTGCCAGCCCCTGTTCCTGTTTTCTTCTGAAATATAATGACACTAAGACAGCAGATTTATTGACCTAAGTGCCTCGTTCTTGGCTCATTTAGGACAAGCCAGCGTGGGCCCAGGACAGTTTATGGAATGAATGGGCGGAAGGAGTGCCCAAGCCATCTCTCCAGGAAGCAGTTTTATTATTTTCCTCTCTGCTCTAGTTATTTCTCTGTTGCTGTGATAAATAACTAGGAACAAGACGGGGTGGGGTTTTTTGTTTGTTTGGTTTTTCTTTCTTTTTTACCCCCTCCAAGACAAGGTTTCTCAGTAGCTATGGAGCCAGTTCTGGAACTCGCTCTATAGACCAGGCTGCCCCCAACTCACAGAGATCCATCTGCCTACCTCTGCCTCCCAAGTGCTGGGGTTAACGGCATGCTCCACCACCACTGCCCGGCTTGGTTTGGTTTTCACTGTATAGCTTGACTGTTCTGGAACTTGCTCTGTAGACCAGGCTGACCTCAAACTCAGAAATCAGCATCAGCTTGCCTCTGCATGGGATTAAAGGCCTATGCCACCATCACCAGGCAAGAAGGAGCATATTTCATTTTATACTTTTCTAGGTTGTTGTCTGATGCCATCTCAAAGAACAGGTTAGCTTTCTCTTACAAAGAGTTAAAAGGCCGTGTCCTGGTGGAATTTTTTTTTTTTTTTTTAGTTAAAAGGCCATGTCCTGGTGGATTTTTTTGGGGGGTCGGGTTTTTTTTTTTTTTTTTTTTTTTTTGGATGGTTGGTTTTATTTTTGTTTTTCCCTGCCATCTTGACACACACAAAGAGTTATTAGGGATGGCCTGTAGGCAAGTCTGTGGGATCATTTACTTGACTAATGATTGATGTTGGAGGGCCCAGCCCATTATGGGTGGTGCGCCTCCTGCTCTGATGGTCTTGGGTGAGCGTGGAGAGCAAGCCGATAAGCAGTGTTCCTCCATGGCTTCTGCTTCAGTTCTTGCTTTAAATTTCCATCTCGTTTTTCCTTAGTGAACTTAACCTGTAAACCAAATCAACCCTTTCCTCCTCAAGTTGCTTTCGGTCATGGTCTTTACAATACGGTGATAAAACCTAACTAAAACACACAGGGAAAACATACTAGTGAAGCTATTGGGGACTCTGTCAGAGCTGCCATGGTAACTGGTGAAATCAGGGTCCCTTCTTGGGATTATAGTCACATTCATGAAAGAATTTAAGGACAGATACAAATGCAAGCCAGAGGACAGTCCTTCCAAGAGCAGGCAAGCTGTAGCTCCCCCCCTGCCTGAGGAGGATGGAAGGAAGGAAAGGCATGCTGCCGTTTGCGACCCCAGCATGAGGCCAGCCGCATGGCAGGGAGCGGGTATTAGAAGTCTGGCCAGGTGCTGGTGGCGCACACCTGTAATCCCAGCACTCCAGAGGCTGAGGTAGTCGATCTCTGTGAGTCTGAGGCCAGCCTGGTCTACAAGAGTTAGTTCCAGGACAGCTAGGACTGTTAGACAGAGAAATCCTGTGGAGGGGGGGGGGGGGCTTTGGATGCCCAAAGTACAAATTTAAAGAAAAAACCCAGGGAAGGCAAGCTAGAAATCTAGAAACTGCCAGGGGGGAGGAGACTGGAGAAGGGGAAAGCCATGTCAGAAGATAAACTGGCTAGAGGTCAATCACGTGGCGGGGATGGGGGACGCCTTCAGAGAATGAGCAAAGAATCCCAGTGTGTGAATATTAAAAGTATACTTACATTGGGGAAGAATATTCCCACACGTGACAAAGTGAAAGTAGCCCAGCCAGGCAGGCAAGCACACCCGAGCTACGAGTTTACTTCATTTCTGTTCTGATGAGAACGGTGTCTGTGTGGCACCCTGAACCTCAATTGGCATGATTGACTACTTCACAATCCTCACAAGGGGAAGCTGTGATAGTCAAGTTTCAGAAAGGCCCGGCCCTGGGGTTGGACATATCCTACAAGAGTCTCACAGAATGTGTGTGCGCGCGCGCGCGCGTGTGCGTGCAGGCACGCGTGTGTTATAGAATACTGGCCCTTAGGCAAGCTAGCTGTCTTTAATAAACCAAAACAAAAACCTTCTCACACTTAGGTTCTGACCAAACCCCAAACTAAAAAGACAAAAGAAAAATATGCTGGGCATGATTACACATCTCTTTAATTTCAGCACTGGACAAACACAGGTGATTGGATCTCAGTGAGAACTGGCCTAGATAGCAAGTTCCAGGATATCCAGGGCTAAGTAATGAGATCCAAAAAATTAAGAGAAATGAAAGAAAAAAAGAAACGAAAAAGGAAGAGTTATATTTTTCTGAGTCAGAACTCAGAAAGACCCAACTGAACCTGGGTGGGAATTAACATTATTTTAAGATGAGCCTTCATGAGGTTCACCTTAAGCAGGTCCTTCATCTGCCCCATAAGGGAGTGGGGGAGACAAAAGCGTGTTCTTAACCTGAGTCATGACCCCTTTGGGAAACCCCTATCTTCAAAAATATTTACATTATGATTCATCACAGTAGTAAAATTACAGTTATGTAGTAGCAGTGAAAATAATTTTATGGTTGTGGGTCACCACAACATGAAGAACTGTATGGAAGGATTAGAAATGTTGAGGGACACTAACCTAGAGGCAGATTCGATCCTTTTCTGTAACAAGTTCATCGTTGAGGGAAATCAGGACGGGATTTCCAGAAACCACGGAGGAATGCTGCTTGCTGGACGGTCCCCTGGCTCATTCATAGACTCACGTTTAGCTAGCTTTGTTATACAGCCCAGGACCACCTACCCTGGTGATGCCCACAGTGGTCTGGATCCTCCTGCTTCGAGTAACTATCCAGACCATCCCAAATAGACACGCCCACAGGCCAAGCTGATCTGGACAATCCATCAAAGCTTTCCTTGCAGGTGACCGTGTCAAGCTGACAACTAGAGCTAACAAGAGCATTTCAAACTGGCTGGTAAATAAATTCATTCATTCATCCACTGGTCCTATTAAAAGAGTTTGAGCTACACCCAAACAATATAACAAACAAAATGGGTGGAAGGTTAGCAGGGGCATTAAGAGGGACACTGAAACAGATTGCTGGGAAGTGAGGAGCTCATTAGAAAAGCAATTAACGCCATGGACAGACAGACAGGCATAGTGGGGCCTCCAAGGAAGAGCCCCAGAACCAAAGACAGACTACAGCAGGGACTTCTTACAGAGACTCAGAGGCCATGTGGAAGAAGTGGGGGGTCTGTTTTTATACTTTTCTGAGGATGGGAAGTTTCACAGACTTGAGCCTGGATGTCCTCAGGTCCCAAGACTAGGTTTTTTTTTTTTTTCTGAGAAATGACTGGAGATAGGGGATGAATATAAGCCCCTGGAATCTAAACCAATGACCTAACTCTACATGGAAACCTCCCCACCTCAAAGATTGGCGTGTCCTTCATCAAGATTCCACAATTTACGGCCAGACAGTGGTGGCACACACCTTAAATTCTATCACTCAGGAGGCAGAGGTAGGTGGATCTCTGAGTTTATGAGTTCATGGCCAACCTGGTGTGCATAATGAGTTCCAGAACTACACAGAGAAACCCTGCCTAGAGAAAGAAAGCAATTCTCAGTTCAAATGCTCAGCCTTTGGGAAAGCAAAGATAAAAAATATTCAGAGACATAGATTCAGGGGGGCTTATATCCATCCCTATGTCCTGTCATTTCTCAGATAAAGACCTAGCCTTGGGACTTGGGGACATTCAGGACCATGTCTAGATTCTCAATGAGGTACTAAGACATGTAGGGGTTTCTAAACAACATGGCTCCTCATCAGGAATGTGGTAGGCCCTATGACACTCATGGGTCCATCCCCCTCGGCCTTGGAAGTGGGCAAGTGCCTGCAGCTTGAAGCAAGCTGAAGAACAGAACCAGGCCTGGACCCCAGGAATGCAGGCATATCACTACTTTCTTCTCTGAGGTGACAGAGGGACTTCCATACATTCAAGGTCTTAGTCAAAGACCTCTGAGACACCATCTCCTTCTCAGCCTTCAAAGGGAGCTTCGAGTGCCCCCCTCCACTCACTCTCCATGCTTCTGATCGCTCTCTGTGTAGTTTCTAAAGATTGTGTGGGGTGTGGGGAGCCTGACTCAGTCACAACTTTAAATAGGCTGGTACCATAGAAACAACCCTTAGGTGGCAATTTCAAAGCTGATGTATTTAAAGTCTAGCACATGTACTTTTTCTTAGGACAGTGACATTATGCCATGGCACATGTCTCATTCTTATTTTGAAGTCTGTTACAAAAATAGACATGGTGTACTGAACTTGGCAGGATTGAAAACCCAGATCGGCTGAGATCAGCAAACCTGGCTTCCCTTTAAGAGTTCCTGCATATAGTTTCTGGTTTCTGCTTTAGTCTCAGAAGGCCCTGCACTATAGAGAAAGCTGTGCTGCTGGCGAGGTCTGCAAAGCTGGGACCCTCAAAAGCACACAGTGTGTGGGAAGAGCTGCAGAGATAACCCAGCAGTTAGGAGCATTTGTTCCTTTTGCGTAAGACTTGGGTTTGGGTCCCAGAAGCCACATAGCCAGCTTATATACAACTGTCTGTAACTCCAGTTCCAGAGGCTCTGATGTCCTCTTCTGCCTCCTTGAGCACCAGGCACCCAAGTGGTCCACAGGCATACATGTGGGCAAAACAACCACACACATAAAAATGTTTACAGTACAATTGATACCGCACAGTGTGCTGGGGGACGTAGCTTGGTGGGTAAAGAACTTGCTTTGAAGTCTGAGGCCCTATGCTGGGCAGTGGTGGCACACAACTTTAACCCAGCACTCAGGAGCAGAGGCTGGTGGAACTCTCTGAGTTCAAGACCAGCCTGGTCTACAGAGCAAATTTTCAGAAGAACCAAGGCTGTTACACAAAGAAACCCTGTCTCACAATACAAAAAAAATGAAAGAATGAAAGAAAAGAAAAAAGAAAAGAAAGCAAGAGGACAGAGTTTGATCCAGAACTCATGTCAAAAACAAACAACAAAAAACTAGCCATGGTGGCAGGCACTTTTAATCCCAGCCCTGATTAGGCGGAGGCAGGTAGATCGCTGAGGCTTCCTCACCAGCCATCCTAACCTACTTGGACCATTCTAGGCCAGTGAGGAAACCACCTAAACAAAGTAGTGGGCAACGCTGGGGAACGGGACCTGCAATCTCTGCCTGCCCAGTGCATTCCTAACGATGGATGTGGCCAATGGCATGTCCCATGGTTGAGAAATATCTCTGTCCATACGCTCCTCTATAAGTGACTTCTCCCCTCCCCCGTGTGACCCTCCATCTCTTCATGGAGGGAGGACTCCATACAAACAGAAACCCAAGGTTGCAGGCTTATGTTTAAAATTACCAGTCGCAGCCAGGCAGTGGTGGCGCACACCTTTAATCCCAGTAATCTGGAGGCAGAGGAAGGCGGATCTCTATGAGTTGGAGACCAGCCTGATCTACAGATCGAGTTCCAAGAAAGTCAGGGTTTCAGAGAGAAACCTTGTCTCAGGGTTGGGGGGCAGAGAGAGGTGGGAGAGGAAAAAGAAATCACCAGTCACATCTGAAATATCTACTGCTCAGGGAAGAGCCTGGTCAGTATGAGCAGCCTGATTGTCTTCGATTGCCATGTGGAAGCCTGAAGGTACTCTAGCTGAGAACAAGGAAGCTCTGGAAGATAGACTGTCATTGTCTGTCTGGAGAGACACTGAGCTAGACTCACTAGCTCTCAGCATCCAGGGTTCCACAGTGGTAGCTCTCATGTTCTCTGCATGCAGCCCGAGGGGAAGGGCACAGGGAAGATCTGAGTGTTCTCTGCTGCCCCAGCCATGAGTCTTCTGTGCTCCTAACACAGACACTGCCCATCCCCAGAGGCAGGGGTTACTCTTTGGTTTTATTGATGTTCCCTGGCTGCCTTGGAACTCACTGTACACACAAGACTGGAATCCATTTGCAGAGATCACCTGCCTCTGTCTCCTGGGATCTAAGTGTGAGCCATGGAACCCATCAGGAGGAAGGGTTTGTATTTTGGTTATTTATTGTGGCCCAGCATGGTGGAGCACACCTTTGATCCCAGCATTTGGGTAGTTGGGAGGTTGGAGTCTAGCCTGGCCTACAAAGCGAGTCTCAGAACAGCCAGAGCTACACAGAGTCTCCAAAAAGTTACTTATTGTGTGTGTTGTATGTTGTGTGTGTGGTGTGGGCACAGATGTGTGGGGGTGCATGTGTCCATATGTATGCATGTTTTCCCTACTATTGCATCGAGAGAAGTTCCCACTTAACCTTAAATTCAGTGTTACAGTGGGATTGGCTGGCCATCGAGTTCTCAAGATCCACATGTCATTGCCACAACCACCACCGTCGCCCCAGTGCTGGGACTTCAGGCGCATGCATGCATGCCCAGATCTGTGAGGGCTGGGGATTCAAACTCAGGTCCTCATGCTTGCAGAATGGGAACTCAGGGTTCTCCAGAGGAGCAGAGCCAACAGGAAGAACCTATACATTGAAAGAATTCAGTGAGTCATCTTCTGTTAAAATAATAACAACCTCGCACCTGAGAGGCTGACAACCCAGTAGTTGTTCAGCCCCCGAGGCTGGTGCCTCAGTAACCCCACGTGTTTCAGGCACCCTGAAAGGCTCCTGGGGAGTTGGTGTCAGTTCATAATGGAAGCCTTCTCTGGTTCTGATGGAAGTGAAGAAATTGACAGCGTCAGCCAGGTAAATCAACACAGCGTTGAGAGGGAGGCCATGAGAGCAAAAGGCAGAGGATTTTTCCTTTTGAAATCCCCCTTTATCTGGACTGCTACCAGAGGGTGCCACTCACAGTCAGGCTGGGTCTTCCCATGTCAATCAAGGCAATGGGGACAGTTCTGCAACAGAGGCTCACCACCCAGGTGACTAATCTGTGGCAAGGGACATTAAAATTAACCATGGCATCTCCCAAGTCATCTCTGCAGCCACAGGAAGAGTTCGTGTGTGTGCTCTGGGGACAGGTCCTGATGCAAGCTCAGCATAACTCTATCACTGAGCCCAAGAGGATATATTTTTTTAATTTGAGATTGGAGTCGACTCTATTGCCCAAGCTAGTCTCAAATTGAAAGATCACCCATCTCTGCCTCCTGAGTGTTGGGATTAAAGTCATGAACCAACACTCCAAACTTTTATTTGTTTATTTGTTTATTTGTATGAGGGATTCACCATACAGCCAAGACTAGCTTTGAATTTATAATCCTTTCTACCTCAGCCTTTTAGTATTAGGATTGCAGATGCGTGCCACACCCAGCTTTGAGTGTCTTGTTTAATTTTACATTTATTTGCTCTCCCTCTCTCTGTCTTTTCTTCCATCCCTCCCTCCCTTCCTCTCTCCCTCCCTTTTTCTCTTCCTCCCTCCCTCACCCCACCCTCTGTGTACCATGTCTGTGGCCAGTGTATGCTGCAGCACGCATGTGGAAGTCAGGCATCAACCTGCAGGAGTTGGTTCTCTTCCATCATGTGGGGGTCCTGGTTTGAAATTCGGATCACGAAGCTTTGTGGCAAGCATCTGTTGTGAGGTGCTAGTCTCCAAGTCAAACAAAAGGCCAACAGTGTCAGCTTGCAAAAGATCACACCCCAGGCTTGTTGACCATTGACATTCCCTCAGCCAGTGGGGAGAGACACTGAACCCCTCCCAACCAATTGAATGAGATTCTGCCCTAAGGGTCTGGGAGGGAGCCTAAGGAGGGACTAAATAGAGACTGGGAATGATCAAGGGAAGCAACTACCCATATGTCTTAGTCAGGGTTTCTACTGCTGTGAAGAGACATCCTGACCACGACAACTCTTATAAAGGAAAATGCTGTGGGACAATGGTCTTGTATTCTGTAAAGATTGTCACTTGTACTGGTTTAATGAAATGCTAATTGGTCAGTAGCCAGGCAGGAAGTAGAGGCAGGGCAACCAGAATAGGAGAATTCTGGGAAGAGGAAAGGCTCGGTCTGCAGTCGTCACCCAGACGCAGATGATGCAAGAAGAAAATGCTTCACTGATAAAAGGTATCAAGCCACATGATTAACACAGACAAGAATTATGGGTTAATGTAAGATATAAGAGTTAATAAGAAGCCTGAGCTAATAGGTCAACCAGTTTTTAATTAATGTAGGCTTCTATGTGTTTCTTTGGGACTGAACAGCTGCAGGACCAGGCAAGACAGAAACCTCTGTCAATAGGAAAAGATTTAAATGGTGTTGTGTGGTGGTTTGAAAGAAAATGGCCCCCAAAGGGAGTGGCACTATTAGGAGGTGTGGCTTTGGAGGAAATATGTCACTGTGGAGACAGGCTTTAAGGTCTCATATGCTCAAGCCATGCCCAGTGAGACAGTTCACTTCCTTTTGCCTTTGGATCAAGATGGAAAACTCTCAGCTCCAGCACCATGTCTGCCTGCATGCTGCTTTGCTTTCCACCATGACAATAATGGACTAAACCTCAGAACTGTATGTAAGTGAGCCATCTCAATTAAATATTGTCCTTTATAAGAGTTACTGTAGTCATGGTGTCTCTTTATACCAATAGAAATCTTAAGACAGGTTGGTTTACAGTTTCAGAGGTATAGTCCATTATCATGGTGGGATATGGCGGCATGCAGGCAGACTGGTGCTGGAAAAGGAGCTGAGTTTTATATCCATCTTGATCCACAGGCATCAGAAGGAGGTTGTGTAGCTTGAGCATATGAGACCTCAAAGCCCACCCCTACAGTGACACACTTCCTCCAACAAGGCCATACATTCTAATAGTGCCACTCCCTATAGGCCAAGCATTCAAAACGCATGAGTCTATGAGGACCATACCTATTCAAATCACCACATTCTACTTCTGGGCCCGCATAATGTAGACATAACATAATGCAAAATGTATTTAGTCCAACTTCAAAAGTCCCCATAGTCTATAACAGTCTCAATACTGTTTAAAAGTCCTAAGTTTGCTGGGTGGTGTGTGGCGCACACCTTTAATCCCAGCACTTGGAAGGCAAAGGCAGGCGGATCTCTGTGAGTTTGAGGCCAGCCTGATCTACAAGAGCTAGTTTTCAGAACAGGCTCCAAAGCTACAGAGAAATCTTGTCTCAAAAAAGCCAAATAAATAAATAAGTCCTAAGTTCAAAGTCTCTTCTGAAATTCATGCAATCTCTTAACTATAATGCCTTGTAAAACCAAAATAAAAAAGCAGATCATATAATTCCAACATATAATGACACAGGATATGCATTACTATTCCAAAATGGAGGAAAGGGAACATAGTGAGGAAATACTGCACCAAAGCAAGGCCAAAACCAGCTGGGCAAGCTCCAAACTCTGCATCTCCAGGCTTGATGTCAAAAGCTCTTCAGTTCTCCAAATCCATTCAGCTTTGTTGATTGTGACACACTTCTTTCTGTTGGGCTGGTTCCCCTCCTTCTTAGCAGCTTTCCTTGGCAGATATCCCACGGCTCTGGCATCTCCAAAATCTGCGGGTCTCCAAGGCAATCTGGGCTTAATCTTTACAACTTCACTCAGTAGCCTCTCTGGGCCTCCATGCAGGGACACCCCTGCCACATATGTGGCCTTATCAGCTTTCCTTAGCCATGGAGGGAGATTCCACAACCCCTTTCTTGTATCCTTGACTCTAAAGCCAGAACCATGTGGCCAAAGTTGCCAAGGTCTGCTGCTTGCCAGGGCTGGAACATGGCCCCCTCATTCAATTACGTGTTCACCAACTTTCTGTTTTCTATGGTTTCCTTTACTGCCTAAGCTTGGCTGTCCAAAAATTCGGTCTATAGACCAGGCTGGCCTCAAAACCCACAGGATCTATCAGCTTCTGCCCTTGGAGTGCTCGGATTAAAGGCATGCACCACTACACCTAAACCTGAACTGTTCTTTAATTCCTTTTCACAACCTGGAAGCTCAGCTGGGTGGATCTTGCCCTGATGTCACAACTAACTCTTTTTATTCCATTTCTTAATCTGTTCATCTCCTAGAACACAGGATTTAGCTTGATTCCACTTCCTTGTGTCCCCTTTCTCCTCAGATTGTATATTTTGTATTTTTACTTCTTTTTTTATTTTATTTTTTTATTTTTCAGGACAGGGTTTCTCTGTGTAGCTTTGGAGTCTGTCCCAGAGCTCACTCTGTAGACCAGGCTGGTCTCGAACTCACAGAGATCCGTCTGGCTCTGCCTCCCAAGTGCTGGGATTAATGGCATGCACCACCACTGCCTGGAGCTTCTTTTCAGTATAAATCTTCATTAGAATTAACACTGATAACCATATGACAGCGTTTGTTTGTTTAAGATGTCCTCTGCCAATGGAATTAATTCGAATCTCTTCACTTTAGTCTCAAGCAGACTCTTCGGACAAGGGCAAAAAGCCGCCACATTCTTCACCAAAATATTACAAGAATGATCTCTAGGCTACATACTAAAACTCATCCCCTCTGAAACCTCTTGAGCGGGATCCCCACACTTCAAAAGCCCCTCAGCACCACCATCTTCCATGCTCCTATTATTATAAGCAGCACTTAAAGCATTCCACTGCTTTTCTAACCCAAACCCCCAAAGTTCAAACTCCTCCAACCAAATACATGGTGAGGTCCATCACAGCAATACCCCAGTCTCTGGTACCAACATCTGTCTTAGGGTTTCTATTGCTGTGAAGAGACACCATAATCACTACAACTCCTAAAGGAGAACATTTGAGGTGGCTTGCAGTTCAGAGGTTCAGACCATCATCTTCATGGTGGAACATGGCATCATGCAGGCAGACATGGTGCTGGAGAAGGAGTTGAGAGTTCTACATCTTGTTCCACAGGCACCAGAAGGAGGCTGTGCCACTGGATGTTGCTTGAGCATATATGAGACCTCAAAGCCCACCCCCACAGTGACACACTTCCTCCAACAAGGTGCCTATATTCCTCCTAATAGTTTCCTATAGGCCAACTATAGGCCAAGCATTCAAACACACTAGTCTATGGGAACCAGTTCAATCCCATAGACTAGTCAAACCATCACACTGTACTTGTGAACACTTCCCATTGTGAATGCTTTGAGGTACCCATGCTGTAGTCAGTGCCCTTACCCATGTGTTGTGAATAAAACCAATAAACACTTTGGTTTCCCTGGGTGAACTGTGGTGGGACTGTAGACCCCCTCACCAGTTTTTTAAAATGGAAATTACTCTGCTCTTTGGAGGAGCTGACACAGGCAGGCTGGCAGTTGTTGATGGAAACTCTGTACGCAGAGGCACGGGCACTCACGGCCGTGACTCTGGCTGGGTTTCAGCTCCACTGATGTGCAGTCTTGAGGAGCGAGCATGAAAGCCCCATCATAGCCCATCTCTTAGAAGAGCTCGTACGTGGAGGTCAGAGGATAAGGTGGAGTTGGCCCCTTCTTCCAGCTTTACACGGGTTTCAGGGATCCTGCCCACCCGTGTGCTTCGAATATCCTCTCCATGACTTACAATAATGCCTCACACAGGGAAATGTGGAGCCACAGTAGGACTCCTGTGTATAAAGGACATGGCTTTGGATCCCATGTAAAGCCAGATGCAGTGGTGTGTATCTATAATCCCGTATATGCCCTAGTCCACAAACACATACACAAAGTTAAATATTATAAAAAGATTTAGAAAAAAATTTAAAGCAGGATCTCATATTGTCTAGCCTGGCTTCTGGCTAACTACGGTGCACCAAGCCTGGCTCGATGAACCAGAAGCAGGCCAAGCAGCCAGTCAACAGTTTCCTCACATATAATTAATCACACTTGGCTGATCCTGTAAGTGCCAAGTTGAGGCTATAGAGGGCAGGTTGCATATGCAAATGTAGAGAGGTCAGGAATGCCTGGAAAAAAGCACACGTGGCAAACTGTGCATATTGATGAATACACAGAAAATCTCAGGACTAACAGTCACAGGTGCTTCCTGCCATGTCTGATGACCTCAGTTCAATCCCTGAAACCACCCGAGGAGAGCATGGACCCCCACAGGTTGTCCTCTAACCTCTACTGTGGCATATGCACCAACACACCATGAACAAATAAGTGTAATAAAAAAATAAGGAAAAGGAAGGGTCTCAGAGGCCTGGTTACCCTCTCACCAGTCTGAAGAAAAGGGGCAGATGCTGTCACACAGGGGCATTGACCATGCCACAGTTGGTTGTTCTTAGTGATTACATGAAGTTTTAAGGAGACCCATTGTACAGATAAAGTGGCACCATCTGTGCCGAGTCAGAAAGTAACTTCATCATCCATCTGACTGGTGTAGAGGTGCCTGTGAGACTGAATGAGCAGAGCTCTCAGGATGGCCGAGAGGGCGTTTCCAGAAACAGTGAGCTAAAGGGCAGACTGGCCCTGCATGTGCGCAGCACTATCCTGTAAGCTTGGGGCTCAGACTCAAGGGGAAGAGCAAGGGAAGACCACCTGAGCCCTAGCATGCCCCTCTCTGCTTCACTGCCCACTGTAACCTGGACGTCTGCCACATGTGTCCTGTTGTGATGGAAACTAAGGGCAACAGAAACCCTCCCTAGCTAATGTCAGGTCTCACAGCAACACAAGTCAGCCTGCTTCCAAAATCTATACCCCAGGACAATGCAAGCCATGGCCTCCCTAAGCCTCACAGCTTATCTCAAGAAGCCAGGCAAGGTGTGGGCAAACAGCCCTCGTGAAGCTGCTCTTGGCCAGCTAGTTAGAGCATCTAGGGACCATGCTGTACAGTAAACTCAGCAGGCCAGAGCTAAAAAATGGGCCCTTGGCACCTCCAGAGTGATGTGGGATTCCCCTCTGTATACTGTGAATACCACTGGTTAATAAAGAAACTGTCTTGAGCCTGTGAAAGGGTGGAACAAAGCTAGGCATGGGAAAACTAAACTAATGCTGGGAGAAAGGAGGCAGAGTCAGGGAGAAGCTATGAAGCCCCACAGGTGACAGATGCTGGAAACTTTACCCTAAGCCACAGCCACATGGCAATACACAGATTACTAGAAATAGGTTAAATTAAGATATGTGTTAGTCCATAAGAAGCTATTGCTAATGGGCCAAGCAGTGTTTTAAATAATATAGTTTTTGTGTGATTTCGGGTCTGAGCTGCTAGGCGACCGGGGACCTAACAAGCAGCCTCCTCCTTATAACAAATTAGCGCCAACGTGGTTGACTAAACCCACATAAAATCTGAGAAAACTTAAAAGGAATCCTAGACACCAAAGAACAGAGTTTAGCATGGTTTGGTAGTGGCATTTTCTTGGGTGGGCTCTGTTTGTTAGAAGCAAGCAGAGGCATGGCTTCTTTAAGAGAGGTTTTCCTTAACTCCTGTGAAGGAGTTAAGCAACCAACATATATACTCTCAAGGTATCTTGACTTCAGAATTTGAGTCTAAGGATATGTTGCTTTGGAAATAAAGGTTCTTCTTTTGTTTCCACAGAGGATGAGAACCTGTGGATTGCTTCCAGACTAATATGGTTTGATGGACCAAGACCCCCTGAAAGGTCACCTTGAACCCCCCCTCAAAAAATTACTTCACCCAACAAAAAGCAGGAAGTAGTTTGGAAATATATAGTTTCTGTGTGATTATTTCAGGTCTGAGCTGTTGGGTGGCCAGGAAACAAACAAGCAGCCCCTCCTTACAACACCAGAGAGATTGCCTCCAAGGCACTGGACACATGCTCCCTGAGAGAAGTGGTCTGTAGCAACTTCTGGGTATGGAGGGAGGCTTGGGGCACACCCTCCAGAGGGGCTGGTGGATAAGATCCATGTTTGCTTGTTTCACCTCCAACAAAAGCCTGAGTCTCAGAGCTGAGCTGAAGGCTCTATCTGTTGCCATATAGCCTCGTGCAAGTTACTCAAGTGACCACAAACTTTATCAGTGTGAGGAACCCCCCCACACTGATCTTTCTGGACTCCGCTTTTCTTTTCTTCTTCCTATGGGATCGTGGGAGCTCAGCGGTGCCCTTAGCAGCACAGGTATGTCTTCCAGTGTTACCTGTCACCCCCTGTGAGGGCAGAAAAGAACCCCATTCACTCTGTGTGAAGTAAGGCACAGACAGCAGCCTGTTTATTTTATTCAAATAAATTTTTCTCTCTATGAAACTGAGTAGGACTAAAGGATGGAGGAAAGCCCATATATTAAACTCTTAAATAGATCCTCTGAGTTCAGAGTCCAAGTCAAGGAGAGGAACGGGTCATGGTTCTTGTCCCAGGAAATGAGGCCACCAAAGGAGCCTGTTCATCAGGGAAGATAGCAAATTCAATTCTTTAAAAAAAGTTCTCAAGGAGAAAAAAAAAATAGAAAATTCCTAAGTTTCTGAAGCTGAAGTAGCCTCCTCCTTAGTGTCCGCCCTGAAGCATCCAGGCCGGAGGATCCACGTTCATTCCCACAGAGATGAATGCTCTGCCTCTACAGACCACGGCGTGACTGAGGGGAAGCAACGTGCTCGGGTTAGTTCAACTTCTGTGTGCACATGCCATCTGAGCCCTGCAGAGACTGAGAAAGGGGAGGTGGTGTCAGCATGGGGCAATGTTATTTATTTTGTTTTCTACCCCACCCCTCCATTTTTGAGACAGGGTCTCACTACACAACACTGGCTGTACTGGAACTTGATATACATATGCCAGGCTGGCACAGAACTCACAGAGATCCAGCCACCTCTGCTCTCTGACTGCTGGTATTAAAGGTATGTGCCACTTATTTTATTGTTAGTGTGTCTGTACACATGGGGTGCAGGTGCCCACAGAGGCCAAAGGAGGCTACAGGTCTCTGTCTATTCCTAGGAGTGCACAGGTTTTATAGATATACATTCCAGATGGCTGAGGAGAATTTAAATGGAAAACTGGCTCTTGAATTCTCACCTACATTTTAACCTGGTCTCAATGATCCTCTTCTCTGAATTACAAAGAATAAATGAGGCCAGGCCTGGTGGCACAGATCTGTCTTTCCAGCCACTCAGGATACCGAAGCAGGAGGGTCACATGCTGAAGGCCCATCAAGGCTACAGTGAATCCAAGACCACGTTAAACAGCTTAATGAGATCCTATCTCAAAAAGTAAAAGAGACAGGTCCGTGGTAGAGCACTGCCTGCTTGTGCCAGAACTGAGGTTCAATGCATGAAGCTCTGGCTTCAACAGTGCACCCCACCCACCTCCAAAAAAATTATCTGTCAAATACAATGAGTTTCAGAGGAAAGACAGGTATCAGTCCCTGTTTCAAGCCAATCCATATTAGGTTGGCTGGCAGGCCCTGTATGTGGCATCTCATTTAAATGGTCAGTTAGGATTGAGCCGGCTTTGGAAATGGGCTGGTCTAAGATTCTAAAAGATCTGCAGAAGATGAGGGCAGCAGAGTCAGACGGCGAGCAGTTTTCTCTTCCAGGTTCTCTCTTTGTAATGAATCCTTCAGCACAGTTGCTGAGGGAATCCTGACTGCCAGAGATCAGATGGTCCCCAACTTAGAATCCCTTTCCCTACCTCTTAGCAAAATAGGTACTTAAGAGTCAAGCCTGCAACTGGCACCAGAGGAAGTCAGTTGCTGGCTGTGTAATACGAAAGCCATGGGGTTTTCTGTACAGCGGGGGAGCTGTGTGTCTTTTGTGTCCTATGCGCAAAGCATCAACTGGCCAACACCTTGGGGGCACTCTTGGAAGAGCCCCACGATGACTACTGAGAACACTGGTTGCTGTGAGCCAAGGCTAAGGCTGTTACAGAGGCGGTTGGACAGATGCCACTGGGTACCCATGGGGCTTAGGATCGCTGCCTCCACGGTCCTTCCTGCTCCTCACAGACTAAGCCTCCATTCTATAAATAGCTCCCTAGCCAGTCACCATGGAAACGAGATGAGGCGGGATCTGTCCACCTTAGTGGACGCATCTGAGAGAAGGCTGAAAGGATGGGCACTTCAGCCAGGGCTGGGAGCCTCAGTGAGGCAGCAGGAGAGCTCACCTGGACATCATGAACTTCCCAGGTGCGGGGAGGTGCTGTTCTGGTTCACCTGGAGGGACACAGGCGGATGAAGGGGTCAAGGCCAAGTGGTGGATGAGGGGGGTCCTTTTCCCTTCTAGGAGACCCAGTCCAAGCCCACTGACTGGAGACTCACGGAGCCACCAGAAACACCCCCCCACCAGGAAACCTTCCTCTTTCTCTCTCCCCACCAGGAACCCCACTTCTCTCTACCCCCCCACAGGACACATGAGGGGTTCACTGTGCTCAGGACAGGGTGACTGCAGCTGTGTCCCAGGATCTCCCAGGTGACAGGGGCATCGTGTGTTGTATCCATCTGCTCCACCCTCCCAGGCTTCAACCCCACTGCTGGTCCAGCCCTTAAAGCTGTAATCTAAGAGAACACGTTCCTTCTCCCCACACAGGACATTTCGTAAGATACTGCAAAATCAAGAACCCATGGAAGGGAGTAGTTGAGCCAACTTGGGTAGGCATATCAGTATACATAATACAGTCATAAAAAAGGGTCACAACCTCACCCAGCAGAGATGGAGATCCTGTGACAGCAGGTGTGCCACAGAAGCACAATCAGCACAAAAAAGTACACAGCAGGCCAAAAAGGTAACAGCAAAACACCGCTGTCCCCAAACTCACACACTGAGAGTTTGACCATTAAAATGGTGACTGCTGTAGGGTGGCCTACACAGGTGATACAGCCCTATCAGTGAGCTCGAGATTCACTGAGACTGTCTCAGAACACAAGGTAGAAAGGCAGGGATGTGTGTAGACACAACAGGCTCGCATGCACATGCACATGCATGAGGAAGATGTTTGATGTTCACATATGGCCTCCCTAAGAACATGTAAACATGTATAAACATGCACCATCTCACTTACAAAAATAAACACATACACAAGGTCACCCATCTCAGGACCATCTCATCATTTGAAAGACAGCATTTTAGTCCCCAAGGGAGCATAATGGTGGCAGAATACAAGTCCATGCTGTCAGAAGGCCCAAGCTGTACTGACCCTGACATTGCATGAACTGTCCCTCAGGGACAGCACAAGGATGGTGGGCCCAGATGTTGGAATGCATAGGGAAGTGTGGCTCATGACCACTTAGTCACATGTCCCATGATCCTGTAACTCTTATCTTCAGATACAGAAGAAAAGTGTGTATGGGGATGTGCTTGGCAATTGTCACCTAGGATGGGGTTTAAGTTAGAGAATTAAAGTCTTCACAGAGTCCTTAGTCACCTTCCAGTCAGAGAACAAGGGGCAGACAGCTGAAAAAAGTACTGCTGCGATTGGCCTCGGCTAAAGGAGTCACTTAAAGACCCCCCACCACTCAGCACTGGTCAGGTTTAGGAGGTGTCATCACCCACCCATCCACTCATCCACCACCCATGGCAAAGTGCAGCAGCTATGGACCAACTCTTAAGGAAAACAGAAAGCAGAACTCCTGCTCTGGGCTTTCTAACCTGAAAATATCCTTTTAGATTGGCTGGCGTTTTATAGTCTCCTTTCAAGACCTAGGAAAGAAGGTAAGTGTCATTGTGGGAGAAAAACAGAGTAAAATCCAGGACATCACTGACATGTCTATTCACCATCCTCTATGCCTCCAGTTTCCACCTGCCCACCGATAGGCACTTTCATACGCCTCCCCCATGCCCTCTCATCTATGTAGCCCATCAATCCACTCATTTACACACTTCTCCCCCGTGCCCTTCTCATCTATGTAGCCCATCAATCCACTCATTTACACACTTCTCCCCCGTGCCCTCTCATCTATGTAGCCCATCAATCCACTCATTTACACACTTCTCCCCCATGCCCCTCTCATCTATGTAGCCCATCAGTCCACCCATTTACGTAGTCACTCCATTTATCCATCACAGATTCAGTCTGTCCATCATCTGTCCATCCATCTTCCCTCAGCAACATTTACTGAGCGCCTCTTATTCTACTCCATGGGACAATGGTAATCGGGTGACTGGCGTTCTTGTTCCCCTGCACTATCTATTCCTGACAGGGTACAGGTGATAGACAGATAACAGGACACATAAACCGTCACAGGCATGTGAAGCCATGGGACATGCCACGGAAGTGGTGAAGCAAAGGTGTGGATGGGAGTGACCAGAGGTTTTTGCAACCATGTAACCATAGAGGTGAGGTCCAGATAGGTGAAAACAGCCAGGTTAAATAGTGAAGAAAAAGTCCTCTGGCAAGAGGGTCAGACCAAGGACTTGAGGGTGTGACCCTCACAGTGTCACCTGCGGCTGTCAACAGGAGTCGAATGGGACCTAGCTGTGTAACTTTACCCATCAACGTAAATATCTTTTATTCAAGCTGGTATGTAAAGCCCTTGAGCAAATCAACATGAACTCTATATAAAAATGACTAATGAGAAACTTGGTATGTTTTCTTGGGCCAAAGTCGTCAAAGCCATTGTACATTTCCATATACAGTCTCAGTATAGCCTTAGCTCCTGTCTCATGTCCACCTGTGGCTGGCAGTCACGTGGCAACCACGTGGGAACAGTCTCACGAGTGCAATTCTCAACAATGAGTTACCAAAGCCCAGGGCCCAGGACAGGGAAACTGCCCACAGCACTCAAGCACCCATGCCTGCCCATTAGCTCCCACATGGCTTTTCCTCAGGGGCATCCTTTCGTGGCACAGGCTGAATGAACACCATGGAGACCAAACCAGGGCCCGTGGCCTTGCAAGACCAGAAATCCAAGGATAGAATTGGAATGTCTCTGGTTCTCTGGGAGAAAATTAGGCACTGTTTTAAAAAAAAAAAAAAAAAAAAAGTTGAAGAGTTGATCCAACATCAGCACTCACTAGAATTCCTGTTTCATATGCTAGAGTCTGGCCCTTTCCCGGAGCTTTGGACCCACATCCCTGCGGCACACACACTACAGTAAAATAAAAGGAAAAAGGATGGAACCTGAGCATGCCTTCCTGCCGCTGCTGTGGCCCTTCTAGATTCCCAGAGCTGGAGTTCTGTCATTGTGAAGGCTGTTTTTAAATCTAGAAACCTTAGGAAGGGAACCCAGAGCTGCATGTGTGCTTGTAGAGGCTCCAGCACTGTGCCATGCCCAGTTTCTTTCTATCTTAATTAACTATAATTTTGCTTTTTCGAGACAAGGTTTCTCTGTGTACAGTTCTGGCTGTCCTGGAACTCACTTTGTAGACCAGGCTGGCCTTGAACTCAGAGACCCACCTGCCTCTGCCTCCCAAATGCTCGGATTAAAGGCGTAGGCCACCACCGCCAAGTACCTCTTTTTATTTTTGATTGACACAAACCAACCCCCCACATTTACACTCTACAGCACTGTTGTTAGTTGTCCAATAAGGTCAGATGGAGCCTCTGTAAGGAAAGGAATATAAAACATGGAAACGGAGTTTGAAGAATAACTTGTTTGTCAATAAGAATTAATTAATAATATTTATAATAAAAGCAGACGCTATCACAGCCTCGCTGAGAATACCCAGGCTGCCGCTGTGCAGGAGTGTTTGCCGGGTCTGCATCTCTATAAGGGCAGAAACTACGGCTGGGATGTGGCTCAGTGATAGGGCACTTGCTGGGCATTTGAGTCCTGGGATCATCCCCAGCACTGCTCACACAGAAGATGAAACAGAATGAGAACCAAAGAGGCAACAAAGATTTCCTTGGGCTAACTGGGTATTGTAATGGATGCCTGGGGTTGTAGCTATTTGGGAGGCTAAGGAAGGAGGATGGTTTGAACCCAGGAATTGGACAACATAGCAAGACCATGTCTCAAAAAACCACAGAAATGGTGGTTGTGATGAGGCACTTCTTTGTAATTCCATCAGCTCAGGAGACAGGCAAGGTAAGACCACAGGTCCAAGGCTGCCTGCGCTACACAGGAAGATACTCTCCATAAATGAACACGATTGTTCTCAGAAGCGTGGGAGTGATGCTATGAGAAACACATGCGGGGCATACGCTGCCACACAGTACAGCCTGTACATGCACTATAGTCTCTGCATACCTCAAATACATAACTGTACCCTGAGCCTCCACATGACTGGAAGCCAGTGGGTGGCGCATTGTGTTTGGATGTCCCAGCAGCTAACTGATCAACAGCAATGTGCTTCATTACCCTCCCATTGTTCATCAGAACTGTAACCACGAGGGCACCTGTGTGAACACTCACCTATGCACCCAAAGTGTTCAAGAAGATGGAGTAGACCTGACCATGAGCTACTGAGCTGCTCTTATAAAATGCCTGTCAAAGTCATTTCCCTTAAATATCTCTGGCATGGGAAACAGTCATTTCAACAGCTCCAGCTCTGGTGTGTGAGATATCAATGTTAGGGTCCAACGTTAGGGCTCTTCACACATGGAAAGAGAGCCAGGGGGACAGGAAGGAAAGGTAAGTAAGTCCTGAGATAAACAGACCTGCTGTGCGAGGTGACAGGGAGAGGAGGATACCTGTTGACCCTGAGACTGGAGTATACATTCTGCTAAAGCTTACGCTCACACTCCTGTGTGTGCACATGAACTCACCCGGTGTGTGTTGTTGATGACAATTGGGTCAGGGTTCCCATAGTTGGGCGGGTTTGCATATGGGTCATAGCCAAGCCGGGCCAGCATGGGGGCAATCTGGGCCATATCCCTCACCACGTCTCCAGGGATGTGGCCGGTCCACTTGGAGAGTGCTTCCAAGTTCACAGGTTTGATTACCTGGTCCGTGGACCGCTCAATCCTGGGGAGAGAGGACAGTCTTGTCAGGTTGGGGGACACTCCTGCTCCGTGGTTATGGGGCAGCAGGAAGGCTAGGCAGTCCTGGCCCCTGGACAGCTTGTGCCCCATCAGCTGTGAGAGTGCAGCCAAGGCGCTGTGCCTCATGGAAGCCACTCACACCAGGAAGCATAGCCATGTGCTAGCGATACAGATGTGTTTGTGTCTGTGTGCACATGTGCATTTCTATTCATGTGTGTAGTACATGTGGGAGCAAGATGTTGATGTCCTCGATCACTTCTCCCCCTTGCTTTTTGGCAGTCTCCCCTAACCTCACTGTGTTGGCTGGGCTGGCAGTCAACCTCCAGGACCTGCCTTCTGCCCCTCCAGACTACTGAGTCCCTTGCGACCACGTATGGCTTTTATGTGGGTGCTGGGGAAGCTGAACTCAGCTGCCATGCTTTTACAGCAAGCATTTTACACCCACCGGCCCTCTTTTACAACCGCCTGGCCCTCTTTCATTATTTTCCAATTTACTTACTTATTTTTATTATGTGTGCATGTACATGATGCGTACGTGTGGGGCACCGCCATGATGCATGCGTGGATGTCAGAGGACAGCCTTGTGGAGCTGCTTTCCCTTCTACCTTTAAGTAGGTTCTGGGAATCAAACTCAGTTTCTAGGCTTGCATAGCAAGCCCCTTTACTTACTGAGCCATCTTGCTGGCCCAGCCCACATTTCCTTAAAAATAACTGGTGATATTTAAGACTGACATGAGCAATGTGTTCCTGAAGAAGACAACATCAAATACTGATGTGCAGGCTAGAAGTCCCTGGGGACGCCAGCTCTCTATAGGTGTCTGGGCCTTTAGTCTTGAGCGCATGATTTCCTCGTGTTGTCTGTGCTTTTCCATACCACAAGGCCTCAGGGAGAAGAGACCCATCTGGTGCAAGACTGCCTTCAGTCACCCAATTCCCACACCTTTCCCCATTACACAGAAAGATGCTGAAGCTCAGAGAGGCACAGACACTTGCCTAAAATAGCACAGCTCAAGAAGGGCAGACTCGATCTGCCGCTTGGAGCCTGGGAGGAGCTGTGGGGCCCCACTCACTTGGACAAGGAGACGCCCCCAGGCTTGCCAATGAGGTCCTCATGGTGCAGGACTGTGTCACTCCAGGTGATGCCCAGGAAGTCTAGGATGCGCTTGAGTGAGCGCCGGGGGTGCAGCACCAACTGCTCATAGTACACAGGCAGGCACTTGTCCCTGCCCACCTCCATGCACTGTGCATACATCACCTCGATGGCCTTGTTCCACTTTGTAAGACAGTCTCGGTAGCTGCTGAGGTCAAAGCCTGCGATGGTGACCTTGCGAGTAATCATGGAGTGCACGGAGGCCCGGCCATCGCGCACCATTAGCAGAAATTTGGAGTTAGGGAATAGGCGTGCCAAGTAGACGGAGGACTTGAGCGTGAAGGGGTCCTTGTTACACAGCACACGTGCTGGCTCACCATGCTTGGCAATCACCTCCAGGATGAAGGCCTGCATGGCGGCATCCAGCACCTCGTCTGTCACACCTGCCTCGTCCAGTCGCAGCTTCTCCCGGCCAGACTTTGACCAGGCCTGACGCATGGCCAGCACACGAGGGATGATGCGCGTCTCTTCCCCACAGCGCACCTCAGGGTGCGCATCCAGCATGGCACGCATGAGGGTGGTGCCGCTGCGAGGTACGCCACCCACAAAGATGAGCGGCATGGCCTTGCCATAGCGGTACTCCACCTGGTTGGCACCAAGCATCACCAGTTCCTCCTGCTCTGGCCGCATCCTCCTTGGGCTCCGCATGCCACCGAGCACTGCCCGGCACTCTAACACCTGCTGCCCAAGCTGCAGGGCCAGCACCAGGGCCAGTGCACAGCCAGCAGCCAGCAACACCTTACGCACCGACAGGCGCATGCCCAGCCAGGGGCGCAGGCCCAGGCAGGGGGCCCGCCTCATCGACGGGTCAGCAGGCCCACCTGGTGTGCATCTGTGGAGAGAAGGAGAGTGTCAACAGGCCCATCAGGACACAAGGTAGATGCTGGGGTGACAAGCTCAGTGACAAGCAGCTGACAGCACCTCCAGTCCTGGACTATCACAGCCCAGAAAGCTTCAGGTGATGGCCAGACTCAGTCCACCACCACGGCTCCGGTGCCCTGGTCAGTCGGCTGGAGTTCCCATCAGTATTTCAGCTGGCCGACTGACAACGACGGATGGTAGTGCTGGTTATTATCAAAAGGTTGGAAACACCAGCACAAGCCTGTATGTCAGCTACTTGGGAGGCTGATACAGGAGGATTCCAAGTTCAAGCCTGCCTGTATCAAACAGAAAGTAGGGTTGGTGCAGGGCACTACGGAGCTGGCCTGGCCTAGCTGCCTTGAGAAACAGGCGTCCTAGGGTTTTCATGGAAGAGCCCATGGCTCCTGGGGCACAGTGTGCCTTTCAGTTGCTGAGACTGAGGTAATCTCCCAGGCAGTGGAGTGTTCAGGCTGCCTTGTGTTTCTCTGTATGTTCCCTTAGAAGTCAAGGAAGCAGAGAAGCTTGACAGGACAATTGGTCTTAGACATCAATCTTGTGTACCCTGTGTCGTTTACATCACTGTATCCTGGCACTTGCCACTGTATTCTGTTTCTGACAGAAGTGTAAGAAGTCTGATTGCTTTCAATAAAATTGTCACAGGCTCAGTCTTGCCGTGGCCACTCCAACCCAAGCCTGGTTTAATTTCTCGCCGGCCATATCAGGTAACCTTGGTAACTGGGTGTCCACAGTTGGGGACGGAGGGTCTGCCTAGCATGCACAGGGCCCTGGGTTTGACCCCCACCCAGGACCACATAAACCAGGTATGGTGGCTAATGCTTGTGACACCTGACATGTGGGAGGTGAAAGAAAAAAGATCAGGAATTTGAAGCCAGCCTGAGACACAGGAGATCCTGTCTTGGAAAAAACAAAAAACAAACCCACAGGTCTGCTTGATCCTGCAGCGTGCACAGGGGAATTGTGTCCTCAGCTCCCTGAGCAGGCTTGGCTCATTGTTGCTCAGTTAATAATGATGGAATGAGTGTCTGAATGACCAAGGCCTCGTATAGAGGAGGAAATGGAAGTTAAGAAAGACACCCACAGTTACCCAACGAGGAAGCAGCTAAGCCTGTACTACATGGCAGGGGACAGTCTCCTTCAACACTGTCCTTCCCTTTACCTGCATTTGGGACATGCTCACCAAATTGGCACTGAAGTCTATGCACTAAGCCCAGGACTGGGAAGACGAGAGACAGGCAGCCAAGACAGCAGTCTCCACTGCACAGGTCCTGGTGAAAAAGTGAGATATTCATGCTGTGATAATAAGCTAGTTATTGCTCCAGGGACCCAGAGTAAAGGTAAAGGAAGTGGCTAAGAGCCGGGAGCTAGCACAGAGGGACTGAGCTGCTGAGAAGGGAATGCTTGGAGCAGGAATGGTAATGCATCTCCCCTCTCCAGGCCTTGTTGACCAGAGAGTAAGAATCCAGCAATGCTTTTATCAGACAGAGGCTTCCTATGAAAAGCAGAGCCAGCTACTCTCAGCCCCTGCCCAGATCACCATCAATACTCAGGCTCCACAGCTGGAGGCCAGCAAACAGTGGGCAGATGCTCTACCATCTCAGTTCACTTCACCCACTCTCTGCCTTGCCCTCAGTGTCTCTGAGCCTGTTTCCCTTGCCTGCCCCTTGAGCCTCTTGCTGGAATAAGCTGGGTAGTTCCAGATTTACCCAGTTCTATCACTTTCAACTCAGTTAGCACTGTGGGCTCACACTGGGAGGTGACAGGTCCTGAGAAAGGTAGCTGAGTCTCAAGCTGAGGTCTGAGCAGCAGGGAGAACTGGCAGGCAGCAGGCAGGAAAGGGTGTTCCTGGAAGCAGGACTAGCCACTGAGAAGGCACAGGGGCCGCAAGTGGTTCAGCACACACAGGAGGGTCTGGGGAGGTGAGCAGAAATGTGACACTGGATTTTAAACACGAGGCTTGACAAAAATCATCAAAGGACTGGGTTCAGGGATGGGCCAGCCCACCCACAGGGGCACAGCAAGTGATAATGGACTCAGTTGAGGAAACAGTCTCAAGCTTCAAGGTCAATGTGCTGAGGCCAAGTCAAGTTCCCATCTCTGCCGCAGTCAAACTGGGGACTGCCCACTGCAAGTCTGAGAAGTGCCTGTTAAGACAGATCAGCCTTGCCCAGGGCCAGCAACCTGAGCATCAAAATCACAGCAAGGGCCTCTCACTAGAAAAACAGCTCAATCAGTCTTGCCAATGCCGGAGATGCTCCCTGCTTCAATTCTGGATCCACGATGAGAAAAACTGATCCCGAGGCACTTTTAGGGGACAGGGCAGGCTGGCTAGGATACAAACTCTGCCTGGTGGACCTGAGATCCAAACTCTGCCACTTCCAATGACTATCGTGCCAAGGAAATCACCAACCACACCTTAGCGGAATTGAACCACTGCCTTTAGGGGTGAAAAGGTAGAGTGTGTATGTTGGGGGGGGTTGCTTGCAGAATGGGGCAGTACAGTATTCATGTGTGTGCACATGCACGTGTGCACCTGTGGTTGGTGACTGACACAGCAACCCTGGAGGAAAAAGGAACATAGGACAGCAAAAGGTTATTGTGTGACCAGTCCGTGTTCTCAGAATCCAAAGTCTAACAAACACCCTGCCTGCATTTTGCTTTTATAATTCTAGCATGCTCAGAGCTGCACAGTGAGGACTACAGGCTTGACCCAGGCCAAGGCAATGCTTGTGCAGAAGAAAACAACTGTTCTTAGACAGGTGGGATGAGTCAGAGGGCAGCTCTGAGGAGTCACTGCTGGGTAGCAGGCAGGAGGAGTTCTACAGAACTGGGTTCAAATCCCACCCTTGCAACTTGCTGGCTCACAACATAGACAAGAGACTTTCCTCTCCAGTCAAGGGACCAATGGTAATCATTCCCAACAACATGAACATTGGATGGTGCCCGTAGGAGGTACTCAGTACCACTGCCCAGGCTGGCCTATAACCCACAGTGCACCTGCACTTTCCTGAGTGCTAGCATTCCTGGTGTGTACCAGGCTTGGCTATTCCTACATCTTAACTAGCCAGCTGGGCAGAAAACTCACCCAGCTGATGCTGGCAGGGAATAAATGAAGCATTTATGCTAAGGGCTTGTCAGGACAGTGGAGTCTCTGGGTGGACTCACCTCCCCTGGGCACCCTCATTTCCAAGCACCAGTCCTCGAGCCTGCTCAGCACGGCTTTCTGTCCCCACAGTCCTGTAGAGCAATGGAGATGCTGTGTCAGGAGTGGGCTGAGGCATGGGGCTTTCAGGCTCCCGGAGGCACCAGACAATGACCTTTGGGGGGAAACCGTGCAGATCTTTGCTGCAGTTGGGAGTCACCTGGTCCTGTAGGACAGCAGTGTTCAACCTGTGGTCACAACCCCTTTGGCAAACCTCCACCTCCAAAAATACTGACATTATGATTTACAAAAGTAGTAAAATTATAGTTATAAAATAGCGATGAAAATAATTTTACAGTTGGGAGTCACACAACATAAAGAATTGTAGCATCGGGAAGGTTGAGAACCACGGCTCTAGGGTGTTCACTGGCTCAGTTCATAAGGTACTGCTGACTCAGGGAGCCAGAGTCCCTGTAAGCCTCTTCCATCCTCTCTCAATCCTGAATGTCAGAAAAAGTAAACAACACAACAGCATGCCTGCCAGGGAATGCTGGGAGTGATTCACCAGGCTGTGCACTGCACAGCTCCAAAGGGCACCATGTACCCAGTCAGATAACGTCCAGCCTCCACTACCTAGCACTCACTCAGTGCCAATTTAAGTGCACATGTGTCTCAGTCCCACGGAGAACAGAGTAGAATTTCTCTAACAAGCTAACCCAAGAATTAACTGAATCTGTTTCCTGTCTTGGCCTGTGAGACTTCTTAACTCAGTTCCCAAACACTGTTTCAGGTAAAGGCTGTGTCCCCATGGACCTGGCTTGTCAGGAGGTCACTCACAGCGCAGGAAGGGGTGTCAGCAGGTAAGCTGCACTTTCCCATCTAAGAGGAAGAGCTCCTGCCAATGGGCTGCTTCCTGAGGGCAGTTCACAGACACACACCCCAACAGCTGATATTCCACACCCCTCCTTGGTCCTGCCTCGGATGCCTGAGTATGGATGGTACAGAATGTGGCTCTAGAGATGGAAGAGCACCTGACCTTAGAGAACAGAGCCTCAAATCCCCTAGCCTGTAAACAGAGGCTGCTGGGAAGCTCCAGCCAGACAGAAGGACCTGGAACACCAGCGGGGACTGTCATTTATGTCACAGAGGGAAGAAGCAGCTGCCTGTATTTCAGTCCTCCATCTCCAGAGTTTACTCACTCCTCACCCTTTTCATTATTTTGTTTGTGTCTTCTCTGTGCTCTGCAAGTCCAGCCCTGCTAATGCAATGAGTCCCCACTGGAGAGGGGGATCCCACCTTGTCCTACACTACAAGATGCTCCAGCCCAGGACTCCAGGGCATGGTGGCTGACTCCCCCAGGAAGAAACCAAGCAATCTAGAAAGGGTACTGGAAGCTTCCAGAAGCAGCTGGAGGCCACCTGCCTGCCCTCATGAGGCCCTTGAAATGCTGACTGTGGCCAACCCCACAGCTGGTACTAACTAAATCCAAAGAACACAGGTTCATCAAGAATCATGGACCAACTACTGATGGGCCGTCCATCTCCAAGCAGGACGCCCAATGTATTGCACAGGGACTAAGACGTTTGAATTTAAATTGAGCCAAACTGAATAAAATGTAAAATTCATTTTGCTTTGCAATGGTCATATGGCAAAGGTTCAGGAGCCACTGGAGCCAGTGGGGACTATCATAGTGGATAGCTCTAACCTAGATCAGGATGACAGACAACAGCCAGCCCTATTGGTCCCAGGAGTGAGGGATGCTTAGTGCACTCAGCACCACAGGCTCTAAGGGCAAAGGCTCATCTGCGCATGGAGGGAAAACTGCCTGTTTTAGCATGTGTGGGCTTCTTGCTGGCTTTTCCTAGACAATAGTGTAGAACAACTATTCACACTGCACTTACACTGCACCAAGGGTGTAAATCAATTTGAGGTGTAGTAGGCAGGAGTGGGCTGGCAAGAGGGTTCAGCAGGTAAGGGCGCTGCTGCACAATCATGGTGACTTGAGTTCAGTCCCCAGCCCCACAGAAATGTGGACAGAACTGACCCCAGAGAAGTGTTCTCTGACCTGCAGGCTTACACCAGGGCATTCATCCTCCCTATCACAATACAATGATAAAAGAAAATAATGAGTGAATTGAGGATGTGCGCAAATACTGGGGCCTTTCATGTCGGTTGGAGCATAGGCAATGAGGAGGAGCATGTGTGTGCTTTGTCAGGGCAGGGGAGGGAAGGAAAAGAAGGGAAAGCACAATATAAGAACAGCAGCCTCAGAAACTGCCAGTACACCACAAACCCCGTAACAGCAGCCACAAGAGCAGCCATAAACTGTCAGCCTCTATTCTAGAACTTTCTACTCTGTGCTGAGCTGGGCTCTACCACACAACACTGACTCAGAGGACAGTGAGAGGCAGAGTTGGGGTCCACAGCTCTCTTCTTACAGGAGGGTCACTAGTCAACACTAAACCAGGGGTTATCCATGTCCTGCCTCACCCATATGCCCATCAGCCCCGTGCTTGCACAGTGGGCTCTGCCTTCTATAGACCAGCTAGATTTGTGAGGATGCAGGCCAAGTGTAACTGTGCTCCAGGGCAGAAACACTAATAAGGCAAACTAACTGGCACCCAAAACAGCAGTTGAAAGAGACTGTGAAACACTCTGATGCCCCCTGCAGAGTCCTGGTTGCTGGGGGACATGTTCTCCTAAAACACCTTCTGGTGCTGGTGCTCACAGTTGTCCTATGATGGAGGCATCAGGGGATTATTAGGTTTTCCATCGTGTGCCAGGCACAGAAACGGCACAGGCTGCTTGCACTCAGACCCAGCTGTGTGGTGCTGGTCTATCAGTACCTCACCGCTCTGAGCTCCTCTGAGATGTGGAGCTGACGATGCTTCTGGGTATTTTTACATTCAACTTGAAACAGCAGTGCAAACATGGGAAGGGGCTGTCAGTGAAGCCATGCAAGAGCACCTGCCCACTCTTGCATTAATCCCATGTGATCATGGCATGTGATAATTTTTCTTTTTTATTGTTTTTAACTGAGCTATATATTTTTCTCCTCTTCCCTCCCCTCCTCCCCCACCCTCCGACTCTCAGTTTAACACAGCAGAGCGGAAAGCAACTCTGAAAAAGGCACGGACGTCTGCTCTTGCCATGTCTATTCCAGAACAGCAGAGGTCCTAGCTAGGACAAAGAAAAAGTATCCAAACAGAAAAAGTAAAAGAAAATGAAAACATTATTATTTCAGATATAGAAAATCCTAAAGATTCCATCTTCCACTTTTTGGAACTAATGAACAAATTCATCTCATCAAGAAACAACACAGAAGTCACTTGATTTTTTGTATACATTAGTAGCAAATTACCAGAAAACGAATTTAAGTAAATACCCCATTCCCAATAGTATCGAAAATAGCAACAAAATCTCTGCGCTGACTTCCACAGCCTTCCCACCAGCGGTATATAATTGTTCCTTCTGTCCGCTCTTTGCCCACATTTGTTTTCATAATGATTGCCATTCTGACTGGGGCGAGGTAGAGTTTCACTGTAATTCTTATTTGCATTTTTCTAATGACTTGAGAAGTTGAATTTAATTTTTTAATGTGCTAATTGGCCACTTGTGTTCCATCTTTTGTGGACTTTCTGTTCATTTCATTAATCTATCTGTTGCCTCGGTTGCTTGGTCTCTTGCTGTTTACATTTTTGACTTCTTTGTACATTCTAGACATTAATCTTCTGTCAAATGAATAGCTGTCAAGACATTCACTCTTTAGACTGTCTCTTCAAAGAAGCTCTTTTAAAAAATAAAAATAGGGCAACAATGAAAAAAATGAGCATCTGCCCACTGCCATGAGGTGGGGTTTGTCCCCATTTGCTAAAGGAAGAAGCTGTAGCCCCACAAGTGACATGATGATAGAAACCACACAGCAAAGGAAACGGAAAAGTCAGTTTCCAAATTCAGCTTTGTCCTTCAATGTTGCCCCACCCCAAGGTCATGTAGTTCTCAGAAAAGGCCATTAGGGGACCGGAAGGGGGAAGCAAGTGGGGGAGCACCTGCCCCAGACAGTCAGCTACTGTGTGACTGCGCCACTCAATAGTGGGGATTCAGTGAGACAGAAGACATTCTCAGCCTCACAGGGGGCTCAAGGCCAGCCTGGGCTACACGAGAGTCTGTCTCTAACAAAAGAAAACACAAAAGACACAGCACAGGTGCAGTACAGAAGGAAACGCTCAGTTTGAGGTGCAGGCACCCACAGCAGAGGGAAGGAACTGACATTTTGGCTTAAACCCATCTGTACTTCTTAACGGGCCTCTCCATTTTCAACAGATCAAGAAGAGAGGAGATGTGAGCTGACAGTACAGGTGGCTGCGGAAGCAAAACTGCCAACCACCAGGCAGCAATGCCACTCTCCAGAAACGCCTGTGTCAGAGACCACAGACCCACTCCGAAGGGGAGCCACACAAGATAGCCAGCAGGGAGAGAATGGGAAAAGCACTTGAGGCCAGGCTGCTGCTAAGCCTGGGGAAGATGCAGGGTGGCACTGAGGAGGAGGGGATACAGAGTCATGCTTCCTTCCTGCACGCCTTCTGTCCCTAGGATTCTCCTTCATAAACAACCACCTACAAAGATTTAGGCGGCTGAGGCATCCAAGGCCACACAACTGGAAGCCATCTGTCTCTTAAGAGCCCAGGGTCTTGGCCCTGACTTGATCTGTTAAGTTTTACCTAGAATGATGGAGGCAGGACCCAAATGTCACCCCTGCCTCCCAGTTGGAGGCACAATTGCCCCCTTTGAGGCACAAGCAGTGGGGAGCAGTGAGTTTGATCCTATCAGGGCTTCTCCACTCCAAGGCTGGGAGTCCTGGGCTGGGTCAGGTCTCTGTGAGGAACGCGGATGTCTGGAACAAAGCAAGTAAACAGACCACTCAGCTTCAGACAAGCCTTACATACAGTCCTCACCACGGCCACAACATCTTGTACATCAAGATCACAAATCTAGTCTGGGGAACCGAGCCAGGCACGGTTCTGCTATGTGGGATCAAACAGCGGCATCCTGCCCTACACACTTCCACCCCCAGCTTCTGTGTGTAACCTGGAGAGCTCACAAGTCACTTCAGGGAAGTCCTCTGAAGGTCAGATGGGCTCTGACTCAGCACAAAAGTCATGTAGGTGCCACACACAAGACTGTAGGTGGCTGTGTTCCGGTTGGGTACTTCACAAAGCCGTGAGGCAAACAGGCCTGGGGCTTACGGCTTGGTGTGCAGACTCTTAGTGCAACATCAGCACTGTGAAACAAGGGCAAAGCAGGGCAAGACTTCAAGGCCCTAGGGCAAGGCCAAAATGTGTCTGGTTCTCAGGAAAGCCAGTGGGAGGATGCAGGTGGCTAGTTTTGGAGAGGAAGAGGAAAATGCATAATTCTAGAACACATATTTGATCTTTCATAAAACTCACAGATACACAGGGAGCATCGATGTCTCCTGTTCAGGGAGCACCACAGTCTCCTGTTCATAGCCTAGCAAGGTCTGACAAGAGAACCACATGCAGTTCGAAGTTAGTTTGTCTGTTTAGCTCTGTTGTCTTTGAGGGACTTGAAAGGCAGCCTGGAGCTCCAAACTTGCCCTTGCATGGATCACTGATATGTACCACTTTGTCCAGATGGGTCTGTGACTTTTACATACATTTTAGGACCCACAGACTGAGAACTATTACCACACTTTACTAAGGCACATGGGGGCCCCAAATGTGTCTGAAGCTAGAGGCTCTTAAAGCCTTTGTCCTGCTTAATGCACACTGCTGGGGACAGTCTGCCCTGTGCCCTGCTCAGCTTCTCGCTTTGCCTGAGCCTGTGGTGAAGCCTCACTCTGGGCCTCTGTCCAGGACAGTATGAGCAGGAAAGGGCCAGGACAACTGTGCAGGAGCCCAGCTTCCTGCACTCGCACCACCTCCTACAGGATCCTGTCTCCACTTCACAGGAAGCTGGGGGTGGAGGCTGAGCACTGTGAGGAGTCCTGCACACCTGGCCATGATCCATCTCTGCTGATGCAAGTAATGTGGGGCATGTGCGTGCGTGCGCACACACACACACGCTTCCTCTCTCTCTCTGAAGATGCTTCTCAGAACAGCTTCCTTGTGGGCCGCCCTTGTGCTAATCTGCAGTTTCACCCTGCAGCCCAATCTGGCTCCAAATTATAGCAATCTTCCTGCCTCAGCTTCCTAAGTGTTGACGTTACAGTACAGGACCTATGTGGCAGGTCTGAGTTCCAGCCAGCCTGGTCTGTGTATACAGTGAGTTCTCTCAAGCTCCACGAGGACGACATTAGACACCCAATCGCAGATGAGGCTCAGAGACCATGCTGCCTCCAACTTCACTCCAGGTGGGATTTGAGGGCACAGGCGAAGTAGAACGCCACCTCCAGAACATACAGGCTTCCCTTGTGGTGTCCTGAGAACAGTCTGGGAGCGGGCAGAGCAATGTCCTGCAGCCTGGGCAAAATCTCACTGCACTGCTCATGTGCCAGGTCACATTCTGCTTTGGGACTCAGTTTCCCCATGAGACCTCCAAAAGGAGGCTGACCTCTGTTTCCTGCACCTGGGCTATGCCAAGTTGTGGGGACAGGACCTACTGTAATCTGGTACCTGAACTGATACCCCCACCTAACATGTTACTATTCTGCAGAGCTGGGGATGAACCAAGGGCCCCATGCATGTTGAGAAAATGTTCATCACTGAGCCCCACCCCAGGCTACGGACCTCATTTGAAAAGCAGAAGGGTCGCCCCATGTCTGTATAGTGGAGTCCTCGGACCAGAGGCTAGGAAGTGAAGGAAGGCAACACACCCCCATGCTGGAGTCTGGGTCACTCAGCACCCCACTGAGGGCTGGCCAGAGCCCTGTGCTCCTTCTTCCCTGTGACTCTGAGCTGAGTGGGGGAGGCTGCATGAGACTTAGCAGAAGGGAATGTAACAGCTGGAAGCTGCACCCTAAAGGAATAGTATCCTTCAGCACACCAGCCTGCCCACCCTTGCTTGCCCATGGGGCTCATTCATGTAGGTGCTCGTACCTATCCTCAGTACTCTGCTTGCTCCTTTCCCACAAGCTCATGCGGTATTACAAGAACCGGGAGGTTGTGGTCCATGAGGTCTGGGGGCTCAGGGCACAGGAAAAAGCCTCTGGACAGGCTGGGATCACATGTAGCTCTGCTCCGCCAAGGTCCAGCCATGGGAGGAGGGAAGTTAACAGAGCAATCTCCGTTTCCCATCTATACACTGAGGCTAGGCTGCTTGCATCAGGGGCTCAGTCTGATGACTAACACAGGGCAGGATCTGGAAGCCACCAACTTCCCATTACCTGGTCACTCACTGTCATCACACCCCAAGGTGTGATTTTGCCTCTTTAGACAGGTGACAATGTCTGAGGACAGGTCTGGTTGTCACAACCAGGGATCGGGAGGGGAGGAGGTTGTAGTGCTATCTATCAAATATCCTTTGCCAGTGAGCCCCAACCCCAAGTGAATCATTTGGAACCAAACTGTGTCTGGAGAGGCTCAGGCCTCAGGTCATCTACAGGCAAGAGAAACACAAGGTCTTTCTGCACTGTGTCAATCCCACGGGTCTGGTTCACACTGTGGAACGCCTGCTGCATGCCAGGCTCCGCTCCAGCCCAGAGCCACACTGGTGAACTGCCTATGCAAAGCGAAGCAGAGGGGACTAGACATATAGCCTTGCAGGAACCCACCACTCACTTGGACAAGGCCATCCTGGCAGACATTTAGGCTCCTCTGTCTCTGATGCACAATCCACCCATTAGAAGGACCCTGTCCATGTATCCCATGTCACAGTTGCCCCAGGCAGTTGCTGGACAGCAAAGGATGGGACACCAGGAGTGTAGGAGTCCCACCCAAAGGATCTGAGTCCGACCCTCAACAGCCCCACACATCTGCACACCAGACACCCTGCTGACTCCACACAGGGACTCAGAAGGACACGAAGCTGCAGCTGGCTCGCTCCCTATTGCACAGATGATGGAAGCACCCCAACCCTCCCACCACACCCCTTGATTCTGTCAGCACCAACCTTGGGCTGCCAAGCTCTGCCATCTTCACCAAGCTGACGACTTCCCCCATTTACCAGATGTGGCGATTTAGATTGAAGGAGGCGTTTGGTCAAACAACCGGGCATCCGTTACCTCCGAGGCCCCTGCTAGCTTTGGCTTCTGGCTCTAGTCCCAGCAGGGGCCCTAGGCTGCCTATTGGCCCGGCCACTTAGGCTTTCAGAGTTTCTAGGAACATAAACTTATGGAACCCAGAAAATAACAGAACCTGAAGGAGGAGACAGCCTGTGGGCAGGGCGTCTGGGTGCCAATGGCCAGGCTGCCCTGGGCCTGCTCATGTCCAGTCATGCAGGACTGAGGACCAGCTGGGCACAGAGCAAGCCTGCTTCCTCGGCCTGCTTAGGACTGGGTTTACAGGTACACTGCACCATGCCTGGCTAAGTAGTCATCTTTTCCAACTTAAGTACAAGAATCTTTGAATCCGGGGTCCACCTTGTGCCTCCTGCACATCTCAACCACGAGACTGTCTCCAGGGGAAACACCCGCTCCACACTTGGATTAAGACTTACAGTTGGAAAGGGGCGGCTGATGCCTCAAAGGCTGCACATGCATCCAGCTCTCCAGAGTGATGTGGTGCCTGCACTGACATCTACAAGCCCCAGTGCAGTCGCAGGTCATGTGACTCCTGTGGTGTACACACTTGCAGCTAGGCACCCCTTCAGGCCCCGTGATCCTTCTGCCTCAGTCTCTGGAGCCCTGGGGATACAAGCTTGCATCTCTAGGCCTGGCATATCAATGACTCTGAGGCTGAAAACTCCCATTTCCACCTCTTACTGACCAAACAATGCCCCACAAGAAAGGGGAGATTTGTGACACATCCCACAAGTGATGTGCGTCCAGGATATACACTGCACCATGCCTGGCTAAGTAGTCATCTTTTCCAACTTAAAGTAAATTTCCAACTTAAGTGCACTAAGCCAGGCACGCTCAGTGAAACTGGCAAGAAGAGAGAGAGGCAACCTGGCAGACCAACAGGTTAAAGAGAAAAACATTACCAAACCCGTCAGCCAGGCACAAGAACCAGGAGGACTCTGTATTTCCTACCAGGAAAATGGGCTAAGGGCATCGTGGGATCTTTCTGCCTGAAGAGATGATGGCAAGAGCAGTGCTGGCAAGGACAAGGCACAGACAGTTTCCAGCTCCAGGTAGAGGGTGAATGACGCCTGGTCGTCTGGTCATGCCACCCGGCACTGACCCCAGAGTCACACCGAATAAACTGGCTGTGGGCCAATGGCCTGTGGGAAATCTGCAGCACTGCAGACCCACAGGCGGAAGGTGATGCTCCTCTGCCACTCAGAGTGTCCCTGGCCAAGGACGCACCATCAGAAGTACATCAAGTCAGTCCCCAAAGTGCATGTACTGAGTGCTCCCAGCGAGCTCTGCTGCTAGGAACAACCTGGGTGCCTGTCACCAATGGGAAGGGCAAACAAACTATCACAGATCAATAAACACACCTGACTGGCCAGGAGGAAGATGCCAGATGGTCACATGACTAGACCAACCCATGACAGTGGACTTTACAGAATGGAAAAGCAACATAAGAAAGTCAGAAATGCAAGGTACCCTCAAGCCCCAGGGATCATATAGGCTGCCAGGGCTGAGGCATGGTATTGCTGGCTGGGCACCTGCCACTGGCACACTGTTCCGGAGGAGCACAGAAGCTCTCACTCACCCTCTCACCCATGCTCTGTGGGAACACGTGCTGAGGCTTCTGGCCATGCCACTCACACGTTACCCGGCACTGACCCCAGACTCACACCATAAACCAGCTGTGGGCCAATGGCCTGTGAGCAAGCTGCACAAGAGCTGCCTGCCTGTCCTCACAGTCACCCCAGGATGCAGGATCATGCTCACAGGGTCTTTCCTGGTGACATTAACCTCCAATGTCTGGGACTGGGGTGTCCTCTGCTGGGGTATGGAGCCTGTCCTTGCACAGGCTCCATCTACATCTTCTGGGATGCTCTCCTCTTACCACCCAAGCTACTGGGTCACCAAGCCACTTCAGGATTGGCACAGCCCTGAATCTGCTATTGCCACCACCCACAATGTGGGGTGCCGCATATCGGGACCCACTTCTTAACACCCACTCTGTCCCAATCTACTTCGGGACCCCTTGCTAGCTCCTGATGCTACACTGTATGCTCAGCTGGTTTCCCAGGAGCAACCAGGACTACCAAATGAGAAGCAGTCAAACAAAATAGAAGAGAGGAAAAGGAAAGGGAAGAAAACCGGGCAGACAAATGGGAGTGTTCATTGCACAATTATGAGGACCCAAGTTCAGATCACACCCATGTAAAAGGATGGGCGTGGTAGTGTGTGTATGTAACCCTGGGATTGGGAGGGAATACAGAAGATCTCCGGGCTCTCTGGATGCCAGCCAGGCTCGCTGTGAGCTTCCTCAGAAATAAGGGGTCAGTGGCTGAGGAAGACACCTGACCTGTGTTCACATGTGCCCCCCACCATGACTTCTGCCCCACACAGGCCTCACTTGGCTCACTAGCTGCTTGGCCCCTTGATATTACACATGCACTCACACACTTACATATGTGCATGCACACACAATCGACTCATCAGGGCCTAGGCCCATGATCTACAAGTCTTCAAGCCTTCACCCGGTTCATCTTCCGTCCCTTCTCATTTTCACCTTTTCTTGGGCGCTCTTTAATTTTTATTATATATGTTTATGTGTGTATGGATATGTACATATATGTTATGTATGCCAAAGTATGCTTGTGAAGGCTGGAGGACAACTTGCAAGAGTGGGTTCTTTCCCTTCACCAAGTGGGTTGTCAGGACTGGCAGCAAGCCCCTTTACCCTCTGAGCCATCTCACCCACATCTCTAGGGCTTTTCTGACCACCCTCCTCCCTCTGAACCTGCTGTCACCAACCCCCATTGCAGAGCCCAACCTGAGAATCCTCTAGCACTTGCTGCCTTCTCCCCTCACAGAGTTGGCATACAGAATTCCATGTTCCCTGTCTGAGACTCTGATCCTTTCTCAACAAACAGTTACCAAGCAAGGTCTCACTTATCATCCTGTTCCAGCCCCGAAATCCTCCAAAACCAGAAAATACCAAGGTCCCTCCATTAGGACCAACTCCCCCAAGTGCCTGGCCCCCAAGCTCCATTCCTGTCCCAGCTGCCATGTGGGAGCAAACTGGAATCCATGCACACTACCCCCTCTGTGAGCCCAATCCAGGTACCTGCTTCTTGTGTACCCACCCTTCCCCTTAGATCCCCCACTTTCCTGCACTATGTGGGTGGTATGAGGCGCCACCCAACAAGGGTATATCATGCACGCTGAGCTCCTACTTCAGACCCCATCATTATGGAGACTGGCCCTCCAGCCGTGTACTCTTCTCCCCCAGCACGCTCCAGACACATGACACAGGTCTGTCCAGTCACAGTTCTCCATCTCTAGTCCACAGAGGTGGCTCAGGATGGACATGTGACCGGCCCAGGTCAATGGAAACAGGTTAGAAATTCCCACAAGATCTTTTAGACCAGTGGTTCTCAACATTCCTAATGCTGTGACCCTTTATTATAGTTTCTCGCATTGTGGTGACCCCCAACCACAAAATTATTTTTGTTGCTACTTCATAACTGTAATTTTGCTGTTATGACTCATAATATAAATACTGATATGTCATCCCTATGAAAGGGTCATTTGAGCCCCAGGTTGAGAACCCCTGTTCGAGAGGATGAAGCTATATAAGGGCACAGGGCTAGACAGGGCCTCCTAGAGGCTGTGGCTAGCAGCTAGAGCAACAAGGTAGCAGTATGCAGCCTTGAGGTCAGGCTCCAGATCCAGATTAACTGTGGCACTTTCACTGTGCCAGCCATTTGCTAGACCATCTGGAGTTGGTCTCTATGCCTGCCAAGTCCCAACTGTCTAGGTGGCATACCCACTATCACACCTGAGCTTCCTTCGCCCGCAGGAGTCCAGCCGCTCACTCCCGTCTGTTACTGCCGAAGAGACAACTGCTCTCGGTCCTGCTGTTCCCCACATGGCTCTTGTGGGCTGAGTGGTTGGACAAGATTTTTGCCCCCTCCTTCTCTCTCTCCACACTTGATACAGAACTCAACAAACCCTCAGAGGCACATCCGTGTATCTGAGGTCACTCTACCGACCAGCAGGGAGTTAGACAAGAAGAGATTCATGAGAAAAGAAGCCCCAGTGTCTCCGGACTCACTCTCACCTGTGAAAGCCACCTTCCCCACACCGCAGGACACCAGTTGCCTCAGCACCCCACAGTGTGGGCCTCTGCTGAACCTAGAGCAGCAGCGGCAGCACAGCACAGCACAGCACAGCAGTTTCACTGTGGGTAGATACAATTCGGGGGCTTTCAGGAACTTCTAGGGACTTGGCACTGTTCTGGTTGAGACAGCGAAGCTGGCAGCATGTTCGCTGAGAGCTATGACTGGGGAGAGGGCTGCCCAAGAGAGAACTACAGAGCGATATCCCCAAGAGACAGAGTGTACGAGAAGAGCAAAGAGCGCAGCAGAATGGCCGGATCCAGCTGTGCCTGAAGGAGGAATGTACTTCTTACTCCTTTTCCTGGAGCCAATACAGTGCCTCCACCCACAGCCTGGCAGAGACAGGGACATACAGACTCGGCACCACTCCACTCACCTTAAGACCCACCGTAGGTTTTAGACAAACAGGCGTTCACACGAAGAAGCAAATCTATTTCCTGTCCTATGTGTAGACTGCAAGTGAGGGCTGGTGACAGCATCCCACTCCCCTTTGCCTTAGGTAGGTGCTCCTGTGTTCTACACAGGCCGGGCACTCTGGAGCATATGTACACGGAGGTCCAGGCTTAGTTGGCAGATTTGATCTAGAATGTCCCCAGTCAACTTCCCCTTCTTTGCTCCCATGGAGGGGTGGCTTCATTAACATCATGGCCTAGTGCTTCACTGTCGTGGAGGCTCTGCAGCGGCCTCTGTCCACAGGAGCAAAAGCAGAGGGTGACACATTTGCTGGGTGTAAAGATCCCAATGGGATGGGTTCCACCTCTTCTGTGGTTCAGCCTGCAGGCACTGGGCTTTGATCTTGTGGGGACCTGGGACATGTCATTACAGGGTGGGGGCAGAGCTCAGGAGGAGGTTATAAGTATTATTAGATAGGTTGGGCTCAGCAAGCTGATGCCATACCTAAAATCCCAGTACAAGGAGGCTGAGGCAGGAGGTTTGGGAGTTCAAGACCACCCTTGGCTACATATTTATGAGGCTAACCTGGGCCACAACACACACACACAAACACGCACACATGCACACACACATACACACACAACAGACTCAGTTTTGAGATGGCATCTACCCTCCCAGCTCCCACTCAGACAGACTATTAACTCCCTCCTCTTCCTCCTCCTCACCTCCTCCCAGACAACAAAAGACAGGCAAGTCAGAGGGCCTCTTAAATTCTCAAACTGTTCAGAACAAGAACACTTAACTAAGTCCCAAGAGGCACAAGACCGATCTGGAGTGGGTGAGGGTCCTTCTAAAGGATGGGGTTCTGAGGAGTCTATGGGAAAACACTGGCTATCTCCAGGCAGTCAAATGATACCAGGGAGGGCCCCTTAGCATCTCTGAGTCTCAGTCTCCTGCTCTACAGAATGGGTGAAGAACCATCCAATCCTCAGGAACCACAGGACCACAAGCTGTGACTGTCGCATCAGCCATCAATGAACTCCACTGAAAGCCTCCCTCTACCCGGCCACCTGTGGGTCCTTAAGAAGTTCCAAAGACACAGACCACCTAGAAAAGGTGAGACAACTGTCCAAGGTGCCCATGGTCAGAGCCTGCAGGCCAGAGGACTTGAGAGTTGGCTAGGGACACACCTACCCACTGAGTCCCCCATAGCCCTTCTCCTGGATGCTCCTCGTCCCCAAAGAAAAGAGCCCAGAGAGCAAAACCAGAAGACAACTGAGACAGGAGCAGGGTGTCCCACACTCTGGGAATGAACAGCATCACCACATACACACTAGACCTGGGACAGTGACCTGCCACACACCCCCTCAGGGGCTTCCTGATGACGTACGCCAGGCATGCAGCTGTCCCTCCTGTGAGTTCTGGACCCTGTGGCTGCACAGGAGGGCAGTGTATGGCCTGAGCTCACACCCACGCACAGTGAGAAGCTGGGTTTGAGTCCCAAGCCTCTGTCTCCCCACACAAGTGGCCTAACACCTTGCACCCCTTCTCTGGCTTGCAGCTGGGACAGTAAAAATAACACCTAGAGGCAGAGGAGCATGGGCTCTCAGAAAAACCTCCGCAGAAGACTGGTCATACACCAGAGGCTTAGCAAACACCAGTGTGCACGCTGACTTTGGCACACGTGTTTTCTTGCCCTTGTACTGACACTAGTTTTCCTATGCCACCTTCCAGCTATCTACTCTCGAGGCAGCCAACTGGAGCCACCCAGGCCTGTTTCCGTGGACTGCCTCCTTCCTGGGACACCACCACTTTCACTAGACTCCTGGTGCCCACCCTTTCCCCAAATCACCAATCACATTAGCTCTCCAAGGGGAGAGAACAGGTCTGCCCTGCTCGCTGGTGGATGTCTGGTGCCCGAGGCAGGGTCAGCTGCATCATGAGGTGCCTCACAAAGCCCGTGGAAGCCAGCAGTGCCAGTATTCTTCTGTGATGGCTAATACTGCCAACCTGACAAGACTGAGAGCCACGCAGGAGACAGACCCCCTAGGCACAGCTGTGAGGGCATTTCTGGGTTGGGTTAACAGAACAGTGAAGACCACCTGCACATGGGCAGTACCATGCCATGGGCTGGGATCCTAGAGGAGTAAAAAGGAGAAAGAGATCTGGGTGCCAGCCTTCACATCCTGGGCAGTGACCAGCTGTTTACACTGTTGCACTAGGACAGCCTGCCGTCAGAGACTGCCCTCAAACTGCGGCCAAAATGAACTCTTCCTTAAGTGGCATACGTCAGGTGTTGTCATGGCAACCTTTCACAATGAAAATGTAGGGACGATTAAAACAATCAAATGACCAAAGGCCACACCACACCAAACTTCAAAACTTGAATTGGAGATGGGGACTAGACCTGGCCTAAGAGCTCACACTCCCAGAAGGGGCTGTGAGGGTCTTCTCTGACATCTGCTGAGAACATACCAAGATACCACTTAAGGGTAATGTCCACAGCATCCTTCAAGGTGTCGGCAGATATGTGGGAGCTCAAGGGTCAGAAAAGACAGACAACAGATAGAATGGAGAGAGAGCTGCAACATGGGAAGTCAAGAAAGGAGATAGGAAAGGAGAGGCAGCCGAGACCTTGCAAGGCTCCAAAGTTCAAAGGGACACTCAGTGTTAGAGTCAGGGAAAGACAGCCTGGGTCTGAGGGTGCAGCAGAGGCAGTGAAGCACAGCTGGGCCCCACAGGCGCTTCTAGCGCACCACGTGTGCATTTCACAGAAGTCACAGCCTGTGAGAAAAAGTACCTACCTGAGGTTTTAGCAGGAAGAGGTTGGAGGAGTGGGGTCTTCCATGTGCACTCCAGTGCCCGCCACCTAAGCCCCACCAGCACCAGTGAAGCGCTCGCAGGCTGGACACTAGGAATGAAGACCCTGGGATGCGACTCCACTGAACAGCCAGCTCCACGCAGGGAAGCAGTGCTTCCTCCATAGGGAGGCAGTGCAGTGCATCTGCACACCCAGCACCCTTACCAAGTCCCAAGGTTCCCACAGGACTTCCGAAGGCCTGCAGGTCTTCCCCTCCCTCCTAGGAGGGCTTTCCCAGGACAGCCTGGCAGGCCTCCTACCCATCAGCTGAATATCCTCCAGATTCAGTTGGCGTTCCATGCCCATCCCCCATTCTTCACTCTAACACTAAGTTGTTCACACTCAGACCTCAATTTCCCTCTGAGGGAAAGACCCCAGTTTTTAAAACTTTTTTCTCCCTAAATTCCAAACTCTTCACCAACAAATATGTGTTGGGTGTGGTACACATGCCTTTAAATCCCAGTACTTGAGACAGAGACACAGGCAGGTGGATTTCTGTGAGTTAAGGCCTGTCTGATCTACATAGCAAATGCCAGGACAGCAGGGACCAAATAGAGAAACCCTACCCCCATCTCACCTCCCCTCAAAAAAAAAAAAAAAAAAAGCAAAAGGCACTGTGGGCCTACTAGGTCCTTGAGCAGAGTTAAATGACACTGGACAAAAAATGCCCTTACTGTGTGTGAGTGTCAGGAGTCCTGAGGATTAGTAATCCACACACTGAGTATTGGAGCCTACTCAGACCAGGGTAGCCTCCATCCCACAGGCACACCCTAATGAGGCTAACCCAGCTTCCTCTTCCTCCCACAGCCCTGGGGCAGGAAGGAGGGGAGGCCAGGGTAACAGCCACATCAACATTCCCCACAGCTCCAAGAGAAGGGTCTGAATGGAACAGATGGCAGGATGTCACCCGGAGTCAAAGGAAGTGGGAGAGAGGAAGGGCTGTGCCTGTGTGTGTGCAGAAGGGGGCAGGGTGCAGAAGTTGGAGACAGAGCTGGAGACAGAGGGATGGGAGATACAGAAGACAGAGCAAGCGGCAACACAGTGGGGCAGATATGAGACCAGGGAGCAGAGGCAGGGGAGCCTGAGACAGACAGATGAGGAAGATAGAGACCAGGAGAGACCAGAGACCACAGGCACAGGGAAAGATGGGGAGGGGCAGGGAGATGACTCCGTGGGTAAAGCGCTTGTATGTGCAAGTATGAGGACCCGAGTTCAAATCCCCAACGCCTACACAAAAGCCGAGGCAGGAGTGTGACATCTGCAATCTTAGCTTTGAGGGTAGGGCATGCTGACAAACATATGCTGGGGGTTGCTGGCCTTCCGGTCCAGTGGAAACGGGGCGGGAGGGAACCCAGATTGAATGAGTAACACTTTCTCAAAAACTAAGATGGAGAACCACACAGGAAGACACCCAACATCCTTCTATGGCGCGCGCGCGCACACACACACACACACACACACACACAGAGAGAGAGAGAGAGAGAGAGAGAGAGAGAGAGAGAGAGAGAGAGAGAGGACAAGAGAGATGGCAAGAGACACACACATGGAGGACACAAGACAGGGACAGTCATTCTCAGAAAGAAGGCACTGGTGAGGCAGCCTGAGGCTTCCTTGGTCCAGTGCCCACAGGTTACTAGCAGAGTCAGGGGACTGGAGGGAAGGAGCTGTGGCCATCAGGACTTCCCAGGGCAAAGAGCCCCAGTGCCAGGCACGGTCCCCAAAGCCCATGCCAAGGAGAGTTATCTGGCTATACCCAGAACCCTCTACTCTTGGATATTTTCTTATTAAATGATTCAAGTCTTTTAAAAATATTTTCTTCGTCCTTCCCCCACTTCCTGATACTTTGAGATAGGGCACAATCCAGCCTGGTACGGGAGGCTTGTCTGTGACTTAAACTACCTCCAATTTTAAAGCCCCCCCCCACGTGTGCCATCACCTGACACCCCAAAACACAGCAGTTCATGCCCTGAGCTCTCTAGCAAACAGGTTCCCCCCCTCCAGGATGCCTCCTTGACTACCCCATCTCTGTACCACACCCTCAACGAGCCTGGTGGCTTTGGGGGTAGCCTTGCAGCGTCCCCACTGTACTGCCTTCTCAACCCCACATCCTTTCAGGACCTATTACGGTCCCTAACTCCCACCGTGGTCTGCACACATTTGTGAAGTCTATGGGAGGAGGAGAAAGGCCCCTACCTGCCTCAGATAGACAGAAATGGCTCTGGGCCCTGTGATAGCATGACAGGCTGCCCACCCAAGCCACCTCGCAAACCCCATAACCTACTTCGACTTGACTCAGGCTCTTCCCTAGGGACTCTAGCCAGTGTTAAAAAAAAAAAAAAAAGGAGCTCACAGCACTACCCATCATGGAGCCAAGCTAAGCACAGAAGGACACACTACAATCTCTGGCAGACTCTCCACAGGAGCTCCAAGGTCTCGCAGCCACTCTCCAGACTATACCAGCTCTCTGATGTCAAAAGTGGCCGGCAGAGAGCTGATCAGGGACAGTTCCCCATACATACCGCACTTTTCCTATACACACATCCATGACAGGGTTCAATTAATAAAACAGACCCAGTAAGAGATTAACAAGAATGACAATAAAATTTATTATAATAAATACCATGATGAAAGTTTTGTGCTTTGGGGAAATTTCTGAGTAAAATCAGGCTACTTAAGTCTTCTGGAATATTGGCAGCCGATGTCATAACAGATAATTAGGAAGTGACTAGTGGGCAGACAGTGTATACACTGTGGATACACAAGATGAGAAATGAATCAAGTCCTAGATAAGGCCAAGTTCTTAAACCATAGGCCCTGCTTAGAAGGGCCTATGGTCTGAACATACACACTGCTTTTTCCTAGAGACTTCCATTTCATATTTTCAAACCACTGCTGACACAGAGTAACTGAAAATTTGGGAAGGAAATATGGGGGAACTACTGTACTCTATGTGATATGGCAGCCACAGATAAAAGGCAGTCAGTGAGCATTTGTCCAGAACAAGGGGTAGGGCAGGACCCACAGACTCTTGAGTCTAGACTTTCACTGTTTCAAATGTGCTCTTTAGAAACCAGCATGGGGGAGATGTTAAGCACTCAACTCCCCAAGTCCCCAGGAACAAGGAGTCCTCACTGCCTCTGGATCTGGTAGCAGCTTCTTCCTAGGGAGCTGCAATATGCCCACATGCTACTGAGTGTGCAGTGTTTCTGGCCCAGCAGAGGTGACTGTGCACAATGGTACAGGGGGGTCCTCTCCGGGCAAAACAGGTCCCACGTGTGCTGGCTGCCTCTGACAATAATCAAGCTTGTATGGCCTCTGAAAACTGACTAGAGGCCAACCTTAGTGTTTGGGAAATAAGAGGTGGAGCTACTGAGGACAGAGAGGGGGAGGGGACAATGTCCCTGCTCACAGAACCCAGAAGCTGATGCTCCCCTGCTGAGATGTAGCAGAGGCCCCTGCTTAGGGCAGACGGGAACCCACCCACCCCAGGAGGAGGTGCTCTGTGACCTGAGGAGTGTGAGGGGACAGTGGCCCATCTGAGGAGCATGTTTCTGGAGAACATCAAGGAAGATAAAGAAGTCTTAAAAGATGCTAAGCAATGGGAATGGCTTTAAGACACAAGGAAGGCCCTGGCCATCCACAAAGCCTTGAAGCTCTTTGACACCAGTTCAAAGTCCTTGGGGCCAGTCCTGAGTTGTAACATTGGGGACAGGTGGGGACTACAGAGATCAGGACAGTCCAGGACAATTGAGGGAGCCTCAGGCTGCTCAGTTTAGAACTGTAATTTCCCTACAAATATCTGAAAGTCAGTTCAAGTAAAACCAGAAAAGCAGCCAGGCCCAGTGGCCCAGGCCTGTCGTCCTAACTCTGGGAGGCTGAAGCAGAAACATTCAAAGTTCAAAGCCAGCCTAGGCTACAGAGAGAGTTCTAGGCCAGCTAAGGCAACTTAGTGAGATCTTATCTCAAAATGAAAAAAAAACGTGAGAAGTAGATTGGGGCTGTAGTTCAATGGGAGAGAGCCTGCCTAGCATGCAGAGGACCCTAGGTTCAATTCCCATAACTACAAAGCCAACTGACCAACCTAGAAAAGCCACATCACCGCCAAGGAGCTAAACAAAAACCACAAGCAGTAAACCCCTCCCTTAGCAGGAAGAACAGGCCCCGTCTGGAGGGAGCCGGGACTTAGAAAGTCCTGTGTCCACCCTGCCGCTCAGGAGGAAGTGAGACACAGGCAGCAAATGGGTGCACACGAGTAGCTAATACTTGTAACCGCTGTGCCCAGGGGCTTATGTGCCGGGCCTTACAAAGGGAAAAAGAGATGGTGAGGAGGGTAAATTATAAGGACAGGCCTTGGCCTAAAATCTGTCTAAGTGGCATCTGGGTGACCCTGCAGCGGCCACCGTGGCCATCTGTGCCTCTGCTGTGGGGAGAACTGAGTTAAGGGCTATAGCTGGTCCTGTGTCAGCCAGGTTTGGAATCACTGACTCTAGTAGGGAGGCTGGGGCTCACAAAGGGCCCATCTTGCTCAGCTTATGTCACCATCCCCTCCTATCCCCAGGAGGTGGCAGCCACTTGTACTCTGCAAACTCAGCCCAGGGGTAGTGAGCAGCAACAGCTCCAGGCCTTGGTTCCAAGTGGAGTGGTGGTACAAATGCAGGCTGTGCCGGCTCTATGACCTTGTCAGCCTTCTGCCACAGACCAGCCTGGGTCAAAAGCCTGGTAAATGTGAAAACCCACTTGGCCACGGGGCCACTAGTTCCATCTCCTCAGCAGTAATGTCCTCCCTGGTCCTCCTCTGCAATTTCTGGGCTTGGCCCAGCCCTCCAGCTATTTCAAATGACTCATGCCCACAATTCCTCTTCAGCCAGCGGCCTAGGATGTGAGAGAGGGGTATCCCAGACTTCTGTGATATGTCTGCAGCTGGGCCAGTTATGGGCCATAGAGCACAGTGCCTCACAGACAGCAGGGCACAGGAGGCAGGAGGCAGGCACAGACTACTGCTCAGGAGAGCTTCTGTGAGGTCACCTGGAAAATCAAAGCCACCCAAGTCATACCTAAGCTCACAAAAAGTCACTGTGAAGCCATACAACCCACACTCTAGCTACAAACACACCCACGGTGTCACATGGGTAAGGCCTAGGCAGCCTCCTGGAGTCTAAGGTATCACATATTAAGCTCTGAGGATGTACACCCATTCCTCCAACAGGGACACAAGGCCTAGAGGTTTCCCATTCCCTAGACTGCTTTCTTCGCCAAGGAACTCAGAAAGAATAAGGGAGCTACATCTAGTGTCTGGGGCTCTGCTTTTCCAGTTCGGTCACCAACTACAACCAGGTGACACCAGGTTGGACCTGGGGACTAGGACCTGCAGGGCGATGTTTTAAACTCTGCAACAGGTGACCAGAAGCCTGGACTGACCTTCAGAAATCTGACTCCCTTCAAGAATGTGGCTCAGGGCTTTGCAAACATCTCACTGGGATCATGCTATGCTAGCCTGAGGACCAGAGGCTGGAAGTTCATCATTTCTGGAACAGGCTGGGTGTGGTGGCACACAGATTTGATTCCAGCAGCTAGGAGGCAGGCAGAGATCAGTCAGTTCCAGGTCAGCCAAGGCTATACAGTGTGACCTTGTTTCATAGAAAGAAAGAAAGAAAGAAAGAAAGAAAGGAAGGAAGGAAGGAAGGAAGGAAGGAAGGAAGGAAGAAAGAAAGAAAGAAAGAAAGAAAGAGAGAAAGAGAATGAGAAAGAAGGAAGGAAGAAAGGGAAAGGAAAAAAAGAAAAAAAAAAGAAGCAGCTGGCCTCAGCAGCATGCGCCTGCAATCCTAGAGCTGGGGGTCACTGTGAGTCAGGCAGGTCCCGGGGCACTCTGGCCAGTCAGTCTAAGCAAAATGGCAAGTTCTGCATTTAGTGAGAGACTGTCTCAAAAATCAAGATGAAGAGCAATAGAGAAAAACACCCCACATCAACCCCTGGCCTCCCCAAACCCACAAATGTACAGAGACACACACACACCACCCACAATAATTATAAAAGGAATGCAGTTTGGTTGACAGAGTGCTCTCCTAGCATGCCTGAAGCCCTAGGTCCCACCCCCAACACTGAATAAAAGTGGTGCAAGTCTGGAATGCTAGCATTTAGGAGGTGGAGGCAGGAGGATTAAAAGTTAAAGGTCATCTTCAGTTCCATAATGAAGGCCAGCCTGAGTCACAGGAAACCCTGTCTACACACACACACACCCCTTTACCTCCCTTTCCACGGGAAGAGCCCTGACTGACCACCTTCTGCTGCCTCTCCTTGCCCAGCACAGGGAGGGAGGGAAAGGAAGGGAAGGAAGGAGGGGATAGGTCCAGGGCCCCAACACCACCAGGTACTGCAGAGGCTCCTTATGTGCTGATCCCAGGACTACCCCAGTGACATGCCAGCTACCCTTGAGTCCATTGATGAGATACCTGATTTACAGGAACTAGGAAATCACTAGTAACAAATTCATTGAAGCCAGGAGTGCCCTGACTTCCTCCAAAGAGACTAAACACACTCAGGATTGTGGGAACCCTCAAGCCAGGCAAGCTGCACATGCCTCTAATTCCAGTACTCAAGGGTGGGAACTGGAGGGTCAGGAGTGTGAGGTCAGCGTGAGCTACATAAGACCTGGTCACAAACATCACAACTATCAAGTACCACAGGCAGTCGTGTGAAGCAGTAAAGCACTTTGAGAGTTTGGCTGCAGCTCCCTAAATATGTTAAGCTTTAAAAGGACCCTTTAGCCCAAGAACCCCACTCCTAGGCTAAGTATTAGATGGAACTGAAAACATACATGTACCAAGAAAAAGATGTGCACAACACTCCCAGCAGCAGTATTAATCACAGCCAAAAAGGAACATCAACCCACTGGCCAGCTACAAGTCATTGGACAAAAAATATATACATATGGTCTATTCACACTAGGAAATACTATTCAGTCATAAAAAAGATAAGTGCTATGGTAGAGACACTATGATCCCAGGAGGAACCACACAGAGAACTATCCAGAACAGACAAGTTCACAGACAGACAGTAGGTGTTGATGAGAGTGGCCAGGGCCTGGGGAAGGAGGTTTAGGAGTGTGAATGAGCGCTGCTTTGGGGGATGTGGAAATGTTCTAAAAGGAGACAATGAGGACAAGTGATCTAAGTATCCTAAAATCCACCTAATGTTCACTTCCAAAGGGTGAGTTAAAGGGTTAGAAAGCTGTTATGAAATACTTCGGTATCGTTTTTAAAACAAGAATATGGTAAATAGATAAGCTCGGGCAGAGACGGGTACAGCAGTTCTCAAATAACTTAACAGCTTCTTTAGGATAATGAAACAAACCCAGTTCTGCATCCCCAAAAACGGGCTGGAGAAGGGGCATGTCCCCAGTCCTAGACCAGAACCTCCCGCCCCGATCTGCCCCAGTGTAGAAGGCTGGGATGAAAGAAATAACGGGTGGGGGAGGGCTGAGGAACAGAGTGGACGCAGGGAGAAAGTGGCACAACCTCTGGGGTGGGAGGGAGTGAGGGTCAAAACAGAAAGCCCGTTCCCCAACACGCGCGCGCATGGAACCCCGCGGGAGAGTTTACTGCTGTCCTGACTGCGAGTCCCAGCAGCCAGCACGTGACCGCCCAGGCCTCAGTTTCCCCACGTGTGAAGCAGGAAGCCCACAAACTAGGCAGACCGCGGAGGCATTTGCATTCTAAGAACCACCGTGGGCCGCGACCTCCGCAAGTTAACTTCCCCGCGGCGCCGCGCGGGTGGGGCTTCAGGCCACGCGTGAGACCCTCCCGTCCCCCGCGGCGGCCGGGCCTGTCCGCGCCGCCCACAGTCCCCACCGCGCCCTGCAGCACTAACCCGGCACTAGCCAAGGCCCCCGGCACCTACCGTGCCCAAGTCGGCGCCCGCGCAGACTCCGGCTCCCCGCCGGCCGCCAGGGAGGCGCCGCGAGGGGCGGGGCCGCGTGTCGTGACGCAAGGGGCGGGGCCGCTTGTGATCACGCCCCGCCCCTGTGGCCTACAGTTTGACCACGTTCCCTACCGCGGCCCTCGCGCCGGAGGATTCCTCGCTTGCCGGGAAGCCCTGGAGGCCGGGACCTGGATAGGCCCTGCCCACACGGCCTCGGCCACGCCCTCTCTCCACAGCTCCCCCTCCTCCGGTAGGGCGGCGCTGCAAGGGGGAGTCCGCGTGCCGTGACGCAAGAGGGGTAAAATCGAGAGCGCCCGCCCCTCTCCCTGCGCAGCCCCGCCTTCGCCTCCTCCCTGGGGGCGGGGCTCCCGCCGCCTCGGGCTGCAGCTCTGGCTCCTGCCACCCTGCGGGCGTTCCCCACTCTCACAGCCTCAGGCAGGGCGTAGCCACTCAGGCCTGCGTTCAGACGCCCGGTGGGCTGGCCACCTTTCAGCCCAGGACAGTGCCCCAGCCAGCAGCCAGCCCTAGGTGTGAGCGTGGAGGCTCGCCTCTCACTGCTTCCTATTTATCCTCTGTTTACACTGTCTATATATGTGTGTGTTAACTGTTTAAAATACATTTCTGGGACCGGAGAGACATCTCGTTTGGTAAAGACACTTGCAATCCCCGAAACCCACGGAGAGGACCGACTCCACAAAGTTGTCCCTGACCTCCACACGTGTGCCATGGCACACACAGTAATAAAAATAAATATTTAAAATAAAATTCTGTGGTTGGCGAGTGGCTCAGTGAGAACCAAGTCTGAGAACCTGAGTTCGATTCGGGACCCACATTATAAAAGGAGAGAACAGACACCCCCGCCCAACAAGTTGTCTGACCTCTGGGGGAGCTGTGAAACATTTCTATTCTAGTTACAACTAGCTCAAATATACACACACACCAGAGAAGCCAAGGGACGCAGATACATGATTGTCATTCATTCATGGACTCCATAAAACAGTGTCTGCCTTGTGAGAGATGTTGGACTGCTAAAGTCCCCACCTCGGTGAAGCCAATTCTCTACAATAAAACCACACGACATAGCATTTATTGAGTGTATATTTAAAACTCTGGAGTGTCATACTACTTATGGGTGAAGAAAGATATCAAATAAGAGCTCAGAAGGGGACTTCTGCTCAAGGGAGGGCTCTGTGCTGGGCTTTATGATTCTGGAAGGAAGTCAGACCCCTCAGAACTTCACAGTAGAGTGTGTGCAACGGACCAGACAGGAATAGGGGTCTAAGCTGGTTCAGGGAGGAAACATGGAGTGCTTACATCATAACCTGAAGCTCAGGCAGGGTGGTGTGTGTTACTAGTCATGAAAATCACATTAGTCACAGCAGAGCGTGGGGCGGCAAGTACAGCATTCTGTGTGTGGGGGGGGGTGTCAGCCTGGGGCCCTCCGTGAAGACAGGTAGGCAGGGCATGGTAGAGGTGAGATGATGCTCCAGGCTCCCGTGCACCAGGGAAAGGAATCTTGATGAAATGGAGACTGAGAAGGTGTTCATCAGGGGATGGTGTGGCTAATTGCTTTCGTTAGAGACCTCTCTTGATGGGAGCTTCTGGGGAGGAACAGAAAGGCGTTGGTTCATTCCAGGGGTAGTTAAGCATCCCAGGGCAGGCACAAGGGTACAGAGGAAGGGCTCTGTTTTCAGAGTCACTGGCAAGACAGGGGAGACGGAGCTGAATGGATAGCTAATTTAGGCTTTCTGGCTGCCACCCAAGGTGGCAAAGGCCTCCAACTGGATGTCACCAGGAAGTCGACTCCCTGTCTCCCTTACAGATCAGCTTGGGAATCTGATGTGACATTGAAAGCAGGTTGGTGAGCAAGCTCATTTCTATCTTTCCAGGATGGAAACCTTCATCTACCCGCCAACCCGCTTCCTTAATGGATTCACAGAGCGTGGCACTTAGGGGGCCTCCAGAGGATGTTGGCATGGGATAGAGATGTAGCATCAGTCACACATGTCTAAAGTCTACCAAGCCCTGGCCTCTCAAAAGGCTATGCAGAGGTTGTGCCAATGGTTATGCTTTCTTCAGGCACAGAGCTTGTACTCGGAGCTGTTCAGAAGAGTACTCGGGGCAAAGGGTGTGGCTGAGTGGTAGAGCACTTGCCCAACACACTCAAAGCCATTCCCAGCACCACTAGGTTTGGCTTTGTTTTTTTTTTTTTTAATAAATTTCAACCTGTCTGTTCAAGTTCCCCAATAGCCTTCTGAGGCTTCTCATTACACACATTCTACAGATGAGGAAACAGTCTCAGTCAGGAAACCTAGTTTGAGGACTACAGCAGCCTCTTAGTACTAAAGCAAGCTCAGGTCTCTCACCTTCCCAGCGCTCTGGCAGCAGAAGGCAGCTGGCAGTGGGTCCCTGCTCCGGCAGGCAGCCGATGGGGTTATCATTTCTCTCTGGATAGCCAGGCTTCAGAAAGCACCTTTTGATCTCTGACTCAGGTGACCGACTGCCATGGTAATATGACTCCTAACAAAGTGTTCATCTCTGGTTTTGTCCTGTCATTTTTATTTGCACTCGTGTGTGTGTGTGTGTGTGTGTGTGTGTGTGTGTGTGTGTCCCAGGGCAACCTGAGGTATTATATTCTGGAATCCTGGTCCCTCATTGACCAGAAACTCACCTGCTAGGCTAGACTGACTGGCTCACAAGCCCTGCTGCCTCCCCAGTGCTAGGATTGCAAGCACAGCCTACCACACCCAACATTTGCAAGGTAGGCACTTCCGTGGTTGATCATTTCCCAAAATCCTTTCAGTTTTTTGAAACAGATTGGTCTTGAACTCATGATCCTGCTGCCTCTGCTTCCCCAGGGCTGGGATTAGTCATGCACCATCACCACCGCCTTTAGATGCTCACCTCCTTAGAGCCTCCCTGGATCACCCTGTAACCATATCTTCAAGAACTAAGCTGCTGAGTGTCCTCCAGTGTCTGATGCTGACTAACCCTGACTAGTGCCCCTGAGTACTTCCAGGGCTACTCCTTCCTACTCTGTGTGTGTGTGTGCGCGCGCGCGCACACACACACACACACACACACACACACACACAACCTATATTGTTCCTCAAGCTTGAAAGATGCAGGTTAGGTGTACCACTAGGGAGACACTTTGTCTTCCCAAAGGCCCTGGAATCAAAGATTTAAGGTCTTGGATTTAGTGTGGGGGTGGGATGGGAGTTCCCAGCTCAGTTGAATTGCAGCTGTAGGCCCAGTGTGAGGGGCAGGACTCCAGGCTTCTGGAGAATCTTCCAGAAAAGTGGGCCCTGCAACCAGCCCCTGTTTTTCCTCAGTGTCACCCCTAAAACCTCATGTTTTGAGTTGAGATTGAAACTGAGTTTTGATTTCAAAACACATCATGGCTTTTCACCTTGAAGTTGGAGGGCTTCCCCCAGGTGGTCAAGACCACAGATTTCCAGGGCGGGCTGGAGTCAGGCCCTGGGGTAGGAGCCACACCTGCTGTGATCACCCTGGCCAAGTATTTGTTCTTTTCCTCACCAGTCTTTATTTTGCTTATTTTGTGTGCTTTGTTTTTCTTATAGTGTGTCTTATGTGCTTGTAAATTTGCTGGTAAAACAATAAATAAAAAAATTAATGACTGTTATTTTCTACCGGGTTTGTGTTTGTTTTGGCAAGTGTATGTATCTAATCTTAAGGATGCTAACTTGCCCAATTTTTTTCACCTGTCAGTACCATCAAGAAAATATGGCTATCACTGAGCTGAGAGAAACTAGGAAGGAGTTTTAAGATTAATCAGGCTGGCGAATTCTTGGTCTTTCTCCCTGCTTCCCCCCTCACGCTTTCTCTCTCTCCCTCTGTCCCTCCCCCTCATTCCCTTCCCTTCCCTTTCTCTTTCTCTCTCTCCCTCTGTCCCTTCCCTTACCACTTTCTTTTCTCTCTCTCCCCATCCCTCTCCCTCTTTCCCTTCTCTCTCTCCCTTTCCCTCTGTCCCTCCCTTTTCTTCCCTTCCCTTCTCTCTCTCTCTCTCCTTCTTTCCTTCCCCTCATTCCTCTCTCTCTCACTCCCTCCCTTCCTCTGTCCCTCCCCTTCCTTCCCTTTCCTTTTCTCTCTCTCCCTCTTTCCCTCCCCCTCATTCCTCTCTCTCTCCCTCCCTCCCTCTGTCCCTCCCCCTCATTCCCTTCCCTTTTTTTTTTCTCTCTCTCCCCACCCCACTGTTTCCCTGTGCTCCTGCCACTACTCCCCCTTCCCCAGGGTCTCATGTAGCCCAGGCTGACTCCAACTCCCTACACTGCAGAAGATATCCTTAATTACCTGATCCTCCTGCCTCTACCTCCCAAGAGTTGGGATTATAGGTATGTGGTACCACACCCAGTATTTTCTGGGCTGGGATCAAACCCGGGGATCCGAGCAGGCAAGGTGAATGGCTACCAGCTGAGCTTCAGCCCCAGCTTCTCTGCTTGTCTTTTCTAGGACTCATCAGATGGATACAAGTGAAAGAAAACTGTCATGTAAAAAGATCAAAATTGTTCTTTCAACAAGAATGAAATGAAAACTCTGAGTGATTGGATAGCGGTTGAGTTGGCTTCCATGGAAGTCAACTTTCTCTTTCTGGAAATATGAGCTGATGGTGCATCACGCTACCAGCAGGACTTGGAGCTAAGCAATTGGGAAGGCTAAGTTCATGTGGCTCATGACTGTAGGCTCTGCTCTGCTACAGCTTTAATCCCTCGACTCAGGAGCTGGTGGCAGGAGGGTCAAAACTTAAAGAATTATCCTTGAATGGGGCTAGAGAGATGGCTCGGTGGTTAAGAGCACGAACTGCTCTTTCATAGGACCCAGGTTCAATTCCCAGCACCCACATGGCAGCTCACAACTGTCTGTAAATCCAGTTCCAGGAGTTCTGACACCTTCACACCAATGCACATAAAATGAAGTTAAATAAATCATAAAAAAGAATTATCCTTGGCTACACAATAAGTTCAAGTTTGATATTATAGCATATATAATATAAAAAAGAAAACCATGGGAGCCCAGGGTAGTGAGGAAAAGGAGAGGGAGGAAGAGAAAGAGAAATAGAATGATGGCAGGAATTGGCAGCTCCAGGTGGGGAATCCCTGGAAGACTGGTGATGTATGTAGCTGCAGAATCTCAGGTCTGAAGGGACAGTGAGGCTACTGATTGGCAGAGAGAAGACCCAGAATGAAGCCATTCATGGGACACATTCCAGGGCCCAACAGAAGGACAGACCAAATACTTGTGCCTCTGGATCATCCCAGGAATCCTGATCCACAAACAAGCCTGTCTTCTTGCCCAAGACACTGGCCACCTTGTGTGGTAGGAGAGTGAAGAGGCAGGATGTGGGTGTCATAGCACTAGACCCAAGGAAGGCTAGGCAATATGGAGCCTCTGCTTTGAAGCCCCAGAAAGCCCAGAGTGAGGTGTTAGGAGGCCCCACCTACTTTATCACTTTCATCTCCTGCCCACTTAGCCTCTCAACCTGTCCCCACTTCTGCCCACACAACCCCCAAGCTACTGCCCCCACCCAGGATGCTTTGCTCTCTGCACCTGTGCCTGTACTCATGGTGCTGCAAAGCTGCTGGACACAGCTGTGCAAGCTGGCCACCACACAGGGTGTTGCTCCCACACTGCAGACATCACAGGCATCTACCAGCAGTCTCTAGCAGGTGGCAGGAAGATGCAACTGTTTTCTTTTAATCGCCTATACATCGGTGCCATCTGGGCCAGCAGGGCTCTGCTGTTTGCTCTGCCTAGAATATAGCCTTCCCTGTGCTTCATGCTTCATGAAGCTGTCTTCAGCTCCATCACTTGAGCCTCTTCTCTTGGAAGATATCCATAGCAACACCCTTCTCACCATATCCGGCTAACGTCAGTCAATGCTAACTGTTGATAACAGAAGTCAATAATGCTTATAGAGGTTTCCGGAAGACATGGCTCTGGGTGGACATGAAGGCTGAATTGATTACTCAAAAGTAATGCTCCTTTCAATTTTCATTGTTTAAACAGGAACATTTAAAAAAAAAAAACCTCAGTTGGTTTGTGCTTTTCTTCAACACTTGCTAATGAGCAACTGACTCATGTCAGGGGCAAGTGAGCTAGAGTCAGGGAGACTGTAGCTGCTGCAGGGACTTAACACACAGCCCTCTTTACTCTGTGTTTGCTCTCTTTGTGAGATTGCCTTCTGTCTATAGTAGCTGAAGTTGAGTTTCTGCTTCCTGGAGTGCTATAATGTTTTATTTACAAATCCACGAGTCTATTGAATGTTCCAAGTACAAATGCACTCCAGATCATTTGCAAGTCAAGCAGAAAGTCACCTGGGGAAGTTGAACGTTTGATGGGCAGGCCCTGAAGCCAGATTACCTGAATTAGAGTGCAGTCACTCACTGTGGGGTCTTGGGCAAGTCTGTTCCCATTTCTGGGCCTGCTACCCTTCACAGGTTCAACTGGAAGGATTATAATGCTAATCTAAAGTAGGCTGAAAGCTACAGGAAGCTGTACGTGATGACTCTAGCAGCCAGGCACAGTGGTGTACCCGGTGGTCTCAGCATTTAGGAGGTTGAGGTGGGAGGATCCCAAGGTCAAGGTCAGCCTGGGCTACACAGCAAGGCCTTGTCTTTAAAACATATATATATATATATTCATACATATACACATATTATTTTATGTACATGAGTATTTTGTCTGCATGCATGTTTGTGCATCACAGCATCTCTGGGGTCTATGGAAGCCAGAAGAGGGCTGAAGCCACCATATGGGTGTTGGACATTGAACCCAGGTCCTCTGGAAGTGAGCCAGTGCTCTTAACCACTAAGCTATCTCAACTGCCTCTAGACCTTGTCTTAATAAATAAATAAACAAACAAGCAAATAGGTTGGGGATGTTGCTCAGTTGGTAGAACTCTTGCCTAGCATGAGCAAAGTCCTGGGTTCAATCCCAGGCAGCATAGTGGCTCACACCTCTAAGGAGAGGCAGCTCAGAAATTTAAGGTTATCTTCCACTACACAAGGGGTGCAGAAATCCAAGGTCATACATGATTATACAGGAAACTTGACCTGCTCCCTCCCTCAAAAAAAAAAAAAAGATCTTTGAAGTGATTTCTGTGTTTATGATTGATTGTTCTAGTTTCTACTACAAATAGATGTTGCAAGTGGGCACACACTGTTCACAGACCCGAGGGTATTTTGGCTGTAGGAACTTTTTATTAGCAGGGGGAGATGGGACAGTTTGAGGCAGGGAGGGCTGCAGCGGGTTTGGGTGCAGCTTGGCTCACTTGGGAGGCTCGGCAGCCAGCACCGGGAAGCAGCCCTCATGATGCCACTGGCGGTCCCGCAAGCGGCGTACAGCCTGCATCTGTGGCTGAAAGGCGCCCCACTCGTTCCAGTGTCGGAAGTCGCCGGGCTCCAGCAGATACTGATAGCCGCGGTAGCCTGGGTACTGGTAGCCGACCCATCTGGCAAGAGAGTGGGAAAGGTGTAGAGGCAGCCAGGGTCGTCCCTCTTCCCCAACCTCTTTCTTGCTACCCATCTTACGGCTAGTGTCCCAGGAGGGTCCACACACCTGCCTGGCTTGGCCTTTCCTGCCCCATGCCCTGGGAAATGGCCTTCCTGTTTCCCGTAGGCCTCAGTAGATTCTCCTCTGAAAAGTGGGCACTGTCACTTGGCTGCTGTTTTGAGTCCGCTTGGGGACCAGAGGAAATGAATGCCCCCACTGTAGGCAGTAAGTTCACACGAATGGGTCCGGCCAGGACGGAATTCAATACATGAATCTTGAGCTCCCAAGCAATGAGCACAAGGCATCAGGAGCCATGTCTCCAAACCCGGGTGTCCCTTCATATGCGGTGGGTCTCTCTGGCTGCTGTAAGCACTGTCCAGAGTCAGATAAATAACCTAGAGTCAAGCCCAGAACCTGAGCCCTGTGGGCCTCAGTTTACTCTCTGGGAGTGGTGATGGCAGTGATGCCACTTGCTCTGTTTCTGATGGGAACTCATTTCATCTGATGGCTGAGTGCAGCACAAAGGCTCCCTCACCAAAGAAAGGGACAGTCAGTCAGGAATTCACTCTACGTTCAGTCCTTGCCTGAACACAAGCCAGGTCTTTCCAAGCCCTTCTCTGACCCATTGCTTGCCCTTGGCTGGTTTCTGTAGAGGAAGAACCAGATCCCGTCCTGTTCCTTCCACACTGCTACAAGTAGGTAGCCAAGGCTGGACCATGTCCACTCTGTACAGAGTACACTGGTGTCTCTAGTGCTGGGCAGAGGAAACCCCTCTAAACAGAGAGTGGCCTCAATCCAAGCCTTCCCTCTGTGTGCCCAGCACATGGCAGGCTCTCAGACAAGACTCAGAATTCTGAGAGGAATAGTTGAGGTTCAAGGGAGAAGGAAAAGGGGGCTAGGAAAAGGCTACCATCCTGGAAGCACTATAGAAAGGTGGAAAAGGACACTCATCCACAGGGGCCATGACTAGAGGCAAGGCCCCTGACTCTCCCTAGGTTCTTGAAAAAGTAGGGTAAAGGGGTCTGCTTGGGGACCTCAGATGCCAGGAATTAGGGTGGATGAGGAAGCATCAACACTCAGGTGAAGAAGGGGTGCCGTCTCACCCAGGGACCTCAGCACTCAGGTGAAGAAGGGGTGCCTTCTCACCCAGGGACCTCTGCTGGAAATACCCTCTGTCCACATCAGTTCTGGCCAGGGCCACATTACTCCTGAGCAGCTGAGAGTCTCTCCACTGTGGGCTATAGTACTTAGATGGAGGGGGAACTTATCACGTGCCACAGAAGCATGTGATCTTTTGGCAGAACCCCAGGACCTAGTCAGTCCTGGAAGACTGTGTGTGTGTGTGTCTGCATCTCTGTGCATATCTATGTGTATGTGCCTGTGTGTGCCTGTGTGTGTGTCTGTGTATATCTATGCGTGGGTCTCTCTCTGTGTGTGACTGTGTGTGTATACGTGTGTCTGTGTGTATCAGTGTATATCTCTATGCATGTGTCTGTATGCGTGTGTGTGTCTGTATGTATATCTGTTTGTGTGTGAATCTGTATGTGTGTCTGTATGTTTATGGGGGCTGGTTATGAGGTCTTTCCCAGGGACCTGATGTGACATTTCATCTCTGGTGGCCTTAGCCTCTCTCTCTGCACTTGCTATGAGGCCCAGAACCTGGTTGCTTACGTGCCACCGGAGACAGTCACGCTGCCCACACGGTCACAGAAGCCATATACCCAGAGGCTGGGCACATCATCCTCTTGGATCTCCATGGTGTTGCCCTTGAAGTTGGCTCCTTCAAACAGGCAGATCTTGTGTTCCTGGGAGTCCTGGGGAGGCCAAGACCAGTCAGAAATGGAAGCTGGGGTGGGTAGAAGAAAGGGGTGAGGAGGAACCCCTTGGGCTTGAACAGTGTGGACCCTCCTCTTCTGGGAAGAGGGGATAATAGTTTCTACATCTCAGGTGCCCAAGGATAAAATGGAATCATCCATACAGGCTTAAGTTCATATGGGGAGATGTGTGGCATCACCTACAGCAACACAGAGGCCCAGAGAGGGTAAACATATTGATTTACAGCACACAGCCAACAAGGGATAGCACCTTCCAGAGAACTATCATCCCCAATTCCCAGCAGTCTCTGAGGTATTGGGAAGCCCCTTTCAATGTCTCTTTATATGAATTCTAATCAAGCGAGCTGCAATGAACCGTGGTTATAGAAGGACAGACAGATGTAGCATGGATCTGCATTTGAGCCCGAACTGTGGTCCTTATACCCAACACCTTGGGCATTTCACTCTGTCTTGCAGGCCTTAGTGTGCTCTCCTATACAGTGGGTTTGCTGCCACTTCACCCCTGGGACTTTGGGTAAGAGACTTCATGGTTGAATGATAGACCTGGAGGAGACTGAGGTGCACCCTTGAATGTCAGCATAGAAGAGTTCTGGCTGGAACTGGTGTTCTTTTGGTTGTTGATTTTGCTTTTCGTTTTGAGTGCTGGGGGTGGAATCCTGGTCCTGCTACATGCTGGGCAAGTGCTCTGCCACTGAGCCCCAGGCTCAGCCCCACTGAGTTTTAATAGGTGAAGTGCCATGGAGATGTGCAGCCAGCAGGGCAGAGCGAGGCCCAGCCTATTGCTGACAAGCTGTGCAGCATGAAGAACTTCATTTTCCATGTCTGGGCCTTGGGTTCCTTATTGTTACAATTACTGTTGTAATGGCTTCTGCCTACTAGAGCTACTTTTCGGATTCCACAAAAGGAAGAGGAAACGCCGAACATCCAGCAGGTGCTCATTAAGGGGTGCTTCATTCAACATTGTCACCTAGCAACGGGGAGGGCAGGACACAAGCACATCCTTCGGTGAGGCACACTTACGTGGGAGACTGTAAGTGAAGTAAGTCAGTTAGCTCTCCCAGAGGGAAGAGCAGTGGACCAAGGGAGGTGTTAAAGGAGAAGGGAAATTTAAGAGGGACTTTGAAGGTCAAGTAGAAGTACGAGAGCTAGAGAGGGAAGTAGGGCAGAGGTCACAATGAGTGGACGAGAAGGCATAGACAGCAAACATCTTTGAAAGAGGATGTGTGGTGTGAGGTAGGGATGGGGACACAGGAGATAAGGTCGCTACTTAATCAATGCCAGTTACTATTACCTATAACTATTGCCATCTTGAGGACCTTGAGGAGGGTACAGTCTGTGGCTCCCTATTGCAATGCAGGTGAGACCTCATGGTGCCCTGTAAGACCCTGTGGGACCCCGACCTTGCAAACACCCCTTCTCACCCTGTCTCCCCGCCCCCGGCCACTCCTGCTGTAGTCAGGTGATAGTGGTTAATTTCTTCAGCTAGTCTGACCCTGCTGCAGGACTCTGACCTCACTGCTCCGGATAGCTTTCCTACAGCTGCCCTTGGGCCAACTCAGCTAGTTCTCAAGCAACCCTCAGATGCTGGCTGCCCTGCTTACTGCCAGGCCTAGTCTCCCCGCCGGCCAACCTACCCCAAGCAGCACAGACCAAGGTTTCTGGTTACTACAGGCTTCCAGGGCCTGGGGTGGAGTTGGCAGAGTCAGGCCACCCCAAACTGTCTAATAGGGTCTCAACTACGTGTCTCTGACTGGCCTGGGATTTACTTTGTAGACCAGGTTGGCTGTAAACTCTCAGAGATCTGCTGCCTCTGGCTCCTTGAGTGTTGGGTTAAAGGTGTGTGCCACCACATTTGGTCCCAATGATCAGGTTTGATTTTGGAAATAACTCTTTAATTTTCATGAAAATGGGATGAAAGGGAGGCAGGGAACCCAAGAGTGATGTGCGTGGGGTATGCAAGGTGCTCAGGAGAAGGAGAAGTCAGACAACTGGACCATTTCCCTATGTGTAAAAGATTACCTGGGGTGGGGCTGGGATGAAGGAAAGGGGCTAGTGCCCTCAGCTGCACCTACAGACTTGGAAGTAATTAATCTGGGGTGAAGTTGAGTGGTAAGAATTTTAAAATTTTTCTAATATATTTTATCTAAACATCTATGTCTAAAATATAACCATAATTGTAATTTTAATGTATCACGAGAGCATGATCTTTTATGCTCGTGAGAATGGTATGGTGGTGTATTTAAAACCAGGAGAGTGTCATGGCACATCTCCATCCAGACCAGATCAATTTCACAGGTTCAGCAACTGTTTAGGATCTGATTGTGGTGCTGCACACCTCTAATCCCGGGAGAAATACGAAGCCTGGGCTACCGTGTGGGGCCCTGTCTCAAAACACAAAGCAACATACACAACAACAACAGATACAAATGGCTAGTGCCTACTATATCAGAAAGCAACTTCTAGAGCAGTGGTTCTCAACCTTCCTAACGCTGCAACCCTTTAGTACAGTTCCTCATGTTGTGGTGACCCCACCATAAAATTATTTTTGTTGCCACTTCATAACTGTAATTTTGCTACTATTATGAGTTGTAATGTAAATGTTTTTGGAGATAGAGTTTAGGCAAAGGGGTCGTGACTACAGGTTGAGAACCATTGCTCTAGTGGTAACTTCATTGTTACTGCCCTAGTTGAGCATGCTTCCCAACTACACCCATTACACATATGGGCATACAAGGTCTTCAGGGTTTGAAGCTAAGCTCTGCATTCTTACAGTGTGCTCTGTGAAGACTGAATTCCAGCCTGGGATTCTCAACGTGCTGAGAACACTCTGGCTGCCTAACCCACAGTGACGCACTAGTAACGCCTGATAGTCCTGGGTGAGCCTTCATGAACACGCTTTCTTCACAGACATTTCCCTCCTCAAGAGGTGAGAGTCGGCACCATCCGAGCCAGGCACACATGAGTAAGAAGTAATTGGCTCATGACTCATAATCAATTCATAATTCTGGAACAACCATGCAGGGCTATCTTCGTGATCTAGATTCATCTCCTTTATACCGATCTGAACATCACAAAGCTAATTCAGCATGTTGTCACAATTGTCTTTCCCAAAGTCCCTTTCTCAGTCATTTTGCAACTTTCTTCTCTTTTTTCTTTTTGCAACAAGGTCTCGCTTGTAACCAAGGCTAGATCTGAACTCATAATCCTACTGCCTCCACCTCCCTTGTGTCACCATGCTTCCCTGCTCACCATAGACCTCTGTCCCAGTCCCGGCCACTCACCATCCTGATGGGCCGGAAGGACATGAGCCGGTCACTGCGATAACTGCTGGTCCAGGTGTCCCAGCGTGGGTACTCACCCTTCTCCAGGACAAACATCTCCCCACGGAAGGCAGATTGCTCAAAGGCCACCCAGCTGAACACAAGAAGGACCAAGAGGGACAGAGACGGGAAGGTTAACACATCGGCAAGTTCCCTCTCCAGCACAGAGGCCCAGGCACCAAAATGAAAATCACAAGTGGGTCCACTGGGTCTGGGTTTTATTCTGTGCTAAACCCCTTACTTTCATAAGTGCCTTCCCCCTCCCAGTCTTCATCACTTCATCTACACTAGCATCTTCTGGAGTTGGCAAAGGATTAAATGAGACACGATTTGTAATTATTTTAGCCAATATGGGATTCACACAGACTTTAAATGCTATAAGGACCTGGGACCAACTAACTTACCACAAAAGATTTTCTTTTAATCTCACTAATAACTGGGAGGAAGTCACTGCTTGCTGCTAATGTGATTCTGATGCCTACTGGTCACTTCTTTCCAACCATGGGAACAACAGGCACTGGTCCCAGTCCTTCAGGTCAGGGTATGAAGTGCTGCTTTGGCTTCAAAGCAAGGCTTCTTACAGGTACCCGTGACTTAAAACGGAACTAGGTTTTAAATTGCTAGAGTGGTGTACGCTTGTGTTCAAAGAATTGTTTAAAATAAAACACAGGAGTTGGGCATGGTGATGCATCCTGCAATTCCAGCACAAGGGAGAAGCAGCAAGATCATGATATCTGTGGCCAGACTGGGCTACGTAGTGAGACCCTATCTCAAAACAATGAAACGAAATCAAAGGAAGCAAATGTGAGTAGTTCCATAAGTCCAGATAGGAGAGAAAAAAATAATTCCCATTTGCCGAGAACTAGCCTGGCAGTCAGGAGGCCCACAACTAGGGCGGGTGGTGCAGAAACGGAGAGTGACAGTGAATCTCAGGCACCTGGTGAACTCTCATGATGTGACAGTACATGTGAAGGGTCTTTCACAAACGGTAAATTGGACATTTTTCACTGTGGTCTGATTAGGAAGGTTAGGGCAAAGATTCTGGGTGGAGGGGTGATCCTCAGTCTATGTATGTGGAATTCTAAGGGACCAAGACAGACCCAGTGGAACACCGTGTTATCTTCCTGAGGGCTACTGGGACCTTCTCACCAGAAAGGTGGCAATGAGGAGACACCATTATGGGCTAAGAAAAAAACACCCCATGAGCCTCAGGATATTGTCTGATGGATGAACCAACCACATTGGAGTGACAGAAAGAAAGATGTGAACTTGTCTTCAAAGAATACTACTGAGGTTTTGTTAACAGACTGGAGAAGAAGAGAAAAAGATGGCTGGCTGGATGGCTCACTGAAAGGATGGATAGAAAGGTAAATGTATGTATGTATGTATGTATGGGTAGGGGGTTAGGGAGATAAATGAATATATGGATGAATGTGTGGGTTGATGGGTGGATAAATAAGTGGATGGATGAATGAGTGAATAGATAAGGGGATAGGTAGATGAATGGATAGGTGTATGAGTAGAGAGATGAATAGGTAGATTGGTGAGGACAGGAAGATAGATGTGTAGATGGCTGAACAAATAGATGATACAGGGATGGAAGATGGATAAAAGAGAATGGATGGATACTAGACTGATGGATTGGCCTATAGATGGATGAACAGGTGACACATGTGGTGGACAGAATGTGTAGATGGGGAGGGAACCTCAGAAATTGGTGCCACACAGGTATGAAGACCAGAGACGATGGGAAATTACAGACCTGAGTTCTAATCTCAGCTCATCATTGACTTATTCACCACATGACTTGGAGCAGTCATGGATGATAGTTAAACATCAGTAAAAGAGAAGAAGTGACTGCATGCACATCCCTGAAAAGTTTGAGCGTCTGAAACTAGGGAACTCAGGGAGCAGAGTCAACATGAAGCTCACACAGTAATCTCATCTATGACTAGCGAGGGGGAAGCTGCTGATTGCATAAAGACAAGACAGATGTGGCCTAGTCACTTGCTCCTCTCCCTCCACATTCCTCTGTCCTCTTTGGATAGCCCATGAGGACTCAGTCAGCAGTGAGAAATGCCAAGTAAGTGTCTGGTGCCCATTCTCATTGCCTATGACTCATCGGAGCCACAAGCAAGAAAAGGAGGGCAGGAATCAAATGGAGCTTCAGCCCTGAGAGGCGGTGCCCAACCATGGTGTTGGGTTTCAGGCTGAGATTTCCCAGGTAATGTCTCTCCTTTCCTTCCCCTGCTCATCTCCTCTTTATCCTTTTCTTCCCACACACCTGCTGATCCTGACAGAGCCCTTGCCCCTGGATCTCAGGCCCACATCTCTCCCTTTTGGGCACAACCCCTGAACAACAACAACAACAACAGAACAAAAAAAAAAAAGGAAATGGGTACAGCTGTCTCTTCTTTTGAGAAGAAAATACTCTGAGTCATCAGCATCTCAAACCTTCTGAAACCTCAAGCTGGGCCACATCCAGCAGTTTCCGTCCCAGATGGGCTTAGGGGATGGGTGGGACTGACTTGGGGTTGACCACACCAGGAATGGAGTGGGCGTGAGAGGCGTGAGTGGCCCTCAAAACAGAACATAGATCACAGAGTGCTGCTGAGACCCACAGGGAAGTAGGGGAAGGTAGATCGCTATCACTGTCGCCTGCCTTGCTTGGATGTCTACAGTGCCAACCCCTGTCTCAGAATCATTCTTCCTCTTCTCATTTCAGTTTCAAGGAAGCAGGCTAGGAGACAGGACAAGATACAGGAAGGAGTGAGCACTGGAACCCAAGTAGGTCCGATCTCAATCTGACCTTGAACCCAAGCTGGTCCTTCCCTTTGTGCTGTGGGCAGCTTGAGATGCCTTAAACACTGACTGGCCATTCCCCTTGGGGATTTCATAGCAGAGGGGACAATGGCCTCAGCTCATGGAGATAGCCCAGGAGAGATAGTTTGCTGCTTCTGAGAACCAGGAGTAAAATCCAACAGCCTGTGACAGATGTGGACACTGCCACTCGGCATGGGTGACCTCACCCATTGACTAAGCCCTACAGAGCCACGGTCTGTTGACTGGGGAGTGGGGTAGCCCTCTCTCAGACAACTTGGTGCTGTTATAGGTGACATGCCATACACCTGCTTTTTACACTACAGATGTTTGGAAGAGGGGATATCTGGGGACATGTGGTTCCTCCCAAGGTAGCCTTATAATGTCAGGTCATCTCTGAGTCTCAGTTTCCTCAACTGTCAATGAGGGAGCACCATACCCCCCCCCGGGTGTGCAGAGAAGTTAGGGAAAGACCAAGGGGTGACTACTGAGTGTCAGGCAAATGTGACTGTTTTGTGGTAGAGAGTGTCCCTCCCCGTCCAGCACTCACGGTCCTGAGATGACGATCAGGCTGCGCACTCGGTCAAAACCACGATCCCCCAGGTTCAGGCACTCCCCCGAGAATTCAACCCGACGGCCCTGAAAGTTTTCCTGCTCGAAGACGACCAGCTGTCAAGAGAAGCCCCCCATGACCGGGGCAGAAGATTGAGGGGTGACCTGGCTCCATGATCCTGACCTCTAAATGAACAAATCTGATAGATGAGGGGCTCAGATCCAACAACTCCTGAAGGGTTTGTGTCAGTCATTGTCAGGATGCCAAGAGCCTCAGTTTGTGAATGAGCCTGGCCCCTGTCTTCCCACTACTGAACTCAAGATCAGTACCATGGTCAGGTGCAGAAATGGGGACCTGTGTCTCCCATTCAAGGTCTCCCTATGTAGCCTAGATTACCTGGAATTTATTCTGTAATCTGGGCTAGCCTTGAACTTGGGATCCTCTGGCCTCCGCCGCCAAGTAGTGGGACTAATTGTATGTGTGCCACCGGGCCCAGCCCTTCATGTTATTTCTCAACCAGGCATGACCTCTTCACCAGGAGTCCCCAACTTGGATCTTCCACTTCCTAACTCATATTCCAGGCTACATTCATGGCCCTGACCCTGTTACAGGTGCAGAACCCACTTTCACTGAGAAGCCTTCTTGGATTGCTCCTGCTCTACTCTGGGCAGGGCCCGAATGCCTTCCACTGTGGTACCCCTCATAGCCAGGTACCACAGTGGGAAGTCACCACTGCCTCTGGGTCTCCCTCCTTTCCCTCCTCCTCTACTTTCTCCTCTTCCTTCTCCTTTGTTTCTTTTCCCAACCTCTCCCTTCAAAGGGCTCCTTCTGGGCAGGGCAGGTATGAGCTGTTTCCTTATTTGTGGACCCAGATATATGTAATGCTCACTCACCCATAACACAATGCACAGCCCCTCATTCTTCTCTGCACCTCCCATCTGGATTTTTGCACATTTTCTACTCCAACAGCAACACTACCATTCAGTGATGTCAAGGCACCTATCTGGCACCAGGTGCAGGTGGCAGATACTTAGAGTTGGGGAGATTATGGTAGGGATAGTGTCCTGAGGGACCCTTAGGGTCAGGTAGAGGGTTTCCATCAAATCTTAGCTTATATATGGATTGTGGGTTTGCAGGTAGGTGCGTGCTACCTTGTTAAAAATTAAATTTAAGTCAATGATTAAATGCAATGACATAAATCAAAGCCACATCCAGGCCAGATGTGAGTCATAAACCAAGTGTGGCCAGGGCTCTACCTGAGGGTGAAGCCACCATAAATCAAACCCTAAGAACAGAGAGTCTGGCTCTCGAGGAGCCCTGCAACTTGGACCTGGGGAGAATTTCCAGAAAGATCAGAGGTCAGCCTGGTGGCCTGGTGGCTCTCCTAGGATGAGTGGTCCCTGCCACCAAACATATTCCCCTCTGGTTTCTGGCTTTGCCAACCACTAAGCTCCTATGTACAGTCTGGCCTGGCAGCAGGCATCTTGCAGCAGGAGGACCACTTCACAATTCAGGGAATTCCCTTTTCTTCCAGGCATGTGGAACCCCTGAAGTTCCCAGACTGTCTGGGAAGGAGAGGCCAGGGAGGATGGAGAACAGGTCATGGAGGATGGAGACCAGGGAGGATGGAGAGCAGGTCATGGAGGATGGAAAGCAGACCAGGGAGGATGGAGAACAGGTCAGGGAGGATGGAGAGCAGGTCAAGGAGGATGGAGAACAGGTCAGGGAGGATGGAGAGCAGGTCATGGAGGATGGAGAGCAGGCCAGGGAGGATGGAGAACAGGTCAGGGAAGATGGAGAGCAGGTCATGGAGGATGGAGAACAGGTCATGGAGGATGGAGAGCAGGCCAGAGGGAGTGGAGAGCAGGTCAGGGAGGATGGAGAGCAGACCAGGGAGGATGGAGAGCAGACCAGGGAGGATGGAGAGCAGGCCATGGAGGATGGAGAGCAGGCCAGAGAGGACAGAAAGCAGAAAGAGTCAGAGGAAAAAGAGCGTAGGGAGGCAGAGACTCAGAAACTCAGAAACACAGAAGGGCGAGAAGATTTGCAAAGAAGAGAGAATGAGGAGGAAGGGGAGGAAGAGGAGGAGGGATGAGGAGGGTATGGATTGTAAAACTTCCCCCCACCCACCCTGTCCTTACCTTGTAGCTCCCAGGAGGCAGGTCCCCTACTTTGGCACTGGGCCTGGGCACAGAAGCTGGGACTGGGGCAAGGCCAGGGGCTGGGGCTGGCCCTGTGGTAGGGCCCCCCTTCCCCTTGCCATCAGGGCCTGGGTTCACCGCCATGGTGGCCACAGCCTTAGCAGCCTGAGACATGGTTCCTGATGCTGCAAAGAAAAATAAATCTTTGGGCTGGGTGATTCTGGGGCGGCAATCCCAAGCGGTCTCTACCCTCCTGCTTCTCACCCTGTGTTGACCAGGCTCCTTCACAGACATCGACTCCCCCGGGAAACAGATGCACTGAAGCTGTCCCTCTCCTTCAAGCCCCACACTCTGCTACTCTCTTCCTTGGTCCCTTGTGCTTGTAGCAGGCTTTGCCACGCCAGCTGAGTGACAGCCACACTCAGGAGTGTTCCATCAAATACAGTAACGAAAGCCTCACACCCACCTTAACTGTGGGCTGGGGGGGGGTGTCTGGATTTCCTGTTACAGTCTAGCTAGAGTAAAGGTGCCCTGTTGTCCACAGGGCAGTCGCCTCCCTCCTTAGCCAGCAGATGGACAGGCACCTGGATTACTAAATGCAACCTTGTAAACACTCCTGTCTAGGACAGCTTGCTTGGCTCTGTGCTAGATGCATGGGAGCTGCCCAGCCAACATCTGTTCAGAAACTCAGTGTAAATGTGTGCATCCTGAACCTCTCCCAAACATCTGCCCCTGGCATCCTCTGAGGGCAGATGTGGGTGTGCAAACAGCAGCCTGGCACTTGGGTTTGGAAGGTACAAGAGGAGGGAATAGCATGCTTCCAGCACTCTCCACCAGAACTGTGACTTGTGACCTCAGCTCTCCTGGTCCCTCAAGAAACAGACTTCTTCGCATGGGACATACCTGATTGCACTATCCCCTGGATTCTGCTGATAATTTACAAACCACTGGAGCACTGAGGCCCAGAGCAAACTCCTTGGGTCCAGCTGGGTTCCCAACATCTCTCTAACTGGGCGAGCGCACACCTCCCAGCCTTCCACAGGAAGACTGGCTGCTCAGTTGCCCACACATCTGAGCCACATCTGGGGCTTCCAACCACCCTCAACCTTGTCTCTGTCCTCAGAGGCCCTCCGTGCCCAGCATTGTGTTCACTCTCCCTGCCCCTCCAATCTGCTTCTGGCAGAATACTTCTATCCTTGCTTGTCTCTCTGCCTCCCTTCCTCTATTCCTGTTTTGTTGTTTTGAGAGAGGGTCCCTCACTGTAGCCCAGGCTAGTCTCCAATTCTCAGCATCCTCCTGCCTTGAGTGCGGGCTAGACAAGTATGCACGGGCCACAGTTTGGGTTTTTGCTCCCTCCCAGTGTCTGTCCAGTTCTTCATCATACTCTCTCTCTTTCTGTTTTCACCCTTCTTCCCCTTATGTCCACTCTCCCCCAGTTCTCTGGCAGTGTGGCGGTCTCCTCTTACCTGTTTTGGAGGCAGGCGGGTGCTGTGGGTGCCTCAGGGCCGACCCCCCATTTTATAACCTGGCAGACACTAGGGTCTATAGTGTGCAGTACAAAGAGGTAGCTGGCTCAGCAAGCCTGGACAGGGTCCAGGGCTGGCTCTGCCCCGGTACTGCACAGGCTAGCACTTTCAATTGTGAGCCTGGAACACAGTGAAACCCTGGCCCCAACCCTATTCTGACTCCAGTGTCCATTACCCTGGCTGGAGACCGGCCCAGGGCCTGCTGGCTGCCAGCCTAGGGTAGGGAGGGGACACCAGGTAGGAGGGAAGCTGAATTAGAACCCTGCCTCAGAACCAAACACAGCAGGGCTTCAGAAATCTCCGTCTAAAGTTACAGGTGACACGTCTCATGCAGAACTAAAGACAACACTGAGTTTGAACATGTTTTTTCAAGACAGAAGGGCTCTCAGTTCACAGCCCCATTCCTGAGCACTTCTGTGTGTCTGCAGCCTCTGGCCTTGTGATTGGCTCAGAAGCAAGCGGCCCCACCCTGGTTCTTACTGCACCCGCTTCTTAGTTGTGAAAGGCTGGGTGCAGAGGTCAGTACTGGCCAGAGGAGGCAGGCAGGCTCTGGCCCGCATGCTTCATCTCAGGCCATCTGACCTTGGCACTGACTGAGGTCTGCCTGACATCCTGTTTCTAGTGTGGTGGCGTGGGCTGGATCTCGGGTTCAAGGTGAGGTCCTGCCTAACTGCCCATCAGCCTCCAGGAACTGAACCCAGGACTGCTGCCAGGGTGAGAAACATGGAGTCTCTGAGCAATCTCACACCCTACTACACATGGCTGGGCAAGGGGCCAGCACTTCACACATGGCCTGGGCCCTCACAGGTCCCTGACAGTGTGAGAATAAAATATGGGGGGGGGAATTCTAGTGTTCACTAGAGGGTTGGGAGACAGGTAATGGACAGAGATCAAAGGGTGAAGGGTGATGAGCAGAAAGGGAGGTGGAGAAGACGACAGAACAGAGAGCTGGAGGGAGCCTGAGGCAAGAGAGAAAGCCGGGTGAACTTCAACAGGTGGAAGGCAGATGGCCCCTGTTTACCCAAACAGACGAGAACAGCTTTCACCCTGGTCCACAGTGCGAACTCAAAGTGCACTGGGGCGTGTCTTCAGCCCCAGTGGGATAATTCTTCCTCTGAGAAACCCTTCTTCTTTAGGAAGTCCAGGACCCCCATGCAGCCTAGCTCTATCTTGTGGTCACTCTGGTCTGGGTCCAGTGCTGGCCCTGCTCCTCTACCCACGAGTCCCTCTCCCTGCTAACCTCCTCTCTGCCTTTCATCCCAGGCCAAGTCCTTGAAGGGCAAGCTGGGAACACAGGATGGGGCAGCCACTGTGTGTAGGGCCAAGATGCCTGTGGTGGGGGCCACCCACAGATCTGGGCTTCAAGGGCAGGATCTGGGGTAGTTTCGTCCCCCTACCATCCTTCCAATGGGCAGCTTGCCAGAGATGGGGAGCAGCCTCTCTTGCTGGGCAGCTCTTCTCTGAGCACTTTGTGACTCTGTTGCCTGCCTTCAGACGAACCATTTATAGACAAGAAAGTGGGTGGTTCCTTTGTCCCCTTCCAGCCCTCTTTCCCATGTGGAATTGGCACTCACACTATCCTATTTCTTTTTAGTTTATTGAGACAGGGTGTAGCCCAGGCCAACCTCAAGCTCTCTGTGTAGCTGAGGTTAGGTTTCCTGCCGCCGCATCTCAAGTGCTGGGATTACAAGTGTGCACCACCACGCAGGGCTGTTCCTTCTAACCTCCTGAGTCCAGACTCTTAGATGCTATTAGCTCCTGCTTTGGGGGAACTGTCATTTATAATGATAAGCACTTCTGCTAGCAAGGATGGCAAAAGTGGCCAAGACCCAGACAGCTAACAGCTATCACACCTGTGCTCTCAGATTAACCATTAACATTAAACATTTTTTATTACATGCACACTTGCGTGTGTGCGTGCATGCGTGCGTGTGTGTATGTGTGTGTGTGTGTGTGTGTGTGTATTCATGCATGCCCACTTGGAGTTCAGTTCTTTCCTTCCATCATGTGATCCTCAGCACTGAAGTCAGGTCATCAGACTTGGTGGTAGGTACCCTTTGAACCATCTCATCAGCCATCAGTCCTCACTTTGTCTTTTTTGTTTGTTAGTTTTTCAAGACAGGGTTTCTCTGTGTAGCCCTGGCTGTCCTGGAACTCACCCTGTACACCAGACTGGCCTTGAACTCACAGAGATCAGCCTGCCTCTGCTTCCTGAGTGCTGAAATTAAAGCTGTGCGCCCCCACTGCCAGGCCCACTTTGTCTTTTTACTTCCATTTGATTCATAACATTAAGTGTGGTTCAGTTGCATTAGGACCCTTCTCACAGGTGTGGGGTGCAGGAGACTGCTGCCTATGGAGATTGCATACCATTCACCCTTTGCCAAGTCCTGCTTGTGTGACAGCTCTTTTGTCATTGCAGGAAGGAAAAGATGTTGCTATTTCCTGCCCATCAGGGGACTCACTCTTTATCCTGGGTGAGTTTTACCACAAGCAGTTCCTGCCCTGCTACCCACTCCTGTGACTGCCCTTCTCAGGCTGTCCCAGAGGCAAGGCTCAGGGAGCCACTCGGCTGTTTGTCCGCCATGCTTTGCTCTGTGAAGCATGTTTGCAGGCTGCAACCCCTTGCTTCTGCATGCACAGATGCTTCCACAGGGCTTGCAGCTGGCACCAGCTCTGGCCCTGACCAACACTCATTTTTTTATTGATTTTATTGAGCTATATATTTTTCTATGCTCCCCTCCCTTCCTCTCCCCTCCCCTTCAACCCTCTCCCATGGTCCCCATGCTCCCAATTTTACTCAGGAGATCTTGTCTTTTTCTACTTCCCATGTAGTTTAGATCCATGTATGTCTCTTAGTGTCCTCTTTGTTGTCTAGGTTCTCTGGGGTTCTGATCACCACTCTTACTGCCCCCTCTGAAGATTTGTGCTCTGTCTCCTCTGTATTTGCTGTCCAAAGCCTTTGCCCCATGCCCCTGGGGTTTTGCTTAGACTGCCCCTTCTTCCAAGCCACTGTGGAAATAGTCTCTACCCTTTAAATGTGTGGCCTCAAGCCAGAGCCTGATGCCCAGCTGGAAGAGGCAGGGGCATGTGGAGTGGCGGGGGAGGGCAGGCACAGCAGCCCTGAGGTCTGGCTTATGTCTGTCCTACCATGCAGACAGACAGAAGGTCACCCACTGTCAAGGTGATGCTGGGCCCCAAGTCTAGTGCTTTCCTAGTCCTAGTCAGGAGTCCCGTGCAACTGATGGAGGTGGACGGTCTGCCTCAGATCTTCCCTCCCCACTAAAGCCAGAGCTGCTGACATGTTCATCCTGGGCCTTGGCCAGGACTGGCTTTTGTTTCTACCACTGGCTTGCTGAGTTTGTGTTTGTCCCTTGGGGCCCCTGCCCCTTTCCTGGCTATAAGAGCCTGACCTTGCCTGGTCCTGCTTCTGACATGTGCTCTGGGCCCTTCTTGGTAAGTCTGGGTGGGAGGCAGGAGTGGAGCTGAGCTCTCTGGTGGCATCATTTTGGGAATGTCATTGATCACCCTGAATGCCTTCACAACTCAGGTAGTCTCTGGATGTCCTGATTGCTGCCTGTTACTCTTATTTAAATGCCAAGTTGTTTTCCCCCATCATTTTGTGTTCTGTGTGTCCACTATGAGAGCCATGCATCAGACTGGTGCTGCACTTTGTGTGTTGGGGGGAGGGAAATGTGCTCACCTCATTTCACCCACATAGCCATAGTGGCCCCACTGTGAGCTGGGGATGGAAGTGAAGATACCCAGATGTGGCTGAGAAGATGCCATTTGCAGATGGGTGAAACGGGAGAAGGGTCACTGCAGTCTAGGAGCACCCAGACCCATCAGGCTTCTGTCCCTGCTTCAGTCGAGGATGCTGCGGGGAATCAGACAGAAGGTGACTGTGTTCTTCTCTCTGTAGGACCGGGCCAACATGACCCTGCAGTGCACCAAGTCAGCCGGACACTGGCGGGTAGGGAGTGGCCTAGGGAGCACGTGACCTGGGAGGGGAGGGAGGAAGCCAGCTAAGAGCCCCCAACTGCAACTTCACGGGGGAGGGGTACCGACTGCCATGCATGCACCCAAGTTTCAGACCAGGGAGTCACACATCCTGAACTTGAACTCAGGTCTTCTGGTACCCACTGCTGAGTCACTTCACATAATTTTCCTTCTGTATTTCTTTGACCAAGCTTGGCTTTGGAAAGAGAAACTAAAAGCTGGGTGTGATGGCACACACCTGTAATCCTAGCACTGAGGAATTGGAGGTTGGAAGCTTGTGAGTTCAAGGCCAGCCTAGGCCTCATGAGATTGTAGGCCCCCCCCCAAAAAAAATTTAAAAAAAAGTTTGGAGGAGCCACATGAAAGTCTTCCATGAAGGCCTTGAGAAATGGAAACTCTGCCTACAGTGGGAGGTGATGGCAGACAGATGTTGTCTGTAGTCTAGGCCTGTGCTGTCTAGGACCATGCCATAGTCCACTTTGCTCACCCACCTGACCCCGGAGGCGCTTGAGTATGTAACCTTGGTTCACTTGTTTGGCTCCACCCTGAATCCAGGGTGAGACCCTCAGTGCTTACTGAACCCTGACTCCCACACATCTTCCTTCTTTCCTGCGCAGATGGTGGTGTGGGATGAAGAGGGCTTCCAGGGCCGTCGGCATGAATTCACAGCTGAGTGTCCCAGTGTGCTGGAGCTTGGCTTTGAGACTGTGCGATCTTTGAAAGTCCTGAGTGGAGCGTGAGTCTGGAGGATATTGAGTCAGGATGCGGGTAGGGGCAGGAAGGGATCTAAGGACAGATGCTAGAACCTATACATGTTCCCAGATGTATCTTTCCAGGCTTTAATTGTACCTATGTGTCCATCCCATGTGCAAAAGAGAATGCAGGGCTGTTGAGTCACATTACCCAGGTTGTACACTTCCCACTTGTAAGAGACACCATCACACAGTCCCTGCCCACCAGATAAGGCATCCCCATGGGGTCTGAAGATGTCCCTCCTAGACATAAACAGAAAGTTAGCATCACTTACACCCAGATCCTCAAGACTAGCATCCTGCAGCAGCCCTTGCTACAATGATGGGAAGATTTATAAATCTGCTTAATCTTCTTGAGATTCACTAGCCACACACAGCCATTGAGGAAGAATTTTAAATGCATATTCTGTGACTTAAGAGTTGAATTTTAATTTTTACTTAATCTTAAGAGCAAATGTAATTAGTGGTATGTGACTCACATGTATTCTAATCCCAGAAAATTAGGAAGAAGACCAAAAGGAAAGTGGTACTTTCTCTGTCTGACTTAGAGCCCAGGCTTTGTCTGTGGGTACCTCCCAAGGTCACCTTGGTGGTCTATATTGCATATCAAACCATAGTGATTGTTCTTCTAGCATCTGCTCTACTCAGGTTGGGAGACAGGGCTCAGGACAGCTGCCTGTCTAGGGACAGTGTCCTGCAAGGTGCCAGGGGAGGCTGGACAGAAGGAAAAGAGCCTGGATGGATTCAGAGGGTGATACAAAACAAAAGGGACTGGTAGAGGGCAACTTCCATGCTTCTGCTCAAGGTGAGAACGTGGAAGTCCCTTCTGCCATGGGAAATGAGCAGGAGGGAGAAGCTGTCCCAGAAGCCTCCCTGAGGAGGGAGAAGGAGAAATAGCTCAGGGATGACACTCCTGACCCCTCAGACTGTCAATTTCTGTGTCTGACAGGATCATGAGGAAACAATGAAACTGAGGTCAGCCCATGGCTGACTCCTGTCATTGTGGCAATGAATGTGTGAGGACCTCAGAGCACCTGCCTGGGGCAGTCCCTTCCCTGTTGAACACACGGAGCCAGTGTGATGCTGGCCCTAGGCAGAGTTTCCTATGTTGGGTTTAGGCAGGGTTTCCTGTGTTGGGTTTAGGCAGGGTTTCCTATGTTGGGTTTAGGCAGGGTTTCCCACAGTTGGCATTAGCAAGGACAGGCATGACTGCCCTTGGGTAGGATGACCTGGGTGCTGTCCCAGTGTTGGCTTCCACTTACTGAATGACCACTGAACCCCCTCCCAAGTTATAAAGTAATGACAACCCAGGTATTGTCAAGTGGCCTTAGAGGTCAGTCACCCCCCTTTAGAGCCCTGGGCCAGTTCTCAGGTTGCCAACTCTTCTTTCTTTCAATTTCTGCCCTGTCTGTCTACAGGTGGGTGGGCTTTGAGCACGCTGGCTTTCAAGGGCAACAATACGTGCTGGAGAGGGGCGAGTACCCAGCCTGGGATGCCTGGAGTGGCAACACAGCCTACCCTGTGGAGAGGCTTACCTCCTTCCGGCCTGTGGCCTGTGCTGTGAGTCCTACTGACTGCACCCCGGGTGACCAGAGCCCAGTTCATGGACACTTGGGAATATAATGTCCAAACTCGAGCTTTCGTCCGTCATCAAGAGAGTGACGTGGTGGTTTCTCTCTTCTGTGACCTTCAGGTTCTGTATTTGACATAAAGTGATAGTACCCATTCTGTGGCTATACCCCAACATGAAACCTCAGCCTGTAGCAATTTTGGTTATGGTGGGAGCCCTTTTGTGTGGTATTTTCCTCTTTTCATGGTTCGGGGCCCCTGGGAAAGCTGGGTGCCAGGAAAGGCAGAACTGGCCAGGAAGCTAGGTCCTATGTATTGTCCCCAACTCATCATCTCCTCTCCATTGTGCATTGCTGCCATTGATGGAGACAGGCATTGCTCTCCCTTCCCGAAGATGGAAAGGAGATATGGTTGGTTCGATGTTACAGCTACGGGGAAATGGCCCCTCAGAAACACTGTGTGGTGTACCTGAGCTCAGCCAGATGGCAAAGGGCAGAAGTCTAACCCAGATATTCACACGTTTCTTATAGCACAACACCCTATTTTCCTGCCTGGTCTCCTGCTATGGGACATTTAAATCAGTTATGGTAGACATCCTTGTAGTTTGTTCTGTCCTTGATCCTTTGGAAGGACAGATGCTGAAGTATCTTGTGAAGTTGCCTGTTGCCTGTCTCAGAGCTCTGAACAAAAGGCTGACTTGGGAGACAAAGGCTGAGTGAGGGGCAGCGGCTCCTGTGTGTCCAGCCTGGCGCCTGGTGGTCTGACCGAGCTCTCTGTTATCTGCAGAGCCACCGTGACTCAAGGCTGACCATCTTTGAGCAGGAGAACTTCCTCGGCAGGAAGGGCGAACTGAGCGATGACTACCCCTCTCTGCAGGCCATGGGCTGGGGCAGCACTGAAGTGGGCTCCTTCCATGTTCAATCTGGGGCGTAAGTAGACCCACAGCTCTGGCTGGCATGACAAAGAGGTGTGGGAAGGGTTGGGACACGTTCTGTAGAGACTGTGTGCACAGCATGCCAGAGAGCATGGAGGCACAGAGGGTATTGCAAGTGACAAGTGGACATCCAGGGCAAGCTGGCTTAGGGACAGAGGATATATGTGGGCCCCTGTGATCAGCTTCAGGCACAGCTGGATCCAGAAACTGCTGGAATCTGCTTTTCTCCCCATCTCACTCCCCCTGGCTCTATTCTTAAACCAGCTCTTCCCCAATGCAAAGACAGAGACTTTGGCATTACACTCTACCCCTAGCAGGAGAGAAGATAATTCGCCTTACTCCCTCCAAGTTTCTAGGAAAAGAGCATATTGGTCCAGCTTGGGTCATGTGCTCTCTTATGAACCAATCACCATGTCCAAATGAATAGAATACTCTGATTGGCTGGCTAGGGTCACATGTTTTTTGAGCCGCTTGCTTCAGTTTCTTTGCCTTGACTGGGACTGAGAGGGAGACCTGGTGCGGGAGCATAAGCCTCTTTCTCCAAGGTGCTTGGCTCCTGCAGGCAAGGATGAAGGTGGGAAGCGGAGCTTTTGTTCAGATAGCAAGGAACCAGGTTCAGGTTGTGTTTCAATATGGCTGACTCTGTTCTCTGCATGCTTCTCTGTTCGGGAGAGAGCGCAGTGGAGGCTTGGAGAACCCAGTCAGGAATCCCTGTTGTGAATAACGCAAGGGTCCATGTCTTGGAACAACTGTGAGGGAGGGCTGGACAGAGAAAGACTTCCTGTCCATCCCCTCTTCCCTTCTTTCTTTAGGAGCCATGCTCATAAAGACCGGCTCCGCTACCACAGCGTCTGCACAGGGAGTCTAGTTCCAGGCGTCCCACACCAGGGCACACTCTAGGGAAGGCAGCCGCTCATAAAGTAATCTTAAAATTATTCAGTTTTATCCCTATTATGAAGGGACAACCACGGCTTGGTGTCGACAGGTAGATGGATAGTCTTGAGGGAAACCATACACTGTGACCCTGAAAAGTGGCTGGAAGGGTGTTTTTGCCCCCGGGAAAAGCAGCAGTGAGGGAAAGAGAGAGCTCCCGCATACACATGTGTAGTACCAGGACCACAAAGCCAACCTGGCTGGTTGGGCTTTTCGATGCATCGTTGCCTGACTTGGTTTGGGCTTCAGAGACCCTGTGTGGTAGCCATCTCTTCTGTTTCCCAGGTGGGTTTGTTCCCAGTTTCCTGGCTACCGAGGTTTTCAGTATGTTCTGGAGAGTGATCACCACTCGGGTGACTACAAGCACTTCAGGGAGTGGGGCTCCCACGCCCACACCTTCCAGGTGCAGAGTGTGCGCCGGATCCAGCAGTGAGCATGCATGGGCGCACTGGGGGCCTTTGTGAATGACTGACAGGCTGGAGATGTTGCTGTTCTTGGTTCTGGCTACCCCTATGCCTCCTGTGAACCTTGCATCCCTGTCAGCCAGCCCATGCCCCAGCAGCTCATGAAGCTCAAAGAAATAAAAACAAAAGGCTCAGTATCTGTTGTGCTTTTCAATTTTACCTACCTTCCTGATGAAGCAATCTGTAGCTTTATAAAATTTCTGTTATTTGTCTGGGTTTGAGGTTTATTTTTATCATCCCCGTGTGTGTGCACGTGTGTGTGTGCATACCCACACCTGTGTTTGTGATTGCTGTGTATGCAGAAGAAGGCTTCTATCCCTTGGAACTGGGTTACAGGTGGTTGTGAGGGGCTGGATGTGGCAAATCCTGTTCGCATGCTAGAGCAGCAAGCCCTGCCAGCTGCTGAACCCTCTCTAGCCCTATTGTCTCTTTTACTGATTTAGACTTTTTTTCTTTTATTTTATGTGTCTGGGTGTCTTGCCTACACGTAGGTCTATGCATCATCTAAACACAGTAGAGAGGTCCAGGGGATGGATACAGAGAAAGAAAATGCCTTGAAAGCAAGACAAGTACACGTGCCTTAAGAGTTGAGAAAGTCATCCTCACACTTCTGTACAAGTAACTGTGTAGCCTCTTATATGTCATAGAAAAGCCGTATGCCTCTGGGAGCAAGGAAGGGAATACTGGTGGAAGGAAAAAAGGGAGGGTGAGAGAGGTTTGGTGGCCTCTATAAGAGCCAGCTCAAGCAGGGGGGAGGCTGGCATCTGTATTAAAACATAAAAAAGTCCCAGGTGTGAGGTTGTGTTGGTGCCAAAGAGAAGAAAACAGTTGGCCCAGCAGGGCGACCTTGGGAGGGAGCAGGGAGCTTGAGATTACTCTTTAAATCTTCCCAGAGGCAGTTTTTCAAGATTATAAAAGAAAGACAGTTAAAGTGTTGATGTTATCTGGACCAAAGCAACTGGCAGGCAGTGGACACCTGTCACTGCAAACACTGCTTAGCAGAGAGGACTGACCACAGGGGTCAGATTTCACAAACCAGTGAAATCTCAGCCCAGAGAGGGCAAACGACTGACCCAGGGTGACCTAGTGGAATGCACCTGTGCCTCTGCCCTTTGCAGCCTCCTTCTGGCTACTTATGTCTCCCCAGGAAGCGTTCACATCTGAAGCTGGATACTGGGCTGGCGCTGGTTAGACCACGTGGCCTCTATCAGCTACTCTTCCTTGCCAAGCCCTGGGCTTCCTTCCCCGTAAAGGCACAGCATAGAGGTTCAGGGGATGGATACAGAGAAAGAAAATGCCTTGAAAGCAAGACAAGCACACGTGCCTTGGTATTCTCCTCCCTCACTGGTCTCCTCTCAGTGGCTTCTCCCACAGCTGCTCTGAGCCAGTGCAGAGTAAAGACCAGAAAGCAGGCTTCCATGGCACCAGAGGGTCAGGAAGAAACCTCCACTGCTTGAGTGTGGGAGAGGGTGGGCAGCGCTAGAAAGAGAAAGCGGCCGTTGTTTGATGCTCTTCCCAGGGAACCGTGAACAAATGACCACACACCCCAGATAGGGAATCAACGATGAACCAAAGTTCAGATAGCATTAAAGTCAGACTTAGTGAACAATAAGTTAGTTCTACTGGTGTCACTTACAGGAGCAAAAATGACTCCAAGACAGCTGCGTCACCAACGCCCATCCCAGCACAGGTGACAGCTCACAAAGTTGGGAACCTGGAGCACACTGCACAGCCTGCAGGCAGCTAAACAGGTCAATGGTGTTCTTTCCTGGTGCTTCAATTGGTCTGAGTCTCTTGGGGTGGGAAGGGCCTAGTGAAGCTGCTCAGTTTCAGGGACTTCCTGAAGCTGTTTTGAGTTGTTTCCTTTTTGAGCCCAAGGGACTTCCCTGCAGGATGGAGTAAACACCTCGAGTCTAAAGAGCTTTCCTCTGAGATGGAAGGTTCTTACCTTAGAGGGAACTGCCGCACAGCAGGAAGAGTGGGAGGGGAGAGGAAGAGGAAGGGGAAGAAGGAGGGAGGGAGAAGAGGAAGAAAAGAGAGGGAAAGGAAGAGAGTAGTAGGAGAAGGAGTGGGGGAGCCTTCCTCCCCCCCAGTGCTGTTGCCATCCCTCTTCCCCAAGAAGGAGCTGCTCCTCAGCTTGTGGGTGGGGAGTCTACCCACTCTCCTTCTGGGGCCCTAATTACCAGATTAATGGCAGGAAACCACAGGTGGGTGGTGCCTCCCTTTCCTGCCCACCCGTGGCTCTGCTCCAAGTCTTCCCCAAACAGCCAACATAAAGTCTGTTCTGATCCATGCATTAGGGAGGGGCATCAGGGGAGCAACAGAAGGGCCACGGGCATCTGTGCCTCTATCCTTGCACGCTGTATTGGTCAGGGTTCTCTAGAGTAACAGAACTTGTAGAATGAATCTCTCTCTTGATTTACAGGCTGAGGACAGCTAGTCCAACAATGGCTGCCTATGTACAGAAAGTCCAAGAGTCCAGCAGTTGTTCGGTCCATGAGGCTGGATGTCTCAGCTGGTGTTCATTATACACCGGAATCCTGATTCTAGTGAATCCTAATTCTAGCGAAGGAATGAACTTGCGAGGTCTGGAGGAAGCAGGAAAAGAGAGAGCAAGCTTCCTTGGGCTGCCAGCAGGAGGTGTGGCCCAGGTTAGAGGTATATTTCCGTATCTCAAAAGATCTGGATTGGAAGTGGATCTTCCCATTTGCTTCCAGTAAAGCAAATGTCCCTTGCAGGTGTCCCCAGCCATTTTGGGGCCTTAGTTAATTCCAGATGTAGTGAGTAGACAACCTGAGCAGCTAACACATGTGTACCCACCCAACACATGCTAGGCTTGGATTTCTTGCGACATTTAAAATTCTGTTGACATTTTCCAACCCTGACTTTACTTCCCCAGTCCTCACCCCTAACATAGACCCTGTAGCTTCCATTGTGGGAGGGTGGGTGTCCCTACTTCTGCCCAAAGCTCACAGTCTCAGCCATAAATACCACAATCCTTCACCACCCTGTCCTCTTACTCAGGTGGGAAAACTGAAGCCGACTAAAGCACACTGGTGTGCTCAAACCCACACGGAGGACTGGGCAGAGCTACAGCACAAATCCTGGGCACCCCATTCTCTCCAAACACCCCTTCCTCATTATGAGCATGCCAGGCACCTTGAGCCAGCCAGGTGGGGACTTTTTAAAACTTATTATTACACTTAAAAATGTATTATCACTATATGTGTGTGTGCACGCACACACATGTGCCTCAGTTGGCAAGTGGAGGGAGGTCAGAGGACAGCTTTTGGAGTTGATTCTCTCCTTCCACCATGCAGATTCCAAGGTTCAAATTCAAGTCATCAAGCTTTATCAAGTTCCTTTATCTGCAAGCCAGTGGAGGGAGGGTGAAAGGAGGGGGGAGGAAGAGAGTGGGGGGAAGGCAGGCTGATTTTAGCTTAGGCTGGACACAAGCTCGCTGATTCTCTAAATGGCAGGTTGAATCCCATCACACCCTCCCTCCACTTATCCCGGCCCCCCTTCAGCCCGCCCCTAGTCTCACCGGCCCCAGCTGGTACTGGCTTTACTGAGGCCCTGGCTACTCAGGCTCCTCTGCTCCTGGTTCTCTCTTGTGCAGTCGAGGATCAGAGCCTGCGCAGCACTGACCCCTGGTGGTGAAATGTGAAAACCCACCCGCCCAGATGCTGCTGAAGACTCCTGCCGTGGGGTGTCGGGTGCTGGAGCAGAGGAGGTTGAGTCTACGGGAGGAAAGAGCTGTTGCCGAGGAGAGGGGGCTTCCGGGTTAGGTCGCAGCCTGAGCTCCTTCCCGCTCCCGAAGCAGCCCTAGCAGAGTCTCCTCACTGGGTGTTTTCTGGCCCACAGTGAACATGTGTGAAGTTGCATTCCCCCTTTCTCATTGGCTTCCAGGATGCTCAGGATCAACGATCAGCGAGCTCACAGCAACTGTTCAGAGCAGAGTGATTGGTGTCTAGAATAATTACAGGTATATTTCTGGTGATAAGGTCTTTTCCAAGTCCCATTCTTCTTATTTTGTTTCTTATTTTGTCTGTGTATCCCAGGCTAGACTTGAGCTGATTTTCCTGCCTCAGCCACCAAAGTGCTGGGGTTACAGACATGTGCCACCAACCCTAGGCTCCCTACGTTATTTTATGTACTATATTATATGTAATATTTTATTACTGGTATGTATAACGTGAATGTGGGTGTTGGTGCACGTGTGTGCCTGTGCCTACGCAGGCTGGAGAGGTGTCATCCTCAGGGAAACCTCCTTTGGGACATGGTCTCTTACTGGCCTAGAGCTCTCTGATTAGATGAGGCTGGGTGGCTAGTGAGCCTTGAGGATCAGTTTGTCTCTGTTTCCCTGGGGCTGGAATTACAGGAGCTAGGAAGTCAAACACAGCCCTATGGCTGTGAGCAAGCACTTTACCAACTAAGCCATCTCCCCAGTTCTTATTTTGTATTCATTCATCTGGTTATACTAATTGATTCTGTGTGTGTGTGTGTGTGTGTGTGTGTGTGTGTGTGTGTGATGCTGGGATCAAATCCAGAGATCTGTGTGTGTTATATTAGAACACTCCCACTGGTCCATGCCCAGGCCTGATAGCATCCTTAAGGCCATCTTAACTCTCGTCTTTGTGGGGTGATGGGGACAAAGTCCAACACTGTTTCAGAAAGAGCACATCCACACCCTGCATGCCCACACCCTGCACACCCACACCCTGCCCAACTGACTTGCCTCTCCTGTGCCTGGACCCATGAGCATCTCAATCACTCTTCTGCCTACCCAGCCCCCTCCTGGGCTCCTTGCAAATGCCTCAGACAAGTCACAGAAAAGTCACTAGAAGCCCCTTTGTGTTCCCAGCCTTACTCTGTTTCACAGGTGCAGCAGAAGCCAGACTAGCTCAGCCCCATCCTATTGGGCCATTCTGGCTGCAGAGCCCTGCCTCCCTCCTCCAACCATACAGGCAGGGTGTGTCTGGTCCCCAGAGAGCCAGAGGCATCTCATAAATACAGAATGCATTGATGTGCAGAGTGGCTGTGCTGGATAGCAGGAGAGTGGATGTGGCGGGGCTGAGAGGATCTCCCTGGGACCGCTGGGCAGTGGTGGGGTGGAGGCTGGCCTGGACTTGGATGAAGAATGCCAGGGCTGTACCTGGCTCAGACCTGCTTGTTCAGCCCCAGATTCCTTGTCTGTAAAATGGACACAACGTCAGCTGGCTGTGTCTGTAGCCACTGTAGTGTCAACCCTGGAATGGAACTCACCAGGTTCTGAATGTGCAGGTCCCTCCCATGGCCATCCAATTTTAGGGTCTCTTGAGGAGACACCCATGGTGTTTGCACTATGAGCACAGTGACCCTGCCTGTGTGCAAATGGAAGACAGGCACATACAATCCATGTGAGAAGAGGAGGAAGACACTGTTAGCAACCCAGACAAGCAGGTGTATTCTGAGAGAGTCTGCGATTTCATCACCCTTGATGGAGGTGCTTGAGGGCTGGGTAGCCTTCTACAGGAGAGGGTTGCCTTTGGGAGAAAGATGGAGCCGGGCTGCTTAGAGATGGACTTCTCTGTCTCAGGCCACATGGAAACAGACCCAGGCCCACACTCTGCTCTTACAGATTGGCTTACATATCTGTATAATGTGTCCAAAGGGCCTTCCAGATCACAGCCTGTTCAGCTGTCCTCTTTACATGACAACATGGAGGCTCCCACCCTGGCAGACTCTGTCAAGCTGTGAAGTGAGAGGGGGACAGGGCAAATGTCTTCCCTGAGGATTTCCACAGGCTAGCATGTGTGTGCCAATGTGTGTAGGCGTATGTGTGCATAAGTATACACATGTGTGTGCATATTCATGTATGTGTGCATGCGTGAGAATATATGTAGATGTGTGTATGTATGTGTGAATGTGTGTAGGCACGTATATGCGTGGAATTATAATCTCATGTTCACATCAGTCTCAAAGGAGAGGCTGATCATGAACCTAAGAAAACTGGCTTAATCTGGAAATGAACAGGACCCCCAGAGAGCAAGAGGCTCGGCTGGATATGCCCAGCTGGCATGCCAGAGCTAGGTATGGGATCATGGAGCCGGCAGGCAGCCAAGGCCAGGGCAGGAATTTGAAGGCCAGCATAAAGCTTGCTGCTTCATTGTGAGGCTGGAGGGGCCGTGGCAGAGGAGTGATGAGGTCAGCCTGCATTTTCAGAGACTCCTGGAATTGGCAAAGGGGACAGGCTGGGGGCACCAGGCAGGGGTAGCAGGAGCAGGCAACATGCTTAGTGTTTCAGTGTGGGGTGGGGGTGGGGATGACGCAGTGAGATTTCGGAGAGGATCCAGCTGGGTATGGGTGCTGTGAGTGTGGTATCTGTGAGGTCTTCCACAGGGCTCACCTCCCCCAGCCCCAGTTCCTCTGTCCCCTCTCCGGCCCCTCAGCATCTGTCGCGTCGGGAAAAGCTGAAAGACTTTGTCCCTGCTTTGGGGAGGCAGAGGAGCAGCTGGAGGCCTGGCCGGTGCTTTTCTCTCTGCAGTAGCTTTGCGATTGGCTGGGCAGCACCTGCTGCGCGGCTGGGAGCCCAGGAGCAGGTGCGGGCGGGCGTCTGGGCATCTGCAGGACTGTTTGCAGATGGATAATGAGGCGGGATGGAGGAGGCAAGCGTGCCCTGCCCTTCTCTGTTTCAGACACAAAGGGCCAGATAAAGAAGCTGAATGAGCAAGGGTGGAGAGGGGGACAGGATGGGGACAGAGGGACAGGGGCCTGCATGCAGCCTTTGCTGCACAAGAGTGAAGGGGCAGAGAAGACTCAACAAGGAATCAAGTCTGGGGTGGGGAGGCCCCAGAGCTGTCTTCGGGAGCAGTGTCCTGGCCTCTGAGCCTTGCTGTTGGCTGACTAAATGAAGTGATGGGCTGAGTCCTGGCTGCTCCGGACTTTATTCCATAAAGCAGGTATAGTTCAAATCCTCCTGATACAAAGAGGCCTGATGAGTGACCATGAGCATGGTGCAGGGAAGACATGGACACACACAATGGACAAGGTGGTGGACATGGTGCCTGGCCACAGAAAGGATGCCCCAGGCAAGCTGGCTAGCCATATTGGTAAAATCTAGGTTTGATTGAGAGTCCCTGACTCAGTGAATAAGTAGAGCAATGTAGGATGATTTCCATTATCAACCTAGGGACCTCTACATACATATGAACACACAGTCACACAAGTGTGGTCCCCCAATAGACATGCACTTGCACAGTAACATGCATACAAAACACCAATATACATATTACATCACAGCACACACATAAAAATAGAAAAGTATTTTTTATGGTTTTTATTTACTTTAAATTAGGTATAAATGTGTGCGTGTGTGTGGGATAGGTCCATATGAGTGCAGGTGCCAGAGGAGGCTAGAAGGGAGCATAGGGTCCCTAGGAACTGAAGCTAGGAATGGGTGTGATGCCTGCTGTGGGTGCTGGGAAGGGAACTCAGATCCTCTTAGGAGCAGTGCTTGTTTTTAGACACTGAGCCTTCTCTCCAGTCCGCAGATGGTTTACTTTAAAACACTTCTTTAGGCCGGGTGGTGGCGGCGCACGCCTTTTAACCCAGCACTCGGAAGGCAGAGACAGGCAGATCTCTGTGAGTTTAAAACCCGCCTGGTCTACAGAACAAGTTCCAGGACAGTCTCTAAAGCTACAGAGAAACCCTGTCTTGAAAAAATCAAAAATAAATAAATAAAATAAAGCACTTCTTTTATATGAGCTCAGCTTTTACCGGAGGCAGAAGGTCACACACAAGAGGATTTTACCAGATGTCTGATCCTGCAGAACCCAGGGCGTTTTCAGCTTTTCAGAATTGATTAATAGCTTGATTTTCTAACTATCAAATCTGAGAATGCTATTTCACACATAGTACACATGGTAGAAACATTAAGCCTAATTCAGAAAGTTCTGGAAATTCTGTCCAAGCCCAAATTAATTTTTTTAAAAAAAATGAACCCCAAGTCAGTCACTCAAATAGCAATTTAAATTCAAACATTCTAGCAATCTAATCCAAAGGTGAACCAATTCATACTGAGAGCAATGGCAGGAGACCAATAAATGCTCGTTTTCCAAAATTCAGCCACTGTGTTTGAAAGAGAGCAAACAACTTTGTGTGCAGTCTGAGCCATAATTCCTAACATAGGCCAGTCCTAGGCCTTGGCCTGGGCACACCAGGGTCTGAGCCATAATTCCTAACATAGGCCAGTCCTAGGCCTTGGCCTGGGCACACCAGGGTCTGAGCCATAATTCCTAATGTAGGCCAGTCCTAGGCCTTGGCCTGGGCACACCAGGGTCTGAGCCATAATTCCTAATGTAGGCCAGTCCTAGGCCTCGCCCTGGGCACTTCAGGCTCTGAGTAGCATGTGAGTGTGTTGTGTGTTCAGAGCCAAGGCTGTAGGGAAGCTGTGAGATGCAACATCCTTTTTTTTTTTTTAAGCCTTTGCATTTCAGAAGCCTCTTACTGATGCCAGTTTCTCTTGTAACCTCATGTTCAGTTCCATGGCCCAATACGAGGCTGTGACCCTCAGTTCAAGCAGCTAAAATCAGGGCTGGGAAATGCCTCAGTGGGTAAGAGTGCTCGTTGCACAAGTGTGAGGATCTCTTCCCTCCTGTGAGATGTATGTTCCAACGTGACGGCACGTGACTTCACGTGGAGCTGTGAACCAAGATCTACCCACCCCAGAGGGAACATGGAATAGCGAACAGACCATGGACTAGTGGCTGCTGTGGTGACCCTGAGCTGGTGTTCCTTCTGAAGGGAGACAGAAGTTAACTTCAGGGCGGTGGCTGCACCCGGGAAGGACTACAGCACAACAATGCATTCATGCTTAGCTAAGAGTGGCTCATTGCTTCCCAGGGGACAATGGACTGAACATGGGTGCAGATGCTCTCAGAGAGCCATGTTCCCCTCATAGTTAACCAATCACTTAGTGACTGGCTCACCCCAGGTAAGCCGCTTGCTTTCTCAGAGTCTTCTAGACTTTATGTGTTTTAGTAGAATGATACCAACAATTTCTCAGAGGGTTGGAGGAAGGAACGAGGGTAAAGCACTCAGAATAGTGCCCTACAAGGATGTGGACATAAACTTGAACTCACTGCTTCTGAAGGGGATGGCGGGAACTGGAATTAGCTGCAGGGACTTGATGGGCCCAGTTTGCTAGACATCTCTTTAGGGGTGAAAAAAGAATGTGCTCTTCTGTTTCTTCTTTCTTAGACACACTGTCACAGAGTCCCCCTGGAATTATGGGTTGCTCCTTGAAGCCATAATGCCCCATGTGAAGGGGTGGGGCACCAGTTTAGGTCCAGATTAGGTGCCTGTTTTATTCTCAAGTGCATCTTTTGAAGTCTGATAGTGCCTGATAGTGCCTACTCCTGTTGCTCTGACAACCAGCACCCAACAAGAGTTGCTGGGATCACTTTAAAGAAAGTTAGACAGGGGATGTGGCTTAGTGTCTTGGGGCTCTAGAGCTCAAGGTAGCTGCATCTGTAAACATCTCCCACAGACAGGATCTTTGGCTAGCATTGGTGATGTTGGTTGTGTTCACTCATCATCGCTACTTAGGCAATGAGATGAGGGTCAGAGTTACACAAGTGGGAAGGCGGGATGGATTCCATCTCTCACTGCGAGGCTGTCTGGCAATCCCAAAGAGAATGGTACACTCCATTTTGTTTTCAGCAGATGGACAAAAGGAGGTTAAAGGTCTAAGTGCATCTGCAGGACTAGATGAATGATGGAGAAACAGGGACAGAGGACATCTGGCAAGCCCAGGCTGGCTTGGGGGTCTGCTAGACGTGGGGTCTACCCCCTCCTTGCTGCTCTCCATTTACATCTCACCTGGAGTCTATTAGTGCTAAGCACAACCTCTTTCACATGGAGCCCACAGCATCCTCTAATGTATCCACCCTGCCCAATGCTTGCCTTGGCAAGATATCTCCAGACACTGGCAAGCAGAAACACAGACACACTGCTGATTTCTGAAAAGATTAAGATGGGGACAAGAGAAGTAAGGCAGTGGCAGGCAAGTGCCTCAAATCTTTTCCTAAATGGATAATGCAACCGGACCTGTAGAGGATTCAAGAACACGGTATAAGAAAGACAGAAAGACAGTCGACAGTTCATCTTCAAGGTCAGCTTGTCTGGATTTGGAGTCACCTGGGAGACACACCTCTGGGTGTGCCTGTAAGATTGCAGCCAGAGAGGTTTGACTGAGGAGGGAAGACCCACCTGGATGTGGGCAGCTCCATCCCATGGGCTGGATTCTGGGACTGAGTTGAGCAGCGGTCTTCACCCCTCTTAGCTTCCTGGCTGCAGATGAAGTGTGAGGCGTTGCCATACACGCCTGCAGCCATGTCTTCTCCACCATGCTGGACTGCACCCTCAAACCAGGAACCAGGATGAACCCTCCCTCCCTTAGGTTGGTTTTGTCAGGTCTTTGACTATGGAAACAAGGCCGATAGGGATTGCTTGGGAGTCTCCGAGAAGAAAGAGGCCATCTATGTGCACCCTCCCTGTTCACTGCAACCTTTGGGCTTGAATCATGGGGAGGTCCAAAGGGGAAGCCAAGGTCCGGAGCTCTGCTCTAGGAATCCCGACCAAGCACATTTGATTTGCTAATTGGCCCATGTGAGGGCTTCATCCCTGGCAGGGGAGCATCCTAGGCTGTGCTGGTGCCATCAGTTATCCTGTGTTGCCCTCTGGCTCTGCACATTTGTGGGTCTGCTGAAGGGCAGGCTGGGGGTGCTCAGCGAGAGATGTGCACAGAGAACCAGGAAGCACGAGTTCAAATTCTCACAGCCTCTGGGTGTGAGCAGTGAAAATGAGCAGATAGCAAAGTGTGAAAATGAGAGGTGAGGGCTGGCCAGGCACACAGTTGAGCAGGTCACTTGCCGCAGCGCCTGACTCCAGCTGAGTTCCACTCCCTGAACCTGCATGGTAGGAGGAGAGAACACATTTTGCTGTCCTCTGAGCCCCACAGGCACAGTGTGTGAGGGTCCATCCAGCCCTACTAAATTCATAAAAACAATTAAAAAAGGTGAGCTAGCTTAATTAGGAGAGTGGCTTGGTGCCCCCGGTGCAAACTTGTACTGGGTGCCCTTTCCCTATTTAGTGCCTCCCCCCCCCCGCCCCGACTGGAAAGGGATAGAGGCCCAATCTGGGGAGACACCCATGCACATCTGGTCACATCTGGTCAAGGGCAGGGTCAGAGCTTAAATTTAAGCTGAGGATCATTGCCCGTTCTAGAAGCAGGGATGATCTAGCACAGCAGTTTCTCAGCTGTAAGGGGCATTAATGTTGCCTGGTGGTTCCATTTCATAAGTTTTGGTTCGGTGGCACTATAGTGGGACCTAGGAGGTGACAGTTACATCCTGGTCTCGAAAGGTGTGTGGATGGTGTTGGCTAGGAACATCACAGAACCGCAGCTCTTGGCGACTCTTTAGCACCCCTGTGGAGATCATAATGGTGCCAAGGAGTGCAGGCAAAGCAGATGCCAAAACTGTAGACGGTTGCCACAGACTTGGGTTCGAATCTTTTTGTCCCCCTGACCATGGGTCTACCTAGCAGAGTTACCCAGAAGCCACGCCCGGGTCCAGTGGGCTAAGGTAGGTCTCGGTCCTCTTTTGGGATCCAAGGCTTCTCTTGCTTTAGCACCAAGTCGGTGGCCGCGCCTCTGACCGTCGCGCGCCTCTCCACTGGCCAACGTTGCTATGGCAGCGCTGCAGGCAGAGATGCTGAGGCTGAGGCTCGCACTAGCCCCTTTGTGAAGCGCGGGGGAGATGTTCACCCCACGTCAAGCTGCCCTGACCCTCGGACTGCAAGCTGGGTGCTTGTCGGGGGCGTCCCCATCCCCATCCCGGAGGCCGGGTGCGGCACCTCCGCCCGCCAGCCGCTCCTGCATTAAAATTTCATGGGCGCTGCAGTAAATGAGAAGACGAAGCCGGCTGCACCGGGGGGGCCGTAGGGAGGGAGGCTGCGGACCAGTGCGGGGAGGAGTTTACGAGGGGAGGCGCTTGCAGGGGCTCCCCCAGTTCTGTTGAAAGCAGGGCACAAAGAGCCCTCTGCACTCCAGCTGCAGGAGCGAGGAGCCGAGGTAAGCCGGAGTCGCCATTCCCACTCCTAGCCCGCACACCTGATTCCTGGGAGGGCGATGGGGGTCTCACAGTCCCAGGGCAGTGGTGGCCCGCACTGGGTGGGTGACGGGACCCCCAATCCGTAATGGCCAGATGTGGTGTTCCAATGGATAGGTCATAGGAATTGGGACACGGAGGGTGCTCGGGGGGTCTCGCAGTCATGGTCTGAGGGAAAACAAAGACCCTTCCCTTCCCCCACAGCTAGATGCACATGGGCGTGGAGACCCCAATACATACCAATCCACAAGGTTAGCAGGTAACTGTCTAGGCCGGGGACTGCGCCCAGGAGGTCTCAGCAACGAGAGTGGGTTAGCGGGTGATGTCCCTGACTCCCCTTCCCTCACGCCAGGCCCTTACCCTTCCTCCACTTCTGGGACTCATCCCAGACTTGGGGCGTCCAGTGCATCTCCGCACCCTCATTGCGACATCTCTCTGGATGATGATCAGACATCCTCCCTCAGGGAGCCACCGCTGTGACAAAACAGCCCTGCAAAGTGGTAAGAGCCCATTTTAGAGATGAGGAAAAAGAAGTCCAGAGAGGGGTATCGGCCTGTCCAAGGTCACATAGCCAATGATATTTGAATCCAAACACAATGAACTCTGAAGCCCACGTGGCATCTCCAAAACGATCTGGGTCCACCCTAGTAACTTGGTTCCGCAACCCTCCTAGGCTCTGAGACATTCTCGGCAGAGGCTGGGGATTTGAGAGGGAAAGGTTGAGACCTCTCTCATCCTGGACACGAGCGAGATTATTTCTTGGACAGAGGGATTCCGGGGACCCCGGCCTCCTCACTCTAGTTTCAGTCTCCCAGCACAGGCCTCCAGACGCCCGGGATTGCTGGCGCGCACACCCCACTGCGGAGCGAAGTCGCGCCAGGAAAACGCCCCCACCTGCTGGTGGGAGGGGCGCCGGGAGCAAGAGCGAGAGCGAGCGCAGAGCGAGAACTTGCTGGAAGCGGGTTTGTTTTTCTCGACGCCAAGCCGGGTGCAGCCTTGCTGCCTTCCCAGAGCGCTCTTCCCAGGAGAGCCTCGGGCAGGGATGAGTAACCTCACTCCCGGGGCTTCCCGCAAGTGAGCAAGTATCCCGCCACGTGGCCTAGCGCTTCAGCACATCTGGGGCGGGGCTGCGCATCTGGAGGTGCTCAGAATGTCTCCTGCTTCCAGAGGGGGTCCACTACCCCCCACATTGCCCCCCAACACTGCCCCCCCCCGTCACCAACCGGCAAACAGGTTCCTGGGGCCACTCCATCGGATCCCTGTTTTGCGAGGAGACTGAACTCACCCCACCCAGAGTCTGGTTGATTTCCTATAGAAAGAATGCTATGTGAGCAACTTTATCTTCTGCCTGCCCCACATTGTGTCCTTTTAATATCCCTTGCGGTTGAGGTTGAGAGGGGCTCCGAAGTCCTCCCTATGCTGACCATGCAGAAAATTTAACCCATCTCTCTGCCCCGTAAGAGCGCTGGGGGGGGGGGCGCATCTGATATCTTCAGGGCCCCAAAGAAGTACCCGAATCTTTCCCAGCAGGGTGAGGACAATCTCTCTTACTTTGCATAAAAAATGAGTGTTGTTCAGGCATGGTCCTTGCAGTCTCAGCGCTTGGTGGCCTAGGAGGGAGGATGCCAAGTTGGAGAATACCCTAGGCTACAAAAGAATTTGAGCCAGTCAAGGTTAGTGAGATGAGAGAGGGGGGGGAGGGAGGGAGGGAGGAGAAGGGAGGAAGGGAGGGAGGAGAGTGGGAGGGAGGGGAAAGTCAGGCTAGCAGCTCAGCCCTGCCATCTCAACACTTGGGAGGCTGAGGCAGGAGGATCACCCAAAATTACAAATTAAAAAAATAATAAATTAAGGCAGAGTGTTATGATGTAACCCAGGTTGGCCTTAAATTTATGATCCTTACCCAGGTATGGTGGTGCAGGAGCATGCCTTTAATCCCAGTGCCTGGGAGGCAGAGGCAGGTGGTTCTCTGTGAGTTCCAGGCCAGCCTGGTCTACAGAGTGGGACCCTGTAGTGTGGGGTCATATTCTTGGGTGTGGGGGCTGTTGGCTGTGAACCAGTGTCAGGGGCCAATACTGAGGGCAGACCCTGTTCCACACCTGCCTGCCAGGCCAGCTCACTTGTGTGGCATCTGCCCTTCTAGATGATCTGCCTTCTGCTATTGGAACAGTATGCTTGGGACATTGGGCCTTTTGTGTGGGTTCAATGGGCCAGTGAACAACTTGAGGCTCTGCTCTCTGGCCCAGCCAACCCCCCCACCCGCCCGCGTGTGTCCCCCCCACTTTTGAGGCCTGGCTCATTTGTCACTCTGTGAAACAATAGTCAAGATGTTCAGAGGCAACGGAAGACTGAGGGTAACATCTGTCTCTCATCCTTTTCTGCATTGATGAGCTCAGATGAGGCAGGTGTCGTCCCCCCCTTGGTGCCAGGTGGTCCCTCTGGAGGAAGGAAAGGCAATGACAGCCTTGACTGTTGTTTCCCTGAGGGCGCAGAGTAGGGAACAAATAAAAGGGAACCCTAACTACTCTGTGGATGCCTGAAGATAAGCTGCTTAGCGCTGGGAGATGGCATGTATCTGTGATCTCAGTACTTGGGGGGTGGAGGCAGGAGGATGAGGAGTTCACAGTTATCTTTGGATGCAGAGCAAGTTCCAGGCAAGTCTGGGCTACATGGGATCCCCCCAACAGCAAAAAATAATAATAATCTTGCACTTAGATATTGGGTGTAAATCAGAGAGGTAAAGTGACCCATTAAAGGCCACACAGCAATTTAATTTGGAGTCAAGTTTCAAACCTGGATCTGGTATGTGTTTGTGACAGATGTGGTGCCACCTGTCCCTTATAAGGGGACTTAATGACTTACCCTGGGAGCATGAAAGCAGCTGCTGTAAACTGACCCCTGATAGACATGACACTTTAAATTCCTACAATGTCTGTGGGTCTCTCCCATTCATCCTCTGTATCCAGAGCCCAAGAGGCATTACCACCTGAGGTGAGAGCCAAGCACTTCAGTCTCCTCAGCTGTAGAATGGGGATCACAATCCAGGTCTGTGCTGGTTTGTTCTTAGCTCAGCTCCCTTCTCCTGCCCCCCCCCCCCAGCTTCAGGCACTTCCTTTCCCGCTCCACCTTTGCTCAGGTCACTCCCTTCAGATCTCTGGAAGGCTCCCCAGCTTTACATTCCCAGGGGCGTCTGGAGCTCAAGGCACCAGAGTCTTGGTTTGGGCCAGTGGGCTCTTGTCTGCTTCCTCAATGTAAGCAACGAAAAGGGCAGGAGAAAGAGAAGCACCAGGGACCTCCGCCATCTCCCTGACAGCTCTTCACTGATACAGGAGCCATGTGCCTTTCTTGGGTGGTGTGGGTGTGCTGGGAGCTTTGGTGTGAACTGCATGCCCTTTCCACCTCTCTCTGAGGGTTGTGGTGATGCCAGTGTGTCCAGTGGTGTGTACCCACTCTTCATTCCTCTCTCTCTCTCTCTCTCTCTCTCTCTCTCTCTCTCTCTCTCTCTCTTTCTCTCTCTGTGATAGGCGTGAGGTCTGTTCACATGCACATGGCTGCCATGTCTCAGTGGTACCTGGGAAAGAAGCAAGTCTTTGTCTCCTGCGTGGATGCAGGTGGCAGAGGCCAACTTCGGAGTCTTCCAAACCTCAAGGTAGGAGAGACCTATGTCTTCTGGGTGCTAGTCTTTTGTCAAGTCTTCTGTAAGTGCTCCTGGTCTTGACTTGGTATGTGGGAGCAGAGCCATGAGCCGCAGTCTACACAGTCTTTGACAGTGAACATCTCAGCTCTGGTCCTTTGTCATGCATGAATATCTTTTGTAGAAAATAATGCCATAGAGGTGTAGTTAGCTTGTTTTTTTAATTAGTGTACAAAATAATGGGTTTGGGGCAGGCAGAGTACTTACCTACCATTCACAAAGCCCTGGGTTTGAGCCCCAGCACAGCACAAACCAGATGCAGTAACATAAGCCTAGAATCCCAGCACTGGGGAGGTGGATGTCAGAGGATCAGAAGTTCAGAGTTAACTCTGGCTACATAGTGCATTTGAAGCCAACCTGGGCTATCTGAGAGTCTAAGAAATGAATAACAGGAGCTGGAAAGATGGTTTGGTGGTTAAGAGCACCGGCCACTCTTGGAGAGGATCCAGGTGTGATTTGCAGCACCATATAGTGGCTCAAGCTGTGTGTAGCTCTAGTTTCAGGGGATCTGACCCCCTCTTCCAGCCTTCTCAGACACTGTACATGGTGCACAGATATGCATGCAGCCAAAACACTCATATACAAAAGTTTTAGGAAGCTAAAAAGAGAAAGAAAAACAAAAAAAGAAACTTCTGTGTGTCCCTTGCCTACACGTCCCCTCCCAGGCCCAGCCTTCAGAAGGCAGTGGCTGTGACTTCTCTGTATATCAGTCCTGTGCCTCTTAGCCCTTGCTTGTACAGCTTTATCACGATGCAGCACCTTCTGATTTAAGGGTGCAACCCAGAGATTTTGACTACAGTTACCAAGTCCTGCAGCTGTGCTTAATGACACTGATGTATGTCCATTGCCCTAGTGAGATCCCCCAAGCCTGGGAATCCATTCCTCTCCCACACCCAGCCATGTGAGCAATAAAGTACTTTCTGTCTCTCCCATTTCTCTTCTATGGGCGTTTTGTATAAATTTGGCCACATCCACTACTCATATTCTTAGGTTTCATTTTTAATTTTTGAGAGAGAGAGAGAGAGAGAGAGAGAGAGAGAGAGAGAGAGAGAGAGAGTGAGAGAGAGCGTGTCTCATTATTCAGCCCAGGCTGGCCCTGAACTCATGTCCCTCCTGTCTCAGCCTCCCAAATGCTGGAATTCCAGGAGGGTACTTCTATCACATACAGCTTGGACCTGCCTTTTCTTAGCAGAGCCTGTGTGTTTTGTCCAAGGCATGTCGGTAACCCAGCTCCTTTAACTGCCCAGTTGATGCCACTGTGTGTCAGTATCATTCGCTAGGGATTTTAACTTGACCCATGCTTCCTAACTGGAGTATGTCCCCTCCAAGGTTGTATGATGCCTGAGTATACAAACAGCCTATGTTTCTGTATTTATTCTCTAGGCTGAGGGGCCATGGCCATCGACTGGTAAAGATCCCGCTAAGTCACACACTGCACATGTGGGATTGGAGAGCCACAGCCTCATCCTGGCTTTTCTGGCTCCCAAACCCATGGCTTCCTTTCTATGCTATGAGACCCAGTCAGCCTGACCCGGGAGCTAGGGTTCTCTGGAAACTTCCACTGCTCCTACAATGGCCAGGATCCTGGGTCTGCACGCTGTGACAGGATCGCTGTGGTTTATTTGCAGACTTTCTGCTGGTTCCCAGGTCTCAGAGGAGAGCAGGGGATTGGGAAGGGTCGTGGGCATCCCGCGAAGCAGCCTTACAGATAAGTATCCCTTCACTAGTCCCCGGGGCGCCAGCCTGCTTTCTGCTGGTGCATGTGCAAAGGAGGGTCAGCTCTGGAACCCGAGAGGGAGGGTGGATGTCTGGTGGATGGCTCTAGCTCTTGAGGATGGCATTTGTAATCTTGGGTAGGCTCTTTTGTCTTCCACATACACAGAGGCCTCCGCAGTGTTTCCCACAGGACATATGTCTTCTCTCAGCTCCAGGCTCCCGTGACAGCAAGCTAAGAGTGTGCTACGAGATGCCTCCCCTTCCTTGGATCAGGCTCTGGAAGACAAGTGTAGGATAATTGTCAGGAAAGAGCAAATCTGAGCCCTGGGTTGAGGGGCATGGTGCCTCTTCCATCCTGGTGACTTACAATGGCCTGGATGAGCCCTGTACCCCCTCTGCCACCAGACATGTTCTCTGCTGTGGACGTCCAGGAAGAGTGGGGACTGAGGTGGACAGAAGGGCTGCTTTCATTCCCAGCCATTGCCTTGAATGGCTATTATAGTGCCCTGTATGGCAGGGCAGGATGTGTCCCAGGGTCCAGAGAGAGGGATAGGCTTCCAGCAATGGCAGCAGTACTGAGGTCAGAGATCCAGGCCCCTACTCTGTCAGGACTCCCCCTGTGCTGGCCCTAAGTTGCCCAGCTTTCTCTGAGTTTTCCTGGATCACAAAGGAAACCTCAGTGTGTCCATGTTTGTGAAGGATGCTCTGGGTGGCAGGGAAGGAGGAGGCAGGTGGCTCTTGGACCAAAGCAGGGCTTGGGCGTGGTCCTCACCTGTGCCAGGATTGGCTCTTCTGTCTTCCAGAGTCATGCTGTGATGTCTGTGTGGGGGAGGAGCTAGGAGCTAGGCCTGTGATGATGTCGATGATGTCAGGTACGAGTGAGAAGCGTGTTTCCTTTTAGGAGGGTGGGGGTCCTCTCTCTTACATCCCATGACTAGAGCCCTTCTGCCTCTGAGGAGGCCTGGGAGCCAGAAGCAAAGGCTTGCTGTACTTGGCCTCAGTGGGGGAGGATGGAATTGATCTGAACCCCAGAGTGGGGCTCTGGGGCGGGTCATCATCTCACATAGATATGAACCTGACCTTCTTTAAGGCATTGCTGGGTGTCCAGAGGTGAATGACAGAGACATGGTCCTCCTCTCTGAGATCTTCAAGTAAGAAAACATCACCACAGCTCAGCAAGGGGGTGAGCTCTCTGTCCTGCAGAGTGTATGTGTCCATTTGGGGTGGGGATATGTACATGGGGTCTCATCTCAGACCATGGGGATTCTGGAGGTCTCTCTTCTCCTGTTCTCGGCCGCTTCTTGGTTCCTGTCTTTTGGGGGTCACTCTGGGCCGCCTGCCATTGGCTTTCTGCTGATCCTTTGGGTGAACTCTGTCTTCCTCTCTAAGTTTATTGTAAAAGATTTGTGTCCCAAGCTCTCCCTTTTGTCCCGTGTGTGTTGGGAGCACAGGTTGCAGATTGGGGTATCTGGGGTACCTCACCTTCTTTCATTGTGTTCCCCCAGATATCTCCAGACCCTGGTCTGCTTTGGAGCCCTGGATTTTGACCTCATGGAACGGGGAACAACCTGTCTCCCTGAAGAAGCTGTCCTTTTCAATGCCAGAGATGGAGCCCCCTGGAGAAGAGCCATTCCTGGAAGATACATTACTTAGCATCCACCCTGCCTTTGATGAACAGATGGTGGGAGAGTGGGGCACGGGAGGCCCTTTCTGATCCCATGTGGACTGGAATCTTCCTCCAGTGTCTGGAGGTGGGCTGGAGCTAAGCCCCCTCCTAAGGACCTGTGGGTAGGGTAGGGGCTCATGGGCATGGAGGAGGAGCTGCTGGGGAGGAGCTCGATGTCTGTCTTTTGTCTGTTTTTTTTTTCGTCTGTTTGCTGCTTGAATGGTGGTTCTGTTTGGGTGCTTTCTGGGTGGGGCTTAGCGACCTGCTAGTCCTGGCCTGGGAGGAGCCTGGCTAGTCTATGCAGTCAGCAGGGGACCCTGGAAAGAGAAAGGGGGAGTCCTAAGATAAGGAGACCCAGTAGGGAGGCTTACTGGCAGCCACATAGTTCCAGCTTCCTCAGTCACTAGAGAGTGGACTATACCCTGCAGGGGCTATGGAGCCTTTGCCCAGGACACAGGGCTGCCCAGCCATTGCCCCCATCTGTGTTGAGTAGCTGCCGAGGGACTGAGGCTGGCAGACACCTGTACCCCTTCTCAGGGTGAAGTGCCCTAGTGTAACCCCTGTGTCTGTTCTCCACTGTTGGTCACAGTGCCTCCTGAAGGAGGTGGCTCTAAAGTGTGTGGTCTTCTTTGAGACAGCCTAGAAAGCCTTCTCCCTGGGAAAGGAGGGGCTGTGTTTATCAGCTCAGGTTGTGGGGCTTAGCAACAGAGACTCACACCCCCAGGCTTGAGGCCCTCAGAGCAAGATCAAGATGCCAGAAGTAGCTTTATGTCCTTGTGTGGCCTTTCTCTGTGTCCAGAGTGAGTGGGCTCCAGGGATTTGTCCCAGAAGGGCACAATCATTTGAGGACCTAGGCTTAAGACCTCATCTTAAGACCTCATCTTAGGCACACTTTGTCTCTCCATACCTTCACATTGGGGCTGGGGAATCCAGCCTGTGCCTCTTCGGGGACAGTTTGGACTCTAACAGGGTCGTTTCGCACACATGAGTAGCTAGAGCCTTCTCTCCTTAAGATTTCCCCATATTGGGAGGAACAGATGAAGGCCAAATGGGTCCACAGTTGCGGTTGCTGTGCCTGGTGTCTTGGGAACATGGTGGCTGTAGCCAGTGCAGCACTAGCTCAGGTCTTGGGGCACCCTCCGCTATACAAGTCACCTTGCTCTACCAGTCTTGATTTCCACTTTGTCGTGGAAATCAAGTGGGCCATATGCTCTCCTGGTGGCCCTGGCAGCTTTCCAAGGGGTCCTGTGCCTGGTGTTCCATACAGTCATGTCCATGTGGGAATTTAGGGAGGTTAGGTTGAGGGCACATCTGGCAAGGGTAGGTAGGTAGGGGGATTTCTGATCCAGAGGCGTTGCTGCTTGGGTTACCCTTGTCTGCCTTCCTGACAAACCTGGGGCTGCGGCCGCTTTTGGTCTCTCTTGTAGCTCTCCATGTTTTCCAGAAGGGAAGGAACCTTGTCTCCTGCTGCCAATATGCAGCCAGTGTGGGAACCTGGTGCTGTCCAGCTTCAGACACTTGGGATTTCCTAGTCAGCAGGGAGAGAAGCAGTGCCCAGGAAGGAGTAGATGATGGGCAGTCAACAGAGGCCCCGAGTGGGAGGGAGACCACAGCTCTGGCACTCTGGAGGGGCTTCCTACTCAGGCTGACAGAAACAGGGCCTTGAGGATGAGGTACGGTTTAACTGAGTAAGTACCCTTGGGAAGAAATTAAAGCAAAAAAGTGGGACTTTTCAGAGCCCTGAAAATGCTAGTGAGCAAGCTTCAGATACTCAGGGAGGGATAGAAGGAAGAAGCATTTCCTGTTTTTTTCTGGCTACAGAATTATTTTCTTACCAAACCCTGTCTAGAATGCTGGGAGACACAGGTTGGTCATTAATAGTGCCAGGAGTGCTAGGCGCAGGCGCCTTGGGGTTGCCTGGAAGGAAGGGAACTGAAGGGGCCAGAGGTGAGAGGGGTCTAAGCTTCAGTACAGGGCCAGTTCCTTGCAGTGTTTGTAGAGGAAGGCAGGCTAGGCCAGTGGGGAGCAGCCAGAGGCCTGGGAGTTGATGTCTATTTCCAGGCATGGCAGCTCTGGGGTGGGGTGGGGAGGAGAGAAGTTTGGTGGAAAGACGCTGATGAGTGTGTGCATGTGTGTGCGCCTGTGTGTTTGTGTACATGTGTGCGCGTTAGAAGATCCTGGCTACAACCAGGGAAGGGGGTTTGCCCTGAAGTCAAGCAGAGGACATTTTCAGCAGAGCTGGAGTGTTTGTGGGGGTCTCTGAAACCCACAGAGAGAAACGGAAGCTCTGGGCTTCCAGCGGGGTCACTGAGGTCAAGCTTGATTCCTGGAGGGGGGTGTGTGTTGAGGGGTGTAGAGGCAGACCCCCTGCCCTGGTCAGGCCACATGCCCAGGCTGGTGGGGACAGGAGGGTTGAAAGGGGTGGGGTGCATGGTGTGATTTAACCTACTAACCAACTCCGGGCTCGGCCAGGACGCTGTGGCACGTGACAAGATGCCTGGCCTTCTGTCAAATTGACTAATCCACTAACCTGGCCTGAGCATGTCCTACTAACCCTGCGGCAGCCAAACCCTACTAACTCTGCAGCCCATGGGCCTTCCCAGAGGCTGGGGCACACGAGGCTGCGGAAGGTCCTGCCTGGGGCCTGGGATCTCTGTGCAGACCCATCCTGCAGGGCAGGGCACGCTAAGAGACGCACCAACTCTGCTGCTGGGAACTGTGTATCAGCCACCTACCCTCTGTGGTGGAATGGGACCCTTCTACTCCCCTTGATGCCTGTGATGGGCAACGAAGGTGCTGCTGCCCAGCAGGGACTTCAAAATGGAAAAAGACAGGGTGAGGGCAGGCTGCAGGGAACTCGGTGCTATGTCCATCCCCTGATCTCGGGTGTTCTGCACACAGACCCTTCTGCCTGGGGCAGACACATGCTTTGAACCCTTAACCGTCTCTTCCTGTTCTCCTCTTGCCAGCTTTCTCTCCCATAGGCAAGCTCTTTTGATTACTAATTGTCTAACCCTAGGGCACCCCACCCGCACCCCGCTGCCCCTTAACGAACTAACGGCCCCGCTGCCTTCTTCTCTCCTAGTGGCTCCTGTGTGTGTCTGCTGAGGTGCACTGTCCGCTGGTGCTGTGCTCTGACTTACTAACCTGGCCCTACTAACTGGTTTCTCTAACTAATCCAGCCCTGCCGAGCTCTGGGCCTCCTGGGGGCTGGTCCCTCCTTCTGGCAAACAGCTGTCCCTGGGCTGACCAGGCCAGGTCTGAGGCAGGGGACAACCATATTAGTGATGCCCAGAGGAGGAGGAGGAGGCTGTCCTGTGGGCGTGGGACGCTGGGCTCCGAGCATGACCTCTCTCCTCTGTGCACGGGACTGGTTGCCACCAGGAGTGGATGGGACCAGGGGATCTTGTGGGAGCCAGTGTGGGGCCTGTGGATCTAGAGTGGGCGATACTGGGCCCTACTTAGCCTAGGCCCTCTGTGATTTAGGCTGGGTAGAAAGCGTTAGGAACCCCAGGGACTGGCCATCTTATACAGGAGCTCAAGGGTGTGTGTTTGAACCTCAAGCCTACAGAATGGCATGCCCTCCGTGGAAGCTGTAAGTGAGAGCTTCCTAAGTTGGAAGTGTGTAAAGGGGGCTTTCCCTGTGAAGTCACAGAAACAAAGTCAGGCTTCCTCAAGTGAAGCCTGAGGAGATGGCATCCGGACACTGCAGTCTGAGAAGAGATGGCCAGTGACCAGCAGGCAGCGAGCTAGAGGGGACCTTTCCCACTCAGGGGTGGGAAGAGCAGTCTGGAAGTAGATGTGGAACCATTTTCACACAGGAAGAAGGTGTGAGGATATTTCTCCTCAGGAAGTGTTGAGAAAGACTCGCCCCACACTTAAGATAGCTGCCAGCTGCCATGGTGCACAGGTGTGGAAATGCCTATGGGAAGGGGACATAGGTGCCTGAACATGAATCCTAAGGGCCCAAAGGCCACTGGGGAAGTCACACCAGCTGTTTATGTTTTGTTCTGTTTATGCTCAAGCCTCTGCCCCAGCCAGCCTCCCCCAGAGCCCGCCAGCTGCTAAGCCAGGGCCACACCTGGAGGTGATTTCATGCCTCACCTCCAGTAGGCTCATGGCCTCTCTGGGCTAACCTCTGACTCCATTGCACTAACTAGCTCTTACCCAGCTGATTCCTGCCTCTCCATGGCTGCCCCAGGGGCTGACCACTAACAGCCAGCCCTGCCTATGTGGGGGCGGTATGGGCCCAGGTTCCTGGCCTGGCTTTGGCCGGCTTCCTTGAACTACCCTTCCTCTGAACTAATTCATTGTTCCTTTCGGCAGAAATGAATGGCTGTGGCTTTCTCTCTAACAGGTCTCCTTTTCTCCTGCTATCACCACTAATGGCTTGGATGGTGGCATGGCCGGGAAGGGGCTGGTACAGGTTCCAAGCTTGGTGGGCGTGGGGAGAACCTAGCTAGTGAGATCCCATGACTGCTCTGGGTCAGAGCTTCCAAATGTCAATCAAGGCGGTACCAGGCTGGGGTGTGGCTCAGGCCAGAAGAAAGGATACTGTCATCTACTGAGCATCTTGGTGGGGTCAGACCTACAGTCAGCCTTCTATAGGTGTGGCCACTGACCCAATCCCATAATCTTATGACCTGCAGTGGCTGTTATCTCCTGGAAACTACAGCGTCAGTCCTTGTAAGCAGAGGTTCCACTTAAGCCACCTGTCTGGTTTCCTCAAAGGATTAGTTATTTACAGAATTGCTGGAGACAAGGCCAGGGCCTGCTTTGAGTCCTTGTTTGAGAGACTTACAGAGCTTTGTCCCTATAAACACCAGACAGAAAAATACACAAGGGCTGTAAATTTTCCAGCCACCCCCACCCTAGAGAAGCCCAACTTCTCCTCTAACTCTTCTAAGGCAACTCTTGCACAGGGTAGGTGCACTGAGCAAGGGGGTGTGGCTGGCAAGGAGTGGGGGGCCTTTAAGAGGCAAGGGGAAGTCCTTGGGCAACGGGAGCAGTAGGGGTGTGACACCAGGCTGAGGTGGGCCAGAGGGTCTTGTTTCACTGAGTTGGTCTGGTCTGCAGGTCAGAGCCTAGAATACTGGAGGCTCAGCGACAGTGTTTGGGCCTGTGGGTGGCCTCAGGGACAGGTTTGCCTGGGTCAGTGGGTGCTGTGACAGCTGCTTTCCATGGGTTTAGGACTCACTGCGACAGTTAACCAGCCAACAGCGAGCCTGTAGGAGGCCTGAGCTACAGCGGAAAAGGAGGAGATACCCCTTAGGGAGGTGGGTTAGCATACAAGACAGGGCTGGGACGCACCGCTGCTGCCCTCTCATGGCCGCTCCGCTTCATTTTACCCACAATGCCCCCGAGCTTACGCAGCAGAGGCTGCTGTACTGGGGCCCTGCGCTGCACTAGGCTCTGCTCCAGCTGCTGAGACTGGACCGCAGCCTTCTCATGGAAGGCATGACGGTCCCGATATGTGACACTAGTTGGTCCTCAGTAGCTGAAATTCTGTGTGGTGGGCGCGGGACAGGGAGCTAGAGTGAGGCAGGCAGGGGGAGAGCTCTCAGAACAGGCCTCACACCGGCCAACTCTGTAAGCAGGGGACGGCTGAGTACAAGCCCCAGGCAACTCAAAATCAGAGAGGATCCAAACAGATTCTCGGGGAACGTATTGAGTGAGGGGCTCAGGATGGGTGTCGAGCACTAAGGCGTTAGAGACAGATCTGTGGGGTCCGCTGGCCTCTCAGCCTAGCTCATCATACGGTCTGAGCAGGTGGCAGGGCTGGGGTTTCAGGCTTCTTCATTCTCTTCAGCCCAGCAGGGAGGAGCTTGCCGTGTGTGGGGGCCACATTCTAGACTGCACCAGAACTTGGGTCACTAGGAAGACCCTTTGGTTCAACTGGAAGGGAACAGGGTTCATAGTGCTCACCCTCAACCCTCATTGGGTTCATGAAAGATACCTGGAAAGCAAGGGACAGAGGTGTCAGGAATATAAACTTAACACAGGCCCCAGTGGTGTATGCCTCCTCCAGAAGATCTGGAGGTAGGTGATGTCAACAGTGATGGTGTGTGTGTGTGTGTGTGTGTGTGTGTGTGTGTGTGTGCATGCATGATGGGTGGGAGAAAGAGAGTATGGCTAGAGGAAGTCAAGCTGTTGAAGGCGCATTCTCATTTGTCCCTGGGCTGCTCTTCCTCCTCTCCATTCCATTGAACTTTAGGCTTGTTTTGAGCAGGACCCTACAGGCAACAGACCAGCCTCCTGCCTGAAGGTGTCAGTATCTCTTTACAGCCTGCATGGAAGGAGGAGCCACTGTGGATCCTGCCCCAGGGTGGGCTGGTGGCAGTAGGACAGCCTAGGGGTGCTCAGGTTGGGAGCCCTGGTGCAGCCCTCAGGGTCCCCCAACAGTCTCTCTGGAATCTGTCCTAGGGCCCATTGTTTTATGACCAGCTCATCAAAGATGTATGCATGTTCTGCCGGGGGTGCTGAGTGTGGGCCCTGGGAACCTGATGGAAAGCCTGGATTGTTCTGTGGGTTCACCCACAGTTACTGGGTCTTTTAATGTTTGTGCTTGTTGCTGCTTCTGTGTAAGATGCCATTTTGATATTAAAAACTGGCACACACTGGAGAGTGACTGGTTTATGAGATGGAGGGATGTGTTGTCTTGGGAAGGGGCACTCAGCGGGGCTTCTGAGACAGAGCTAGCAGGGTTGCCAAGTCAGCCCAACAAAAGAAGCACTACTTATTTTATTAAAACATTTGGAACCGGTGTGGCAGCACAGGACTTTAATTCCAGCACTAGGGAGACAGGCAGGTGGATCTCTTTGAATTTGAAGCCAGGAAACCCTGTCTCGAAAAACCAAAACCAAACCATACCAAACCAAAAACCAGCCAACCAAAAACCATACCAAACCAAACCAACCAAACAAAAAGAAACAAAAATGAAAAACAAACAAACAAAAAAGCCACCTAGCTCACCAGGTGGAATGCTTGCTATGCAAACTTAGTGGTGAGTTTAATCCTGAAACCCACAGTAGAAGGAGGGAATGGGTTCCTGAAAGGTGGTTCTTTGACTTCTCCGCGTGTGCATACTGGGGTGTCATCCCCCCACGTGTGCATCCTGGGCTGTCATCCCCCACGTGTGCATCCTGGGCTGTCATCCCCCACGTGTGCATCCTGGGCTGTCATCCCCCACGTGTGCATCCTGGGCTGTCATCCCCCACGTGTGCATCCTGGGCTGTCATCCCCACTCCTTGCCTGTCTCAGTATATAAAATAGAACTTTCATAGGGCTGTGGAGACAATTCAGTAGGTGAAGTACTTGCTGTACAAATGTGAGGATCTGAAATCAGATCTCAGCACAGATACGATGTGTGCTTGGAACCCCAGCCCAGGGAAAGTACAGACAGGCAGACTGCTGGAGCTCACTTATCAGCCTGCCTGGCCTATTGGTGAGCTTCAGCCAGTGAGAAGCCTTGCCTCAAAATGTAAGACAGAGGCACGACACCTGAGGCTGACTTCTGGCTGCCATACACGTGTGCATGTGCACCCAACCCATGTACACACCCCAAACATCACACTACATGCACACGCATACACACACATACATACATAGACACACACACACACACACACACACTTGTCTTTTGGAGCTGGTCTCACTAGAGTGGCTTCAAACCCCTGGCCTCCTGCCTCAGACTCTGTCGTGGCTGATAACAGGTGAACACTCTACTACACCAGAGCACTGTGCAGCTAACTGTGAAGTACACACATGAGTTACTACTACACCAGAGCACTGTGCAGGTAACTGTGAAGTACACATGAGTTACTACTACACCAGAGCACTGTGCAGCTAACTGTGAAGTACACACATGAGTTACTTCACCATCCTAAGTGGAGAACTTGTTGGTATCAAATGTTCTACCTTTGCCACCATCAGTAATTTTCTTTTTCATAGTTTCTTTTGTGTCCAGAGTGGGCCTTACAGAGATCTAAGCTCTTTTTTTTTCTGTAATGTTGTGACATGTAACCTCCTTGGTGGAAGAGAAAAATGTGCTTGGTGCATGTCTGTGAAAGGATAATGAATATCTGACACACCCTACTATTTCCCTTGGCAGCACCAGTGACAGACATTACTTGTTGATCACCTATCTCTCTTAGGGAACTTAGGTGTGTCTTTAGGGTCTTTTTCAGAACAATGTTTTAGGTAACTACAGTGAGTCTACTTGTGTGTGTTTTTGTTTGTTTGTTTGTTTGTTTTTAAACTTTGGAATTAGGGTTTGAATGGATTCTCCTGAGGAACGTTTGAATCTGGGCATGGCCAATTCCTTGCTGTGTCTGGAGAAGAGCTGACTTTCTCTGAGCTACCATTTTCTTTGTACAATGGGGACTGTAAAGCTTTTTCAGCCCAGCAAACCTCTCCACCCACAATAATGCAAATCAAACCAACTTAGAAAAAGCCCAGGTTTAATAGATGCCAGCGTTCCTGGGTGGCCCTCCGGAAAAACACTGAGGGGGAAGGAGAACCGGGGAGACCACATGTTCATTCTCTGGGGACAGTTTAAATAGCCTGTGGGAGTTGTCTTGACCCTCCCTGGGTAGGGTCACTGTTTGGTGGGCTTTCTCAGAGGTGGAGTCTGGACTGTGGCAACTCTCAGGGGAGGGGGCTTGGAATGAAACTTTCCACCAAAATTCTAGACTCTTTGTAAATATGGATGCCAGGGGGCTGAGGTGACGCTTCCAACCAAACATCCCAGACTCCTTAGATAAAGGGGGCATTGGCTCAAGTCTGGCTACTTCCTGCAGGCATGGGGCGAAGTGGGAGAAGGGAGAGTAGGGAGTTGGTGGGCTCATGCTCAGTGAGAGGTGTGGCTGGAGAGGCATCCGGTATACTGCCATCCTGGAGACCTCAGGCAGCTGTTTTTTGAGGGAGATGAGAAGGCAGCTGGCTAGGAGAAAAAATACATTGCTATGAATGGGGCTAGCCATGGGAAGGGTCATTAACTGCCAGAAAGAATGGGACAGAGAAGTGCCCTGGTTGTACAGGAGAGGCATGGGTGAATAAGTGAGAGCAGATGTGCCCTTTAAAACCAGATTTCAGTTGGTTGGTGTTCTTTTGAGACAGGAGAGTTGGTACCAATAGTGAAGTCCCAGGAGCTAGTGCAGGTGTTGGCATTGTCTAGAAGGCCCTCTGTAAGTTGGTCTTGGCCCAAACAGGAGTGACCTGTAAAATATGCTTGAAAATGGGTGGGGTTAAACTAGGCTCTGGAGACCAGATTTCTCAATAAAGCAGCAGAACTTTCTCAGGAGCCTGCAGGTATCTGTAAGACAACGGGAACAGGAACATTTTAGAAGACAAAGGGAATTGGGAACTCTGGATCTCTGAAGATACACCTAAAACCTGTTAATCTTGAACTATGAAGCCTGTGAAAGAGGCACACTTGATTGTATTTTTAGCAGGAAACTTAACAAATGAAGTAATGAGTTATGAGATATCAGTACCTTAAGTCATCAAATGCCATTAGACAGATCTGGGAGGGATATATGAGCAGAAATGAGACAGCTTTTTTAGCTACACAGGCCATCCCAAGTCTCTCCTTAGTCTTTGGAGAACACAAGCCTTAGAAGCAGTGCTTGCCATTAGCTGTTGAGTCCAGGAGGCCCGATGATTTTCCTGTGGGGGGAAGATTTAGTCTACCTGTCTTGGCAGGATAAGACCATTGATCCCCGGTGTAGCGTCCAGAAACCTGATGAGGTGGAAGGCCTCTTTTTGCTGGGTGGGTGGCTTTGCCATACCCAAAGGCAAGCCTCAGGCTGAAGGTCTTTTGTAACCATGTATCTTCTTGGAGGAGCTATGGGATGCTGCAGGAGCTATGGGATGCTGCAGGAGCTGGTGTGTCTCTGTGTTAGAAGCTCCTTTGTTAAACGCCATACTCAGATCTGTAAAGGCACTTGAGAATTGGGTACCATTGCCTGTTAGTTATATTTAAATTAGACACATAAGCTAAATTTAGACATGTATTTTACCCGATCAGTTACAGATTATCAATGTTAGTAAATGTAAGAAGATTAAAAGGAATATTTTAGTAAGTTAAAGAATTTTGGAGGCGGAATGTCTCCTTGGTAGGTCCAGCACACTCTTACCCAAGATGGTACTGAGGTCAAAATGGCGGCTACCTACATGTTTGTATTTTTTTAAGCTGCTGTAATCTGTAGTTACAAGTTTTACAGATCTTAGGACACTCACACATACAGAGAAATAAGACGAGCATACTATGGAAACAGACACACATACACATGTAGACATAAAAGCATAGTGTGTCCACATTATTTTAACAGACAGACAAATAAAACTTTTTTTTAGGAACCTATGTTAGTTGACCAGAAGCCAGGGAAGCACACAGGTGGCCCCATTAAGGACCAGATTTCTGGACGCTGCAAGAGGGAACAGAAACACAAGGACAGAAGAACCACACAGTTTTAGAGTGGAAGGGGTGGGGGGAAGCAGATCCATTGTAGAGTCCCAGCATGACCAGATTAATGCCAGGAGTGGAGACAAACAAACAGCTAGAGAAGTGGGGGGGGGGGGGGGGGAAGGGGAGCAGGAGTGGGAGCATCCAGAAACCATGGGCATTCAGAGCCTTGTTTGCTTTACATTAGGCATTAGATAGCCCCAATTTAATAGGATTTTTATAAAAGGCAGCCCAAGGGCATTTGGAGATCAGGCCTTGAATTGCAAGTGTCCATTTTTACAAGTCTATACCGAGTCTCAGAACTCAAAGTCTACCACAATGTGTCCACTGTGATAAGACTCTTGAGTCAAAAACAGAGAGGTGTGGGAATTCCTTGGGCAGGGGTTTCCTCTGAAGGACTGCCTCACCCCTTAGTCAGGTCAGGGGTCTGGCGCTGGCTGTGACTTCAACAGACTGTCCAACAAACAAATTAGGCCCTGGGCCTTAGGGGCATTGACTTGAACAAAGGGCAACTTACCCAGATGAAGCCGATGTTAGCCTGGCAGAGAGCACAGGTGTTTTCCAACATGTAGCCCTGGGCCAGTGGGACTTCCAGATATAAAGCTTTTCTGACCCAACAAACCTCTCCGCTGATACAATAATCCAAATCAGACCAAATCAAACAAGATTAGAAAAAGCCCAGGTTTAATGGATGCCAGTGCTTCCGGGTAGCCATGGAAAAACATGGAGAGGGAGAAGGAGAACCAGGGAGACCGTGTGTTGGTTCTCTGTGGGGGCAGTTTAATTAACTCTGTGGGAGTGGTCTTGACCTTCCCTGGGGCGGAGTCATCGTTTGACTGGCTTTCTCAGAGGTGGAGTCTGGACTGTGGCAACTCCCAGGGGGAAGGGGCTTGTAATGGAACTTTCCACCAAACAGGGATCACACTCTCATCCAGTATGGGTCTCCCAGGGTTTCTGCTGAACTGAGCTGAACTCCTACCATGCCCCAGCAGGTGACAGAGTATAGGGTCAGGGGCTTTCCAGCCAGAGGGAACAGAAAGCTGGGCTTCCTGGAAGAGGCTGAGAGGAAGTAGCAACTGCCACAGGCCCCAGCATTTTGGGTGGTTCCTTCACGACCCATCATGAAGTCCTGGGGAGATGGGGCATGGTGAACGCTGCGTCTGGGCTAGGGGGCATCAGGAGGGGTCTTGCCTGTACTAAGAGCCGAGGTCTGATTCATGCAGCGGTGCTCAGGAGTGCTGGGGTTCTCAGGGTTGGTAACATAGAGGACCCGGGAGCATGGCACACACTTGGTGAGCAGAGTGGAGGAGGCTAGTGGTTTGGGGGAGCCCCAGCTCCAGAGCTGGCAGAGCCTGCAGTACCATAGCCAGATGCACCCATGGGTGAGCATGATCATCTACTTGGCACTCTCAGCACCTCCTGGAACTTTCCCAGCCCAGGAACCTGCCAGGGGATCCCAGGAGCCTTTCCTGTCTCCATTCCTGGGCTTCTGTGGCTTCTGCCAAGCTTTATGTCCCTTGAGGGAATTGCTGAAACCTTGTGCCCTCGATCTTCCCAGAGACACCTGGATCAAGTATGGCTTCTTTTGCTCTGCTTGTGACTCTCCCAGGCATAGCTCTGCCTCCCTGTCCATGGGGGGGGGGGGTGCACTGAGTGCTTCTGTGTCCTGAGCGCTGGCTGACTGCCAGGTTCTCCAAGTGACCTTTCTGTGACCCTCCTGCACCTGCCTTTCTCTGCAGAACTAGGGTTCTCTTCCACCTGGCGCCCAAAGCCCTCAGCTTGTCATCAAAGACAATCTTCTTGGGAGTCCACCTATGACAGTTAGTCCTTCTTTCCCTCAGAGTGACAAAATGCCTGGCAGAAACTGCATATCGGAAGGAAAGCACTTGCTTGGCTCATGTTTTGGAGGATTCAGTCTGTCACCCGTTGGCTGCTTGGGCAGAACATCCTGGCGGCCAGCTTGTGTGGTGAGGTCTTCATCTCACGGTGGACAGGGCCAGAGCAGGATTAGCTATAGGAAGGGGCAAGGCTGAGCACAGTTCCAGGTTGCCCCCCTCTCCACCAGGCGGGAAGTGAAGTCCCAGCCTCCTAATAGTGTGTTCACGCCATCTGCTCACACCATGTGTTCACACCATGAACCTGGCAGGTTCCTCAGGTCACAGACACACCCTGTGTCACCACAGCTCTCAGTCTGGTCAGGTGGGATCCCTCACGCTGGGTCTCAGATGGGAAGGTCAGCTTCGTCAATGAGCCACCTGGGAAGGGAGTCTCATCAAGCGGTTGTCTAGACCAAGTTGGCCTGTGGGTGAGTCTGGGGTGACTGTCCCGATCCCATTAACTGATCTGGGAAGGCCCAGCCTCAAAGTGGGTGGCGCCACTGCCTATGTTTGGAGCCTGAATTGAGAGGAGAGATGGGGTAGAGTGATAGTGCACTTACTGACCTCTCTCTGCTTGTGACTGCAGTCATGTGACCCTCTCCTTCTAGTTCCTTCCCACAATGATGAGCTGTTACCGTAGGAGGAACAATCCTTTCCTCCCTCAAGTTGCTCTCCATAGGGTATTTTGTCACAGCAACAGAGTTTTGAGTCCCTTGTCCCCTTCCTACTCAGCATTGCTATATGCCTGGGACTCAATTGGTCACACAGACCTCACACATGTGGCCAACTGCTGGCCTATGTTAACCAGGGTGATGGGCTCACAGGACACAGGTAACACCTTTGTGGGGCTCACAGTTCGGGTGGGGCATTTAAATGAAATGTAGATGAGAAACTGACTTGGGGCAACGGTAATAAAAGGCCCCTCACACATTCACATAGAGCTACACTTGATGCAAGTAACTGTTTTCCAAACAGAGCCTGCGTGATGCAGAGATGGTGAATGTTTCTGGGGTCTCTTCACTGGGTGGCCTGTTGGGGAGTCTCTGGTCTCTCACCTTGTTCCTGTGTCAAACACTGGGTGAACTTGGCACAGCGGAGACTGCAGTCCGTAGAAATGCCCAGCATGGAGCTGGAGAGGTGGCTCAGAGGTTAAGAGCACTGGTTGTTCTTCCAGAGGTCCCGAGTTCAATTCCCAGCAACCACATGGTGGCGCACAACCATCTATATGGAGCTCTTGTGCCCTCATCTGGCCTGCAGGCATACATGCAGGCAGCACACTATAATTAAATAAACACGTCTTAAAAAAAGAAGTGGCCAGCAGATGGCAGTATCACACCAAATCCTCTGTTCCCTTTTCTACTGGGTTTGGGATGAATCTTCTCCCAGTGGCAGCAGCCTTTGGTGCTGCTCTAATCGGGACAGCTGTGGGGTCCCAGGGCTTAAGGGATCTGGGTGGGGTCGACATGGGTGAGGGGCAAGGGTCTGGAGTGAGAGCAGCTGAAGACAGAAACAGAAGCATCTTGACAGATGCAAAGCTGGCAATGGCTCTCTATGAACCTCAGATTTTCCCTCTGTAAAATGGGCACACTGTTTCTAGGTCCATGCTGCCAAACTGTTCTTGGCAAGGGTCATTTTATTTTATTAACACTGGTTTTACCCCAACCTTCTTCCCAGGTACCCAAAGACCCAAGATCCCATGGATGCTGGGGCTGTGCCTGTAGCCAAGTCTCTCTTCCCATTCCATTCCCAGGCCTATGACCATCTCCCATTGGTTGACAACAAGAGGTCAATACTATACTCTTCACTGGTGCTTCTTGGATGCCAGGCTCAGGCTGAATGGTTGACATCCTCATTGACGAGCATACTGCCACCAGATTTTCCCTGGCTCTATTGCCTAAGGCGTGTGTGAGAGGGGGTAGCCTGCTGATGTTCAGAGAAGGCAAGAAACTTACCCAGAGGCACACAGCAGGAGGATTGGAAAGCTGCTTCAAGGTGGCTGCCACACACGCACATGGGGTAAATGCACCCCAAATGCTGAGCCTGTCTTCCCATCGAGTCTGAGGCTGCACTGGGGCTGTGCCTCCATAGTAGGGCACTTCACACACACCACACACACACACACACACACACACACACACACACACACACACACACACACACACACGCTACACCACCACTGTTGCCACCGCCACCACCATCACCGCCACCACCCTTACCACCAAACCAGCCCAAAGACCATGAAGATGAGCCTGGCGGTATCTCCTCTCTGGAGAAGATGTTTTGCTCTTCTCCAATCAAAATTGCCTTCTTGGATCTTAGATTTCAGCCTCTCACCCTGTGTCCTGTACCAGCATCTGGTAGTCACAGGCCAGTCCTGCCCTGGTCACCACAGTATAGCTGACCCTTGCCTGAGATCCTTGGAGGACCTGCAGGGTGCTTGTCCTGTGTCTAGGTTCTGTGCCCCCCTGGACAAACCGTCCCCCCGGCTGAGCCTCTGTGGATAGCCAGAAAGCAGACGACTGTGGCGTCTCCTTCATGGGGTGGTCCTGATTGAGTGGAGTGAGGGCAACTGGAGAGTCCTGCTCTCGGGGGGATCTCTGCACAAAGGGGAGCCCAGGCACAGGGAGCATCTCGAACTGTGGGACTGAGTCCATAAAATGGGAACAAAGCGGTGTCCCTGTCAGGGGACACGAAGGTCAGAGGTGTCTGCGACTCACAGGCAGGGGATGGCCGGGCCCTACTTTCTTTGGCCCTGGGAAGATTTTTTTTTCTTGGCAACACAACCAAGCAGGGAGGGCCTGAGAATCATTCGGGTGCTAGGACCACATCACCGAGGAAGCCAGCATGCCGTCCCAGGCTATCTATCACTGAGCCTGCGTGGCTGTGATCGTCTGTGAAGCCTCAGTGATGCCCATCAGCAGAAGAACAGACCCACCCATGCAAAGGGATGTGACCTGGGAACAAACCCACCTGCCCAGGGGACAGAGACACTGGGAGGTACCAGGGGACAGACCCAGCTTCCTCCTCCACAGACATCTTGAAATCTGAGGGATTCCATCTGGAATCTGGAGGCAGCAGGCCCAGGATGTACAGGACACTTTCCAGCAACACAAGCTGCCCTGCCTATACCAGTTGTCACCTGCTCCTCAGGGGTCAGGCCTCAAGTGCCTCAGAACTTTCCCAGGTTCTCAGTCCCTGGCAGATTCTCACAGTCTAGTCTGATTTCACGCTCCTCCTGGTGTACCGGCTCCTGGGGTCCTGGAACCAGTTCTGTGCTGGGCACCAAGGTGCTGGGAAAACTGCCCGAGACTCCTGGAGGCCAGCAAGATGCAGGCAGGGTCCAGCCCAGGCCGAGGTGCTATGTTACCCGGGACAAGCCGCTTGTTCACTTGGCTGAGACTCTAAATCTCAGGTATAAAATGGCGTGACAGCGGCGTCTCTTTGTGGGATGATTGTGAGGTGAAGGGTGCAGGGGTGAAGTTCCTGGTGTTGCAGGCAAGCTGTTACCATCACACTGTAGATTGTACACTCCGAAGAATAGCTACAGCAGTCTTCCCCTTTTCACAGGACTTTGTACTCTCTTTGACTTTTAAAATTACATTTATCTGTTTATGTATGTACGTATATGTATGTGTGTTCAGGTTCTTAGGTGTGTGAGGTGTCCAGTGAACACCTCTCTAGTCTCTGTGGCTGTTTTTTGAGGCAGGGTCTCAACTCTAACGACTCAGGCTGGCCTTGAACACACAGTCTCAGCCTCCCGGGATGACATGTGTGCTCATCACACCTGGCTAGGTATAAGACCGGCAGAGGTGACACTCTGTGGCTTCCAAGTTAAGGCTGTAAAACTTAAACACTTGCTCAGAGCACAGCCACCATACTATGGAGAGCTGAGGTAGCTATGAAGAGACCATGTGGAGAGGAGACCTCAGCCCAGGCAGAGCGCCCACCTGGTGGTCAGCCCCAACTCAGCATCTGGTGAACCTACTGTCCTCAGCTCTAAGAAAGCCACCCCAGCCAATGCTGACAGGATTGAATGAACTGTCCCCACTGAGTCCCGCCCAGGCTGCGAGTTTGTGAACAAAACCGTCAAAAATGACGGTTGCTTCCAACTCCTGGGTCTTTCATTTGCAGCTGGCGAAGCGGCCAGCTCTTTTACTGTTGGGCCTGGAGGTCCTGCCTCAGCCCGGTGACACCTCCTCCGTGGTGGAGTTGTCCTTCCCTGTCCCTCCCCAAGTGACCTCTACAGGGTGTGTCATTTCACTTCCTGATTCTGGTTTCCTTACCTCCTGGCCAGTGTCCCTGGCTAACTCAGCCACTCCTCTGGGTGGTGCCCTCACTGACTGGAATCCTGGCACTTAAAAGATTTGTTGTCTTTTCATCTGTCAGGAGGAGGGCCTCCGCTGGAGATCTTTGCTTCTCCTTTACACCACCCTCTTTCCCCCCTGAGGAGTCTGGGAGAAGCCCAAGGGAAGAAGCCCAACTGTCCATGTCCAACATCCCTTTGCCTGACCCATCTGGTCCATTCTCTGCTTTGGTTTCCAGAGATGCAGGCCCCAACTACCCTGGATTCAATTGTGACCCCATGTGGACTGAGTGCTAACCATGCCGGCCTTGCGGAGGCCCCCAGAACACTGTAATGTGAGGGAAAGAGCCCTGTTTAATGCCAACTTGACACAAGTTAAAGCCATCGGGGAGGAGGGAGCCTCAATTAAGAAAATGCTTCTATAAAATAGGTCTTACTAAAGCCTGTAGGACATTTTCTTAATTATATTGATGGGGAGAGCCCAGTCTATTGTAGGTGGGGTCATCTCTGGGCTGCTGGTCCTGGGTTCTATAAGAAAGCAGGCTGAGCAAGCCATGGGGAACAAGCCAGTAAGCAGTTCCCCTCTGTGGCCTCTGCATCAGCTCCTGCCTCCAGGTCCCTGCCCTGCTTGAGTTCCTGTCCTGACTTCCTCAGTGCTGAGCAGTGAGATGGAAGTGTGAACCGGATAAACCCTTTCCTCCCCAAGCTGCTTTGGTTATAGCGTTTCATCACAGCAATAGCAACCTTGTCTAAAACACAGCCTCTGTGCTACGGGGCCTCCTGGGGCAGTAGGGAGACAGGGGTTCTGGGAACAGACCTCAAGTGAGAGCAATCAGATAGAATCAGTGACTCACCTCCGCGTAGCTCAGGTCAGTTTGACCCACGGACGGAAGGAGGGTCAGTCATGTTGTAAGGACATGTGAGCTGGGGGGGGTGGGCTGGGGCCTCTCAGAGGAGGCTGCATGTGACTGTCGAGAGGCATCAGCCCTGTGACCCTGGGGCTTGACTCTGGAGTGAACTAATGTTGGGTTGACATGAAGGCTCGGTGGGTGAAGGTTCTTGCTGTCAGAAGGAGGGGACCAACCCCAGTAAACCCTCTGTGGCATGGGAGCCTCATCCCATAAAACACCGGATAAAGTTTAAAAAAGGTTTGAGTGTTGAAGGTTCAAAAAGGTTGGACCCACTTGCCTCTCTCTTTCTCCCACGCCCTTCTTTTCTTTTTTGTTTTTCTAAGACAGGTTTGGTTTTCTCTGAGTAACTGCTCTGGCTGTCCTGGACCTCACTCTGTAGACCAGGCTGGCCTCTAATTCACAGAGATCCTTCTCCTCTGCCTCCCAAGTGCTGGGATTGAAGCGTGCACCACCACTGCCCCACTCTCCCAGGGTTTTGCAATGCTGTCCAGGTTGACCTTGAGCTAATGATCCCCCAGTTTCCTGAATTTAGGGGTCATGGGCTTATGCCACCATGGCTGTCAACCTTGCCCCACTTCATACTCCCTGTCCTCGTCCACTTTGAAGGGCTGTGACCTCCCATGAGGTCTCATGGCCTCATAGACTGTGAACACTGGGTTTCCATTCTCATTCAGGTGCTCCGACTGTGTGACCTTGCCAAGTTGTTTCCTCACAGCCTCAGTTTCCCCACGATCATGGAAATCACTCTTGGCTCAACTAGAGTGGGACAGTAAAGGATGCGTGCCTGTCCTGCGGGGGGACTGTTTGAATGAAGGAAGGTTCTTCAGACTATTTATGCGTCTGTGTTTCTGGCAGGTTTGAAGCACAGAGACAGACCTTCGCTGCCATCCTGCTGGTCCGGAAACACTACAGGCAATACCACCAGCACCCATTAAAAGTGATCTTTGTCAAAAATCAAGGTCACCTCGTACATGATGACCAGATGCCACATATCTATTTCCCTGACTCCAATGGACCCAGGACAAGAGCATGGAGATGTCATGTCCCCACATCTTGGCTCTTCCCTCCTAGTCAGACTTGGGTGTCCCATTGTGACAGAATGTGACTTTTCACATGGAGCTGTGAGCAAGAATCTACTCACTCCAGATAGGACATCAATGACAGACCAACGAGACCACTGCATGCAGGTCCAGCTTAGGGGGCCAGTGAGTTTATTGGGGTCACTTGCAGGAGTGTGGACAACTGGAAGGCAGCCTCTGTTTCTGCTTCTCTAACTCTGGTTCTGGGCTTGGGAATCTGGTAGACTGGAGCTTCCTCCGGCTTCTGGATTTGTTTACCTCATGAGCCTCCCTCATGCAGAGTCCAAAGAAATCCCTTTGCCCAAGTCCATCCATGTGAGGTATTTGGTAACAGCAATGGCTTGTTGTTGCTCAGGACTCACGCAGCATAGAGAGGTACAAGGCTTCGTCGCTTTAGAGAATGCTCAGGTGTTCTGTGCTGCTGCATTCTGAGAGAGAGAGAGAGAGAGAGAGAGAGAGAGAGAGAGAGAGAGAGAGAGAGAGGCTTGCAAAGTGTCCCTGGATGCCCTGCTGGAAGCCCATGCCCAGCAAATGTGTGTTGAAGGAATAAACAAGACTTGAGACAGAGATGTGGGCATGAGCTTTATCCCTTACAGCTCTCAGCCCTCATGGACGGTGCCCACACGGTACACCAGGTCTTGTTGCATCTCTGTGCTCCTGGAAAACGTCTCCACCCCCACAGGCATTAGCTGCTCATTAATACACAGCACTATGAGAGTCATCTGTAATCAGATGCTAACCGAGTTTGCTGTGGGAGTGGGCGGGCCAGGTCATGGACGAAAGCCGAGCCAGCTGATGGTTATGATCGATCGATAACCTATTTATTTCCCACAGTTTCTATTAACCTCTGCAAGCCGATCGTGGTTTCAATTTGGAAGGCTGGGGCCTGCTTTGCTGACTGGACGAGTCTGATTGAAAGTCGGCCCCTGATGTGACCCCAAGGGCGAAATCCAATTAAAATGATTTTCACTTGTAGATTAATATTTTTAGCATGTTCTACATCCTGGGATTTATCATCCCTGGCAGTAAAGTAATGCCTTGTGACAGGAGCAGGTGGATTGGTGCTGACATCAATAGAAGTAGTGATTTGTTAGCTCGCCAGGACCTGGGACAGCTTTGAGGTGGCAGTCAGAGCAGTTTCTGGAGGTGCCCTCTCTGGTCCACATCCCCGGAAGCCCTTTCCTGGGAGGCCATTGGGTTTGTCTGTGCCTGAGCAAGCCATCTTGGGCTCCTGGGCTCTTGGAAGGACAGTGTGATGTCACATATACTCTGTAATCTGCTTATGGTTTTCTGTGCCCTTGCCTGGAGATGGACCCCACTGTCCTCACCCACATTGTGACAGTAGGGGCTGTCATATTGATGCACCATGGCCCTGACGCTGGAGCTTGTTGTTGGGGCAGAAGCAGAGACCATTCAAAACTGGCCCAATGGAAGCTTTATGGGGCCGCCAGCTGAATGCAGAAGGCTTCACCCAAACTTGGTCGATCGGTGTCTTCACTGGGAAGTGGAAATGAAGCAGGATAGACAGGATTCCACTGGGCAGTTCAGGGGCCTAGGCAAGCTCTCCCTGCTCTTAACTTCCATGGTACTGACCCTGGGAGAGGATGATGAGGCCACCAAAGAGGGACATGGGTTTTCTGGCACATTCTACTCCCCAGGCCAGGTTCTTTCCCAAGAGCTGGGTGAATCCAGGCCCCTGGAGCTTTGCCTCTGCCTCCTCTGGGTCGGTGAACTTGACTGAGCCTGTTCCTTTCAACCCAAAGTGGCCTAATTATTTAGAGTCGAGGGGTAATCCATAAGCTGGGTTAAATTTAGCATCCACAAGCCATTCATGATGGTGCCTATATCATAGGAGCAACCACTGACCAGGCATCTGACCAGAGCCTCAACATCTCTCCTCCAGAGGAAACACAGGGCACCTGTGTGGTACCTCTGTCGAAGCTGCACAGCGTGGCACTGAGAGGGGTCCAGCACAGCATCCATGGCCAGGCAAGCCAGTCTCAACTTAGAAGCACTCTGCTTTAGGAGTGTGTTTGTGCGTGCATGCTCTGGGCCTCTCAACACTGTCCCCTGGCTCTGTCTGGAGGTCATCATCCAGGCCCGGTCATTTTGTATTGCAGGTCATTTCATGTGGCAGGCTGGGAACAGAGCATTTGCCTGGCATGCACGAGCCCAGAGTTTGAGCCTCAGGACCACCAAAGAAAGTTCAAATCCAATAATAAAATAGAAATTTAGCAGTCTGTCCCACCAGGTTCCATGCTACTGTCTTGACGATGGGTGTCCTGAGGACTTGCCTACTTCACAGTCTTGCTTCATCTCCCAATGTCTTTGTTTTCTGGGGACACGTGTGCCCCCTTAACACATTGTTGGAAAGGTTGGAAGGGGGGCAGCAGACCAGAGCCCTGACAGAGACCAGACCTTAGTTTCACTTCACTAGAATGGGACAGAGCTCACAATCAGGTCTCATGAAAACCACACTTATGGGTGACCATCAGCAAGCACCCCACCAACTCTTCTGCTGGCTCAGCAGGCCCCCAAAGCCTTTCTGCTAGCTCAGCAGATGTCTCCCAGACTTCTGCAGGCTAAAGATAGCTTTCCCTACCCTGCTGCTGGAAGATGCTAACCACTAGGACCTTCCACCAATCAGCCCCCAGACTAATCTTTCCTCCACCAATCAGCCTCTCTCGAATTCCCCTAACTTTGCTTAAAAGGAGTCTGTGACGTTCTTTGGATTGCTCTTTTGCCACCCCAGCATTGGAATCAATAAGTGCTCTTGTTATTGTATAGGCAGTTGTTGGTCTTCTTTGGGGTCTTTTTCTTGGACCCTAACAACTGTAAGCATCTGTATAACTCTGGAGACTGTAGATTCCATGCTGTATGTTGCCCATCATATTCTGATATGTTTGCCTGGTATAACAGGAACTGTGTCCCCTTTGATCTGCAATCCTCACCTATGGCACCTGTAACAGTTTGAATAAGAAATGTCCCCAAGGTTTTGGGCACTTAAATGCTTGTTCTCCAGTTGGTGACACTAGTTGGGGGAAGTTTAGGTGGTGCGGTTCTGCTAGAGGAAATATGTCACTGGGGGGTGGACTTTGCATTAAAAAGCCTCACCTATGTTTTGTTTCCTTGCTTTGCTTATGCTTGCATTCAGCCCAGCTGTGAGAGCCCAGCTTCTCGTTCCTGTACAATGTCTGTCACTTGCTTTCATGCTTCCTGCCCCATGGACTCTTTCTGGAACTGTAAACAAAAATAAGCCCTTTCTTCTATAAGTTTCCTTGGTCATGATGTTTTTAAAAAGCAACAAAAAAAAAAAAACTAAGAGAGTGCCTGTCCAGTCACACTGCATCTCTGCCCATGACCACCTTGGCATCTGTGTCCATGACTACCTTGACATCTGTGCCCATGACCACTTTGGCCTCTGTGTTCATGACCACCTTGGCATCTGTGCTCATGATCACCTTAGTGTCTGTGCCCATGACCACCTTGGTATCTGTGCCCACGACCACCTTGGTATCTGTGCCCACGACCATCTTGGCATCTGTGCTCATAATCACCTTGGTATCTGTGCCCATGACCATCTTGGCATTTGTGCCAAGGACCAACTTGGCATCTGTGCCCACAATCACCTTGGCATCTGTGCCCATGCTCACCTTGGCATTTATGCCCATGATCACATTGGTGTCTGTGCCCATGACTACCTTGACACCTGTGCCCATAACCACCTTGGCATCTGTGCCCATGATCACATTGGTATCTGTGCCCAAGACCATCTTGGCACCTATGCCCATGACCACCTTGACATCTGAGTCCATGACCACCTTGACAATTGTGTCCATGATCACCTTGGCATCTGTGCCTATGATCACCTTGGCATCTGTGCCTATGACCTCCTTGGCATATGTGTCCATCATCACCTTGGTATCTGAATCCATGACCACTGTGACAATTGTGTCCATGATCACCTTGGCATCTGTGCCCATGATCACCTTGGCATCTTTGTCCATGATCACCTTGGCATCTGTGCCTATGACCTCCTTGCCATCTGTGTCCATCATCACCTTGGAATCTGAATCCATGACCACTGTGACAATTGTGTCCATGATTACCTTGGCATCTGTGCCCATGATCACCTTGGCATCTGTGCCCAGGACCACCTTGGTATCTGTGCCCATAAGCACCTTGATTTCACACACAGTGAGAGCTCAGTATTTGTATTCTTCTTTTGGCCAGATTCTTTATAAGGAGAGCTACATTTGGACATTTGGACATCTGTGACATTTGGACAGAAGCCTGTGTGTTAGTTATCCACTTCAGGTAACATATAACCTAGTACCTGGAGCAATGTGTGAGGATTATCTCACAGTGTCTATGGGTCAGGAGCCCAGGTGTGGCTTTGCTGCTCTTTGACTGGGGAATTTGTCATGGAAGAAGTGGCCGTAGTCCCTCCTGGACTTCAGGCTCAGATGGGGCAGGAAGCTTCCAAGCTATAGCAGGATTCAGTTCTTATAGGCCCAGGACTTAGGGTTCATACTTTTTAGTTGATAAGGGAGGCGCTTCTGGTTCCTTGTCACATGTTGTCTCATGTGGCCATCTGCTCACCAGAGCATCAGACTTCATGTAGGGAGCCATGGGATGGCTCCTGCCACCTCTGCCAGCGTCTGTCTATTAGAATCTAGTGACAGATCTCAATCACCCAAGGAAGGAAGTGGTGTCAGGTCTGTCTGTGGCTGTATCTCTATCCACGCAGTCCACAGGGCAGATGGAGTGGCCAGGTGAGAAGTGGCTGAGTCCCTGCTGGTGTCTTCAGAGAACAGCAAGGAACCTCTGAGAGAAGTGGGGTGAAGGAGAGGCTGGGTGGCAGTTGAGTCGATTATGTCAGACTTTGAAGTTAAGAGTAGATCTGGACTCTTGGATTCTTTTTCTAAATGCCAAAAGGGAGTGGTCTGATGTTTCTCCAATCTTCTTGCTTATTCACTTATTTTTCTTGATTTTTAACAGTTGTGACAAAACAAAAATAACCTGAAAGTAAACATTTAGTTATCTGTACATGTTACATGCATGTGTAAATGTGCGTGTGTATGTGTGTGTGTGCACGCATGTGTGTGCACATGCATGTGAAGACTGGAGACTGGTGTTAAGTATCTTCCTTCACTGTCCTCTAGTCTTTGAGGCAGACACTCTCACAGACTCTGGAGCTCACTGATTTGACAAGAATGGTTGGCCAGGCATCCTCCTGTCTCCATCTCCCCAGTGCTGAGTCTGCAGGCACGTCCACCACACCCATATTTTATTGTGGGTTCTGGGGTTCTGATCAGGTTCTCACGCTGTCACAGTGAGCACTTTCGCCAACTAAGCCTTCTCCCCAGGCACCCATTTTAACCACTTTAAAGAGGAAAGGTCAAGAGGGACATGGTGGTGCATGCCTTTAATCCCAGCACTCAGTAGTTCGAGGCCGGCCTGGTCTACAGAGTGAGTTCTAGGACAGCCAGAGTTTTGTATGAGACCGTGTCTTTAAAAAGTGGATAGGTCCATGTCTTTGGTACAGCTTTATTTCCAAGGAGGTCAGGGGTCAAACTGAAGCACATGTCTCATCTCTGTCAGCACTGGAGTTGGTGCTTGCAGCCTGCCTCCTTCTCCCATCCTCCGTTGGCGGCATCTGATGAATGGTGCTACTGATCTGATTTTCTGGGGCTCTGAGTGAGTGGGGAGACCAACCGCAAATCTGAACAGCCGAGTGTAATTTCTGCCTCCCAGCACTGGTGTCTCCGAGGCTGGGGAAGGTGGACAGATTTAGTTGCCGGTATGGGTGCCTGCCGATTGGACTCTGTCTCCCTGTTTTATAGTTGTGAGATCCCAGGCCTGAGCTGATCCCTGGAGTCCATGCTCCCCTATTGCTACTTGTGTGGTGTCTGCCCATCAAAATGAATCTCTTTCTTACCGTTTCTTCTCTCTTAATTATAAAAGTGCTTGTGCTTGTTGTTTGGAGGGTGGACGTTGATTCAAAGGTTGAGCAGAGTGGGGTGGGTTTTTCTTTTTCCTGCTACACTCAAAACCAACAGCCCAGGGCACCATATAGACTGTGGTAAGAAGACCACAGGCTGTCTCTGTGACCCATAACTGTCACTGCGATACCGTGACAGACAATAGCAACAGTGGTAACAGCCACCATTCCCCATGGATGGGTGTGCTGGAGGACAAGGCACTGTGCTTGAGGCTACTGGTAGAATCTGATGAGTGACCTGGCTCCCTCCCCCCCGAGCTGGTGGAATGGCTGTGAGACCTGCTATGTTCTTAGTGGCATGTCCCAGGTCAGCGAGTAAGATGTGAGTCAGGATGCTTGTCGGGTTGGGGATGCAGCTTGCTGGCAGAATGGGATCTAGAATACCCGAGACCCAGGGCTCCATCCCTAGCACCACTGCCTTCATTTCTTTTATCATTGCTGCAATGAAATACCCCAACAAAAGCAACTTAAGGAAGACGGGCTTATTTTGGCTCATCATGGTGGCAAACTCAAGGCAGCGGGAGCTTGGAGCAGTTGGTCACATGTCATCCATTACCAAGAAGCAGAGGTCGATGAACGCATACTGCTCAGCTCGCTTTATCCACTCATCCAGGTCAAAATCCCAGCTAGGGGGCAGAGGGAAGAGCACCATCCACTGTGGGTGGGTGTTCATGCCCCAGTCAACACAATCAAGGCAGTCCCCCATAGGTGTGCCCAGGGGCCCATCTCCCTGTCACATTGAAAACACTAACATCCCACTCAGCATCACATAACAAAAGCACAACATCCCCAAACCCAAAGGGCACAGAGAGGATTCCACACTGGTTAGATGGTATTTTGGGTTTGGAGCTTTCATTTGGTTGATAACGCCCTGTGGGTGCATGTCAGGCAAGTGCTGTGAAATATTCTTCAGTCTTTCAGTATTTTAAGGTCTAGAGCATGCTCCAGAATATGCATGACTGAAGTCCATGCGGTCCACGCCCCTGGGAAAACACATCAGCTCTTTCTACATCTTTGCTTCCAAAATCTTGCTACAGTGACACTTGAGCTCAGATGCCTGTCTCACATTAAAGACTTGCAATGTTCACACACTGTACACTTGAGTGGACAGTCCCTAGTGCTGTCTCCTGGTCCCTGGACAAGAGACATCGCCAGTAGCAGTAGTTTCAGGAACTTTCCAGAGTGTATGCTTCCAGAGAAGTGTGTGTACATAGGCACACAAATGTTTGTGTGGGGTATACACACATTACTGGGAAATGTCTGGCACAATCAGATTGAGGGAGGAAGGGCTTGTTCTGGCTTGTGGATGAAGGACGCAGTCTGTCACTGTGGGGAAGCCATGACAGCAGTAGCATGAAGCAGCTGCGCATTGTGCCTGTAGTCAGGAAGCAGAGAGAGACGGGTGTTACAGGTTAGCTTGCTTTCTCCCTTTTACGCTGTCTGAGACCTCACCTTGAGGGTTGGTGTCCCCCCACTTCAATCCTTCAAGCTGAAAAATTTAACCATCACATAACAGACATTTAAAATAAAAAACATTCTGGGGTAAAACCCAGGGTCTCACACATGCTAGGTGAGTGCTGCGGGCTGAGAGGCACCCTTTATCAACACTTCTGAAAACTAAACAGCAGTCAGGAAACAGAGGCAGTAGCCTTGGGCGTTCAGGCCAGCCAGGGCTACACACTGAGGCCTTGACTTAGAAGCAAGCATGTAAATGGTACCATGCCTGCACATTGCTATTTCTGTAGCAATATAAATGAGAAGCTGCAACATAGGAGAACACAATGATTGCCCGAGTTGGTATTTATGTGATTTTTTCAGAGAATGATTTATTCATTATTCATACACATGGCTAAATATGTTTAATATTTGCATATAATATGTATGAATATATTTGAAGGGTTACAGAGAAAAATCCTTCACTTCTATGGGGACTCCAAATAAATATGATTGTCTCTGACTGCTATGTTAATATAGTCCTCACACATGAGCTACCCCCAGTACAACAAAAATATTTATACCCTTATTTTATATCTTTTTAAAAGACTTATTTGTATTATTTTTAAGTATGTGTGTGTGAGAGACTGCACATGAGTGCAGGTGCCTGCCTGAGGAGGCCAGAGGCCTTAGATCCCTGGAGCTGGAGGTTGACTGCAGGGTGCCGGGAACTGAACTCAAGCTAGACATCCACCATTGGAAAAGATCATTGGTAAACCATCCTAATGTGTGGAGATTCCTGGGTCCTCGTGGGTGAGGCAGTGGGTTGGAGGCTGGCTCCCATAACCCACCTATACCAGCTCTCGGATTTTTGCATCAGTTTGAATCATTTTGTGCTAGCTTTTAAACAATGATGGTTTTTAAAAACTGAATTTATTAGAGGCAGGTGGATCTCTATGAATGAGCTCAAGGCTCTGTCTATAAAACAAGTTCAAGCTACACAGAGAAACCCTGTCTCAAACAAACAAACAAACAAACAAACAAACAGTCGCTATTTGTGTTAGGCTGGGTGGTGATGGCGCACACTTTTAATCCCAGCACTTCAGAGGCAGAGGCAGGTGGATCTCTGAGTTTGAGGCCAGCCTGGTCTACAGAACTAGTTCCAAGACAGCCAGGGTTATGCAGAGAAGCCCTTTCTCAAAAAACAAACAAAAAATTGAATTAATTTTGGCAGCACTGAGGCTAGAGCCCAGGGCCTCCACAGGCCCCAGCAAGCCTCCCCTTGAGCCACATGCCCTGCTCCTACACACGAATTTTTCTCAGCACATTTGAGGCCATAGGAGAGATGTGTAGGGCACATAGTGGACGGTGGCTCCAGTGAGAGAGACTCCCAGCTGCCTGTTTAAAGGACAACACAGAGAAGGAAGCAACAATTGCAACTTTGGAATCTGCCTTTTTATTTTATCTTCCAAACAGACTGAATGTGGGCCAAGGAGCTGTTCTTAGATATCAGAGTCCCTGTTCCTGTCAACACAGTCGCAAGGACAGACAGGTGCACCTCATCAGTGTCTTCCCAGTGTCTGCCCAGAGTGCAGATGGTCACTCAGCCAAGATACCACATGGAAAGAGGCAGAGCTGGGGCTGACCAGTGTGCCTCACTCTGTTCTCTGGGCTCCTATCTATCTGTCTGTCTATCTACTCATCTTTCCCCCACCCACCCACCTATCCATCCATCCTCCTGCCCATCCGCCAACCCACCCACCCATCCATCCATCCATCCATCCATCCATCCATCCATCCATCCATCCATCCATCCATCCATCCACCATCTCTCTATCCTTTCCTCTATCTATTCATCCTGAGACTGTTTCACGTAGACCAGGCTGGCTTTGAACTTAATACCATGTGTAGTCCAGGCTGGACTCAAACTCCTTCCTGGTCCTCCATCTCCTAGGTGCTGTGATTGCAGGGGTGTTCCTGGCTCATCTAAGCTTTTGATCATTCTGAGCATTGGGACAAAGGCTCACAGGAGGTCAAGGAGTAAGCCAGAGAACCTGTGGCAGAAACCACTGTGGGTGTGAGGCTCCTTCAGTCACTTCGCCTCCTATACCTTTTTTTTTCTTTCCAGAAGGGAGTTCTCTCTGGTTTCTGGACCAGCTATGGTGGCACAGGGCAGTGGCCAAGGCTGGGGATAGTGTCTTCACTCCTAGAAGGTGTGTAAATGCCCAAAGCCCCTTCCTCTGGGTACCCTCTATGAGATGCATGTTCTACACCAGAAAGGTGAAGACAAAGATATCTGTGCATTTGAAGGCACTGACCATAGTCAGTGAAACATTTGGACTGAGGTATCCTGCTGGGCCAGACTGACACAGGGGACCCCTGGAAAGTGATGCTGCACTCTCTCCAAGCAAACCCTACCTTCAGAACCAACTGCTAGGCCTGATTTCATCCATGACAGTTGATTATGGTTGATTTTTCCCACTTCAGAGCTTCTTGTAACTGGATCCAGGCAACGGGCCTGTTGGTGTCTGAGACTCTCCCTCAGTCTTGGAGATGGAGGTGGGTGTTGATCAGGGTGAGATGCTGCAGCCCATCTGTCGGATCTGCTGATGGACATCTGAGTCACTCCTGAGTTTGACTGCTAGGGATAAATCAATTGTGGACATTCTTGCACAAGATGCTGTGTGTGCTCATGTTAGTGTGCTGTGTGTGTGCACACACGTGTGAGGCCAGAAGTCAACATAAAGGTGCCATTCCTCAGGCGCCATCCACCCTGCTTTCCCAGACAGGGTCTCCTTTTCATTAGGCTGGATCCATAGACCGACTGGCCAGTGAGTCCCTGCCATCCTCCTGTCTTCACCTGCCCAGCCCTGGGATTACAAGTGCACACCTCTGTGTACTCTGGGAAAATGAGTGCTCACGTTTGCCTAGCAAGCACTTTATCAAACGAACCGTCTCCACACAAGGCTCTTGAGGTTATGTGTGGTTGTTTCTTTTAGTAAATTCCTTGGAACGTATTGCTAGGCCACTCAGCAAGAATGTGCTTTGTGTGTTAAGAAAATGCTACCCAGATTTCAAAGTGGTTAAGCCTTTCGGTTCTCCTGGGCACAGAGAGGAGTGCTTCGGGTCCCTGCCTCAGTGCTAACTCTTGGCACACCAGTCTGCCCTGTGCCCTTCTGGCTGGGTGTGTGACAGAGTTGAACTTGAAGAATGGGAGATACTGATTCTCAGAGGAGGACTGTTCTCAGTGTTATAGCCGCCAATGACAGGTGAATTCTCAAGCCCCACGGAGCCTCCACGTCAAAGAACCAGCTCTGAACAAATTTCCCACTGTTGATTCCCAGCCCACATGGGCGGCAGACAACCAACCCACAGGCTTCCACCAAGAAGAACTCCAATTGCCATTTTGAAGTCTCTCAGACTTAAGCTAGTAACGTTTGGTTTCACATTAAGCCTGGAAGACTCTTTTCTTTCTGCTTCTGTTGACCATGAGTATTAGATTCCTGGCAGAGAGCTGGAGGTTTCATGGAAGCCTGAAAGCAAATCCATCTGTGCTGATGGGCACAAGCCTTGTGCTTGTGAAAGGGAAAACTGCAGAATGCAAATCGGTTACCAGTGGAAACCAACCCCTGATGTAACCAGGGTGGACTTTGGTAGTCTGTGTCTGGAAAGTTCACACCCTGTAGAAGTCTGTGTATGATAACATTCCAAGGCTTTGATGCCTATCCAACTCTTCCCCACCTTCTCCACCCTTATAGATTCCAGTGGGTGCTGGTGTACCACGTGTTGCTCAGTCCTGCCTCAGGGCCTTGCATTGCTGTTCCTCCTGCTTGTGTTGATGGTCTCAGATTTTGAGCATCTGCATGTGCACACACACACACACACACACACACACACATGCATGCACACACGGATATGTACACACATCGTTTCTCACTCTCCTTTCTCTTGTTTTCAGTTATTACTTGGCCAAGCCACAGTTGTATGATCTTAGGTCCCTCAGCATCTGGGATTTCTGGTTCTGAGGGACCCACTTTTTGTTTCTTTTTCTCAGCGATGACTCGGCCACAATGTTTTGAAAAGGATCTGGTAACAGTCAGAGCAGAACGTTCAGAAGGTCTGGAGTCCCAGTTGGCCCTGTTCTTGCTCAGTTTCATCAGGAGGCAGACACAACCCACACCATGAGCCTGTCCCGAGTGAATTCCTTCTAAGAGTCCTATCACAGAAGGGTCACTAAGGGGGTGGGGTCTCCCAGAGAGGCATCAGAGTAGCATTTGCTGTGTCTCTAGAGATGAAGCTAGCAAGGTAATCTTGTCCCCTGAGCATCTGCTGATGGTTGGAAGGTCACAAGAAGCTGGGGAGCCTACACCAGACTCCAGCTGTCTCTGGCCCTAGTGGGGAGTGAGAAGGCAGCTTTACAGGTGGAGGTGAAGGTCATCCCTCTTACCTGATTGTTCTTTTGAATTTCTCTCTTGACTTTTTGATGGTTAATCTTGATTGTGAACTTGGTGGGATTTAGATCACCATGGAAACCGACCTCTGGGCCTGTCTGTGAGGGACAAGGTTAATTGAAGTAGGAAGACCCACTTGAATGTGGGCAGTGCCACAGGCTGGGGTCTTTGACTGAGCGAGAAGGAGAGAGTGAGCTGAGCACCAGCCCTCATCTGCCTGCTTCCCGACTGCGGCAAGCATGGCCAGCTGCCTCACACTTGTGCCGGCAGTGCATCACTCTGGTGGACTGCACCCCTACTGAGCCCAGACCAACAGGGTGTCTATGGTGTGCTTTTGAAGAAGCCACAGCCATTCTTAACCTGGCACTCCACATAGGGAAGCTGAGATTCAGAGAAAGCTGAGCGACTTGCCCATGGCTGCTCAACCTGTGTGTGCTGGATGGACTGGAGGCCCAGAATGCTTTGAATTGCTTCTCTTCACTGCCTTGGTTTCCTCCCAACCTGTTTGAATTCGCAGCCTTCATGTTATGTGGCTACTGTTGCCTCCCATGAAGAGGAAGGAAAGCCCAGACTCTGCTTTTCTTTCTGTTGCTGTGATAAAGCATCCCAACGATAGCAAAAGAGGCTTTATTTGAGCTGCATCCAAAAGATGCACCCGCTTTCTCCACTCTGGGAGAAGACCAGGGAGGGCTGCTACCCACAGTGGGCAGGATTTCCCACCTCAGTTAATGTAATCAAGAGAATTCACCACAGACATGCCCACAGGCCAGTCTTACCTAGACACTTCCTCATTCAGACTCTGTCCCCAGGTGACTCTACTTTGAACCAAGTTGACGATGAAAACAAAGCCACACTCAGTCTCTCCAGGTTCTGTCACCTGCTCATGGTTGCTCACTCTTGCTTCGGCTACAAGAAATGTGGGCTGTGACTTTCAACTTCTGGAAGTTACTTAGAAATGCAGACTACTGGCCAGCATCTCATACTTCCAAAATCATCAAGTGATGAGGCCTCCCAAGGAGGGAAGCCCTGTGCTAGAGAGTAAGGAACCCTGAGGCACATGGGCATGTTCCGGTACTCACTTTGTAATTATCACAGTGGGGTGTTCACATATGGAGGTCTGGTGGGGATGGCTAAGCTAAAGCCTTTGGTGGGCTGATTGTAAACCTAAGAATGTGGGATCTGTAGCAGGGTCCAGGCAGTTGCCTGGCTGTACCAACAGCTCCTTTCTGCTTGTGTCACCAGAGACTGTAAGGGTAAAATCAAGGACACCCTCCTGGGCAAGGTCTGGAGGACAGAACAGGGATGGGGGAGGTAGACACAGTAGTGAGAGGAGAAAGGACCTGGCGCTCACCACCATGTAATGAATGGAAGGCAGAGAAGGCCGGCAGAATTCCAGCTGCAGAGAGCTCAGGAAGGCAGGGGAGTATGGCAGAGATCCAGGGAGAATTGGTGGCTGGTGTTGGAAGGCACGGTGCTGTCTTGCTTTGAAGTCCACTGGAATCCATCCACTGGATTCTGTAGCTCACAGAAGCTAGATTGTTGTTGTAAGGTCAGCCAAAGTCACCAACGAGATCAGCAACATTTACCTGGGACCACTGAGTGGGGATGTATGTGGGCCAAAGTTCTCACTTCCCAGGTGAGGAATAAGCCAGGACACCAGAAGTCCCTTCCCCTTTGACCTTTTCCTCTTTGCTTAGCTGCTCCAAGATTGATATGGTTCTATCTTACTTTAGGCTGCCCAAGAGCAAAGCCAGAGTTGGAAGGAGTTGAGAAATGGAAGCAGAGGGAGGGAGAAGATGGGCAAGGAGTGGCAGGAAGGGAGAGGAGAAGAGGGAGGAGGATGGCAGGGGGATGGGTTGCTATCTTTCTTAGGGTTCTGTGGAGCTGGTAATCACATGGGGAAGCATTTTTCTTTTTATTACTGTTGAGACAGGGTCTCCCTAAGAAGCCCAGTCTGGCCCAGAATTCAAAGTCCTACTTCATCAGACTCCCAGATACATCCCGCTATCCTGAGTGAAAACAGGTTTGATTTCCACGAGGTCCTCAGTGGTGCTCAGCTGAAAGAACCTCTCCTGTGGTTCGAACATGTCCCCAGGGCTCGCGTATTGATCAGTACTGTAGGAAAAGGAGGTTCTTAGGAGGTAACGCTTCCCAGGCCTCAGCCCAGTCAGCGGACTGATGCTCATTTCCTGCTCGCTTCCTAGTGGGAGCCTTCTGCCATGGAGCCCCACATGTACCCTCTTGATCATGGAGTTTCCACACTCCTGAACTGGGAGTCAGTCAAGGAAAGTCTGTTGTAAATGACAAGAGAGGTGGCATCGAATGACTGCAGCATTAAAGTGGCCAGGATGCCTGGGGAAGATGGCAGTTGATCCCATGCATTCTTTCTCCTGCAGAGAGGTGCCCTGGTGGGCAAGGCTATCTACTTTTCCAGGTTTGTGTCCACATCTACAGCTTGAGGATGTTAGGACTCAGAGTGTGAGTGTGTGAGATTGTCAGCACCCTGCAGAGAGAGGGGCTCAAGGGGGTGTGTGGGCCAGACATAGCTTCCTGTCAGTTACCAAACTCAGAATGCCAGTGTGCTGAGCTGAGGCCAAGGGCTGGACCAGGGTGATTCCAGCCTTGGCCTGTGGTGTAGAAGCAGCTCCTCAACCTTCCCAGTTTCCTCACTTGTTGGACGGGAAGCCCAAAGCATCTTTGTCCCAGAGTGGGTGTGGCTGGAGTCAGTTGGGAAGCTCCAGGACTTGCCACATGGCGTAAAGCTCTCAGGAAATGTTCTCTGCTGTCCTGAAGCTTTGAGGTCCCCTGGGGGAGAGGGCTAGGGTGTGGAGCTAGAAAGGGTAAGGGTGAAGGGAACTACGCCCACATGAGGGCTGGGGGTGAGGGTGGGGGCACACCCAAAGCAGGAGGGCCTGGCACATTGGGGGTACTTCCTGTTTCCTGATGCTGAGCCTTCTGGGTACTTCTCCCTCCTCTCCAAGTGTTTACCATTCTCCTCCTTAGCCCAGCATCCTAGCCCATCCCTCACTCACCATAAACACAAATCCTCTTATCTACCGGCTCTCACACACTTGGTCTTTGATTTATAGCACGTTCACATCCCTCTTCCTCAGCCCCGGTCCCTCTTACCATAGATCTTCAGGTATCTGCTTCCTGTGCCCCTTACTTTCTAGCCAGATCGATCCCCACTGGGGAGAGATGGCAGTTCCCAGCAACTCTTCCTCCAGGGAGTCTGGCCGTATTTCTTGTTAAGCTTCTGCAGGGCCCGTTGGGTTTCTCATTAGCTTTCTGCCCTGCTGTGGTGGTATTTCTTGTGCCTCAGTCACAAGCCCAGAGCTGCCTAGTAATTCTTAACCAGCAGGCATTCCAGGCATCTTTTCAGAGGAAGCTGGGGGTGGGTGTGGGGACTCTGGCTCCCACATGTGAGTCCTGGGGGGATCTCTTGGCCATGTGGGACTCAGCTCAGTTCTGTGTTTGGCGCCATCACCATGAGTCATGCGGTCCCTCTGTCTGAGTCCTGCATACCTGGGCTCCCTGCTGTCGGCTTCCTCCCCACTTTTGTCACTCCAAAGTCCAGGACAAGGCCAGCTCTGCCTTTAGCTAAGGTGTAAGCCTGATCCAGTTTCCTCACCCATCTCTCTCTCCCTCATTCACTTATTTATCTAACAAACACGAACCATACAGACCTCAATGCACATTACATGTATTCTGAATGCATGGCAAGCTCACTCCCCTATCCACTGTGTGATGAAGCAACAACCTGCCACGGTCTCACAGGAAGAAGGATCGGTCTTTGAACCCGGGGGTTCTAGTCTAGCATGGAGGTCTAAGTGATGGTTAACTGGTTCTCTGGGTGATCGTGTGGTCTCTCTACAGTTCCCTGTGCTGGTGCAATGAGTTTCTCCTTGTCCAAGCTGAATACAATCTTCAGAGTTGCAGCAGACCCCGAAGGGCTGGGCGGTGGCTGTGCTCTCAGAAGAGTGTGACTTAGAACTGGCCAGTACATATTCTTGTTGTATGTGTGTTTCTATTTAAGGATCCTTAGAAGGACCTCCTGTCCCACCTTGGTTCATAGTAACATCAAGGTCCTTTATGTGACTTTCTCCTTTCTCCATTCTGCCCCTGTCTGAACTCCATCAATTCACGTCATGCCAGAAGGTAACTGTTCAGAAACCTTTGTGATTCTCCCTAATGCTGTCTATATATGAGAATCCTCCACAAACCTGGTTTTGATGATGCCCGCTCCAAAGAGGAGACATCTGAGCGTCAGTGGCCATGGTTAGATCCCAGCACTGGCAGGGATAGGATTGAGACAAAGTGCGCAGCCAGAGCTAGTACTGTATTAGGAAGTGCGATCTGGTTGGAACCAGAAATTGCACCGTGTCTCCTTAAGGACCCCAAGATGGTAAGGAAGATGCATGGACTAAGTGGGAGGCTTCAGCAGGGGTCGATCTATTCAGAGACAAAAGATGCCTCTCGCAGTCGTGGGCCAGCTGGCTACACACGTGGGAATGGGACACAGGGTCGGGGACTGTGTTGAGTATGGACTGGGCAGCATGTCCTTCTTTCTGAGACTCAGTTTACCCCAATGACAATCACCTGGCACCAGTCTGTGAACACTGAGCTTAGCAGAAACTGGCTGCAGCCACAGTCCAGGGAGGCCTGTTGCATGGCACCGTCCTATGAGCAGAACAACTATCCTTACCTAAGACCAGCTGGACTCTTTGCAAAAGAACAGCACAGATGGGCTTGTCAAAGTTTGGCATTCCCTCATGGAAGGAGGGGGAGGGAGGCCATGGGACTCTCACCTGAGTATCCTGCTACCCCTCCCAGCCATTTGTGTATATTTCTGCCATAACTACATGTGGTCTCCAGGTCTTGGGTGGGCTAAGGCTCTTTCTACACAGCCATGAGGGAATTATTGTCTATGTTGGGTGCCGACCTTTCCGTACATTGCTTTAGGGTCACCCATGCTCTGTCAGGAGTGTAACAAACCCATCAGTTCCCCAGGGTGAACTTTGGCTTCTCACTGGGACTTTAGAAGGAAGCGGTAGACATTGTCTAGTTTCCTTGGGGTGACAATTCTTGCAACAGACCCTCCCATTAACCCACCTGTTCCCACATATTCATCTCAAGAGAAACACCGGCCCTTGGAGTGCTCTGCCTGGGACACTGGTGGAGGGTCAGATGGGTGGGCAGTGGGTGCCATGTCCTCTGCATTCCTTCCTTCTTGACCTTGTACATGTGTCTTTTGTTACTAATTCAGGTGGCTCCTGTACCAGGTGATTTAGGTCAATACATTGTGTTCCTCTGAGAGATGTGTGTCTAAGTGATGTTGAGGGTGATGTTTTGCGGCTTCTGCAGGACCCTGAGATGCTGGTGGGGGTGTACACACACCCTGGGTACATACCATTCCTGAACCTATCATAGGGACCAGCCTGGTCCTGTATCAGTTGAGCCAGTTCAGAATCAGAGCTAGTATCTGGGTGCTCAGGAGGTCCAGCACCCAACCCTGTCTTTCTCCAGGAATGGATGCAAGATGATGAAAAGCCCCACCCCCACGGCCAGTGTTAGGGTTTCAGTGGGGTCTGTTCTCAAGGGCACATGCTCTTTGGTCCTCAGCAGGTGTTTTTGAAGCATGAGGAGCCTTTGTGGGGTGGGGCCTGTTTGGCACAAGTAGATAACCAGGGTCAGCCTGTGAAGGTTATACCTGGTTCTGCTTCCTTTGCTTCCTGGTTGGCCACCACATGAGGAGCTTCTGACTGCCACCACAATGTGACCCAGGCCCTCCTTGCCGTGATGGATGGGATTCCATTGGAACCATGAAACTGTGAGCCAAAAAGCTCTCTGTCCCTGAGATAAACCTGACCATAGTCCTCAGGCCTTTGGGACTGATTTGTGGGAAGAATGCAGAGAGTTTGGAGCTATGAATTAAAGAAGCCAATGCTATCAACAGAGCAACAGGGCATTCTGCAGAAGCTCAGACTCCCACAGAAGCTCAGAAGCCTACAGAAACAATGGGAGAAGTGTGAGCAGCAAAGACTGTGTTCATGAGGCTTCAGAGGGAGAACAAGGACTCTCAGGAATGGCCAGAGGCCACTTGTGCTATATTTTAGAAAAGTCTGACTATATTCTGTCCATGCCCTGAACAATTTCAGTGAAGTTGAGCTAGAAGTCAAGACCAGATTGTTTGGTAGAGGAAGTCTCACAACAGCAGACCTGGTTGTGCCATGGTTGTTACTCACTGTTTTAGTCAGATTTACAGAGGAATGTAGAACACAGAGTACAGGATGTGAAAAATGCTGAAAACACAGTGTGGTGAGGAAAAGGGCATGAGTTACAGCTAAGGTCATAGACAAGGCAGATGTGGATGAAGTGGTTGTAATTGTTATAATGACTGCAGTGTTACAGAGGCACTATGCACTGGGATAACAGAAAATTGTCTGCTGGGTTCTGGTCTTGCTTTGATTTTTCTTCCTTGTTACCTCACTCACCTTTCAGAGGGGAGGGTAGTGTTTGTTTTGTTCCAGTGTGTATTGGAAGGCGGTATGTTTTTTGGGGGGACATTGTTGCTGTTTCACAGAGACTCAAAATTTGGGAACTGTCTGGAGGCTCAGACTTTTGAACAGTGTTGAGACTTTAAAAATTGTGGGCACTCCTGAGGTGGGATGAAATGAAGTTTGTATTATGGTTATGCACCTGTGGGGGACCAGTGAAGAGTGCAAAACCTTGACCATGGATCCCCCAGGCTTGTGCTTTGAACACTCAGCCTCCAGCTTGGGGTGCTTTGAAAGTCATGGGACCTTTGGGGATGGGACCTTTCTGGAAGAAGCAGACCACTCAAGGCTGACCTCTGAGGGTCATCCCACATCTGGTTCTGGCCCATACTCCTCACCTGCTGGCCCCACATACGGTGTCACCACTGTGTGTTCCCAGCACCATGGAAAGAACTGTCCATGGCCTCCCTATGTCAATGGACTGAAGTTTCTCTGGAAACCATGAACCAAACAGACCTTTTGTCCTTCAGGTTTCTGTCAGGTGTTTTGTCATGGTGATTGGGACATCTAGACAGTTCTCTGAAGGTGTAGACAGAGTTTTCTTTGGACTGCCACCTCACAAAGAAAAAACAGACATGGAGACTTAGTATTAATTATAAAAGCTCAGCCTATAGCTTAGGCTTGTCCTAATAGCTCTATAACTTAAATCAATCCACTTCTATTCATCTACGTGCTGCCACGTAACTTGTGGCTTTTATCTCTTCTCCTGCACGTCCTGCTTCCTCTGCATCCAACTGGTGATTCTGCTTTCTTCTTCCCTGAGACCTCTCTGTCTCCAGAAGTCCCACCTAAGCTCCTTCTGCCTAGCTATTGGCCATTCATCTCTTTATTAAATCAACTTCAGTGACATATCTTCACACAGTGTAAAGGAATATTCTGTAACATGAAGGTACATTTTTTTTTCAGCCTTTTCCTTCTCCATAGCAGAAAGGAGATAGGGAGAGGCCAGAGACTTAGCCATTGATCCCAGATCTAGCGCAGCTCAGGTTTAATGTGAGATGTCCTTCTGTCTATGTGTTGCTTTTATTGGTTGATGAATAAAGCTATTTCAGCCAATGGCTGAGCAGAGTAAATCCAGGCAGGAAATCTGAACAGAGATATATAGAGAGAGTAGGTGGAGTCAAAGAGATGCCATGTAGCTGCCAAAGGAGAAAGATGCCAGAACATTACCAGTAAGCCACAGCCTCGTGGCGATACATAGATTAATAGAAATGGGTTAATTTAAGATATAAGAGCTAGCTAGGAATACACCTGAACCATTGGCCAAACAGTGTTATTATTCATATAGCTTCTGTGTGATTATTCGGGTCTGGGTGGCCGGGAAATGGAAGTGCAATCTCAGACTACACAGCTTCTCACATGCTGGGTCACATGCCTCTTCAGGCCTTGTGTATAATTCAGTGATAATTGTTGATTCCACCCTGGAGGGTGTTAGGGATTAAATGATGGGTTGGATGCAGCCCAGGGTCTGGCCCCACTCCACCTGCAACACATGGTAGAACTGTAACAGGAAGCAGGCAGAGGTCCCTTTGAGCAGTTCACTCTCAGATTTGGAAGATTCCTTAATCACTGGGCATGCCTCTTTCCTTTTCCATTTGCCTCAACTTCCCTATCTGGAAAATGGGGGTTAGGTGAGGGAACCAGGCCTTAGGGTATTGGCATTCTTTACCATCAAGGGTTCACAGAGGTGGTGCTGGGGACCATGGAGGTCACACCACTGGTCCCACCTTGCCACTGGGAAGGGGGTTCAGTCCAGCCAGCAAGGACCCCGTGGCTCCTATTCCCCAGTTATCCTCAGCCTTCAGCCCTGGTTTCTGTGTGGCAGATGATGAGCACTGACTAGATCCTAGGTGGACACAGTCACTTCCTCTGATGGGTTTCACCTGGAGGACTTTTGCGGCGATGTGTAGCTTTTGTTCAGGTTGCAGTGAGAGCTGCCCAACTTGTCTGCACGGGACTGCGTGCACGGCTGAGCTGGGGATCAGCCCCTGTGCCTTGTGCTTGCTAGGCATGTGTTCCACTACTGAACTTAGACCCTAAGTGGGGATGATTTGGGAAGGGTTGGTAAGGGAGTTATGTGCTCGTTGGCTTTCTTGTCGCTGTGACAAACCGTTGAGAGAACAACTTCAACAGAAGGGCAATTTTACTCATGGATTTAGAGGGTTCAGTTCATGCTGCTTGGGTGTGTGCACTTGACCAGGGCCTCATGGCAGGGGAAGTGTGATCCCTGAGGACAGCTGCACACTTCACAGCGAATCAAAAAGCAGGGAAAGTGACAGAATGCCCAAGGCTAATTACTCAAAGTATCCACCTCCAGTGACCTACTTCCTCCACCTAGATCTCATCCCTCAAAGTTTCCACAGCTTTCCAAAGAGCATCACCATCAGAGGACCAACTGCTGAACATGGGAGCCTATGGGGGACATTTCCTACTGAAAACTGTAAAATGACAGGTGCAGGAAGCCACACAGAGTTCCTAGGACCATGTACCAGGGGGCACAGTCCCATCCTTCCCAGAGGGAGGCTTAACAGAGATGTGTGGACCTTCTGCAAGGTGGGGAGTGAAGACTCCAGTGCATTTCATTTTCCCTCTGACTTCCTTCCAGGTCAGAACCCACCCACAGGGCAGAGGGCAAAGCAGCCCACTGTGGTCTGCAAGGGGCAGTACAGAACAAAGAAGATCTATGGCTTCAGTTCTCCCTAACTTCCATCTTGGTGTCAGTGGATTTACACTTCTGCCTGGCTTTCTAGATCTGCTGTGCATGAATTCTCCCATCCCCGCCTCTCCTTCTCACCCTCCCCCTTGTTCCCTCTGCCCCTGTAGGATGCTGACAGCAGGAAAAGATAGACAGTATTTCTCCCATGATCTAAGGGCTGCAAGCGTGGTTGTCTCCCAAGAAGGCGCCGCGGGGATGTAAGATTTCTCTCCTTGCTGTCAACGCGGGCCTTTGCGGATGTTGGCTGTGGCTTTTACAGATGTCCCTGCGGAGCAGTGATTTCCAGAGGGGGGCATGTAGCCTCCTCCTCTTGGAGGACGTTTGTCATCATCTGGAGACAAGCTTGGTTGTCACCAGTGGCGGGGGGGTGGGGAATGGGACTGCTGGCATCTGCAGATGGACAGTCCCTCCACGCCAGCATTTGGTGCCAAGTCCAGAATGCTGATGGAGTCAAGGCCCAGAGCCCCACTGTAGAGGGAGTGGACTCTGGGTCTTTGAATCCCCACGTACTATCATACTGTACAATTCAGACTCTTGAATACCTTCAGCAACGAGGACCCCACCACTGGTTCTCAAGCCTAGGATATCTACAATTAATCTGAGTTCCTCTCCCAATGTGACTCTGGAGTCCCCAAGGTGGAATGAAGTCCACTGCTGTGGATTTCTACTTCCAATGTAGCGATAGGATACCTGCCTTCTCAGGATGCCAGCTTCCTGTGGTACTTGCCCCAACCCTCACCTGCTGTGTTAGACGTGGTGCTGGGTTAGACATGGAGGTCCTCCAAGATGTAGTCACAAACTGCTTTAGACGACCTTTTTAGGTAGCATTTGCCTTGGGTTTCAGCTTCTTCTCCATGCCCTCAGCATTGCATGGAATCTGGATGTTTTATCCCATATGCTGGCTTACTTGTCTATCCAAGACCAGAAGAACCTGCACAGCAATCTTGGCAGTTTGTCTTTACAAGCCAGAGAGAGAGAGAGAGAGAGAATTAGGATCCAGTGGTATTCAATGATTCTGCCACACATAAATGTTGGTTTCAGGAAGACCATTGATGTCTCTGTGTTGGGACATGGTGACCCCAATTCTTTACACAGGTACGTGGCCATGTGACTTTGCAATACATACCATTGAAGGGTAGTTTACACATTTCCCTAACCTGTGACCTGAGGAAGAACCAGGGTGACTGCTCCAAATGATATCTTGGGTGTTTTCACCCATTTCCAATTGTCTCCAGACCGCTGTCAGGCTGACTCCTGGATCCCCAAGCTAAGTTACTCCAGATGAGACACTCAGTCAGAGCTCAGCCTTGAGACACAAACCCTGGGCTGGTTTAAAATCTCAGATAGTTTGTCACTCAACAGTAGTTTATAAATACACTCCCTGAGAATTTCCACTAACATTCTTGGGGCTGTTAAGTGGATGAAGTACAACCTCCATGCCCAGTTTGCCTTAAGTGTTAAAACCCGTTTAACAGCTGCTAGTTTCCCAGAAAGTCAAGTGTAGGCTTCCCATAATCTTAATCTCTTGTCTTGTTGCTGTGATAACATGTCAGACAAAAGCAATTTAAGGAGGGGGTTTATTTTGGCTCACAGTCTATCATGGTGGGGTTCGTGTTGCATCCATAGCTGGAGGAAGAACGCAACGGATGGTTGTGCTCAGCTTGATTTTGCTGGTTTACACAGCCCAGGACCCAAGCCTGGGGAGTGATGCCACCTATTCTCAGGGTAGGTCTTCCTGAGTTAACACACTCAGGATAGCCCCTACAGGCTTGCCCAGAGGCTGGTCTTGTAGGTGATTATAGGTCCTGTCATGTTGATAATCATTGCTAACTGTTGTCCTGGTTGGTTTCTGTCGACTTGACATAAACCTACTTACAACTGGGAAGACCAGATCTTAATGGAGAAAACTCCTCCTTTAAGATTGGTGGACACCAGGCAGTGGTGGCGCACACCTTTAATCCAAGCACTCGGGAGGCAGAGGCAGGCGGATCTCTGTGAATTCGAGACCAGCCTGGTCTACAAGAGCTAGTTCCAGGACAGGCTCCAAAGCCTCAGAGAAACCCTGTCTCAAAAAACCAAAAAACAAAAGAAAAAACAAAGATTGGTGGACAATGCCAGCTGTGGTAGGATTTGCTGAAGGAGGCAGAGGCAGGGGATCATGAGTTCGAGGCCAGCCTGGGCTACACATTTAAAAGAAAAAAAAAAGATTGGTGGACAAACCATGTGGCATCTTCTTAGTTAATGATTAATGTGAGAGGGCTCAGCCCACTTGAGGATGGTGCCACCCCAGGCAGGTGGACCTGGGTTGTATAAGAAAGCACGGGGAACAGCCAATTGTCAGCATTCCTGGCTTCTGCTTCAGTTTCTGACTTGAGTTCCTGCCCCATGTGGCCTGCCCTCCTTTAGGTCACAAGGCCACAGTCACACACAGCTTCCTGGATTTTGATGGCTGTGGAAAGAGAGATGCTGGGGTCCCCAGCCCATCTGTGGCTCATTGGCATGCACACAGGGTCCCTACACATCCTTCAGCAGCCCACAGGAGGACAGCTGTTAGACCCCGGTAATGGTTTCACTGCAGTGAAAGGGTTAGGTTAAAGCACGCCAAGAACACAGTTGCTTCATGTGGAGTACGGGAGGCAGCAGAGCAGGTTTTGGGGGTATCCTGTCCTGAGTCACCCAATGGGTGCTCTTGATTCCCATCAGCATGGAACAATGCACTCCAGCAGATTCTCACTGGAGCCATGGTGTGAGGGCGTCTCATTGGCAGTCAGTCACCAGGTGTGAATTAGATACCTGATTGCCAGCCTCTGTAGAGGTACGATGACACACAGTGAGTCTGAGGCAAGGGATGCGTGTGTCCAAGCTCCCAGAGGTGACTGTGGGGTAGCATGCCTTCTGTGTTTGTCATCTAAAGTCCAGGTGGATCTGTGGGGTCTCCGCACAGCAAGGGTGAGGCCTCCCCACCCAGACCCCTCTGATTGGACTTGTCTCTCTGGAAACATCTCAGACAGACTCATCTAAAATACTGCATCCCTGGGCATCCCAGGCACCCCTCAGCTAGTGGAGCTCCGTAGTCAGACCTGGCTGTCTGGAAGATGTGGGGAGAGTGTGGCCGGCCCTGCCTGTGTCTCCTTACCCTATCCCCCACTGTCTCTGTGGCACTGAGACTCAGATCAATCCTCTGACTCTTGCTTCTTTGTGTTACAGGTGCTGTGGTCTTTAGACTCCACTGGAGGCTAAATGTGACTGGGCCTGTCTCCAGTTTCCCCACACTGCTGGGACCAGAGCCAGGCACCATCCTGGGTACAGCATTGAAGTGGGGCCTAACCCATAAGCTCTCAGTAATAAAAACAAATGACATTTTAAAAGAGATGTGTTTATTTATTTTTATTTGTGTGTGTGTCCCTCTCTGTGTGTGTATGTATGTGTGTGCTTGCATGCATCCCCTGGAGTTGGAGTTACAGGTGGTTGTGAGTCACCCAATGGATGTGGGTCCTCTGTGGGAACAGTAGGCACCCTAACCTCTAAACCACCTCTCTGGCTCCAAGAAACAGTGAAATAATATCAACATGAATGCAAACATTCACTAGAAAAAAAACGTTTAAATGAAGACTCCATCAAAGCTATGGTTTTCCTCTTTGTCCCCTGGTGACTCTTGTCACCTGTGCTAGCTTTGTATTCATGTAGACCAGTGGTTCTCAACCCATGGGTTGTGACAACTTCGGGGGTCAAAAGACCCTTTCACAGGGTCACATATCAGATATCCTGAATATCAGATATTTATGAGTCATAATAGCAGTAAAATTACAGTTATGAAGAAGCAACGAAAATGGTTGAGGTCACCACACATGAGGGACTGCATGGTTGAGGTCACCACAACAAGAGGAACTGCATTAAAGGGTCGCAGTGTTAGGAAGGTTGAGAACCGCTGTCATAGAAGATTCCGGCATACTCATTGCACTCTGGTAGGGCCCTGCAAGCTCATCCTAAGGAAGCTACTTTGAGCACCTCTCCCTGTTCTCTCCTAGGACTCACTAACAGATGCCCCCCCAAAATGTTCACTGGACAGTTCCGTGAGGTATAAACATGAGGGAGCACTTGAGTGGACACCTCAGGAGGCGAGGCATCTTGGAGGCGCAGTGTAAGGCTGGGGTTTGCTCCCAGATTTTTTCTGCGCAGTTTGGGCACCTGTGAACTGTGTCCACCTTGCCTTTGAGCAGCTCATCCCAGACTGGACCCTCTCACCCCCTCCTACAGGGGGGCGACCCAGGCAGTGGAGGCCGGAGATGGAGAGAAAGGTTTGGAGCTGGGATGGTGGAAGTTACTGAGCTGGAAAATGTCAAGGCACATTCTGGGCCAGACAAGCTCCTGCCTTTGTCACCCACTGTAAATTGTGCCCCAATCACTGGGCTGACAGAGACGGATACCCAACCTTGCAGCACAATTAAGCATTCTCAGGCATCTCATGGGGGAAGGAGGCTGTGGGTTTACTTAAAAATGCTTGGGGGTAATTTTCTAATGTCCCCTCCACCCTTATGGAGGCTCTGCTCCAGCTCCCATCATATGTAATTCCTAATGATTCTCTGTATGTCCTGTTTTATTAAAGCGTCATTGAACTATACCCTATTGATTTAGATTTCACAGACAATTGAAATTTAAATTGACTCCAAATTGAATGTCTCCGTGTAATCTCTGTTCTGCAATAAAGATGGATAAAATGCTTCTATTTTTGATAACAAGCTATACTGGAGGCACATTTTAATTTTGGGAAGGGAAGAAAAAACTGACAGCCTTAACTTCTTTGAAAAGTGGCTGACAGTTTGGGGCATGCGAGGCTGTTTTCTTGTTTTTCTCTGGGGCACAATGCCCGAACTAGGGAATTCTGGGATGTCTAGCTGGCTCAGAGAGGGACGGTGGAGGTGATGAATCTGGACCATTTGTAAATTTTTTCCCCTTGTTCTGAGAGTGTGGGCACACTCCCTGCCATGGTGCACATAACTCCAGGCCCCTGTCACCTAGGTTGTGTCCTGAAAGCCACTGTGCAAACAAGAGAGAGATGTTGTTGCAGTCAGACAAAGGAGGCAACCATGTGATTCACTCATGTCCCAAGCCAGAGGCTTCCTGGCCACGGTGACTCCTAGGGGTGCTTGAGTGTCAGCTTGACAGGATTGTGACCTGCCCAGGACATATGACCTGCACCTCTAGGCCCATGTGTGGACACCATTTCAGCGTGAGGGGCAGGGAGGTGAGTGGCACCTTCAGATAGGCTCCTACCCCATGGAACAGAAGGTAGGCTGGTCCATCAGCTCTGCTCTTCCCATGCATGTCTGTTGCCACCGCCACTGCCTACAGATGCCATCCTTCAATTTCTCCAGCCTTCCAGCTCAGAGTACCACCACACTAGTCTCCAGAGGGTATCTAGGCTGCCTGCTTCAGACTGACCAACATCTCCGGTACCCCTTGTGCAGGGGCTTCAGGCTGAGCAACCACAACTTCTCTGATCTTTGAATGTGCTAGAGGATCCTAACAATGCAAGCAGCATTCCTTTCTCTCCTCAGCTGGTGGGATCGAGGCTGTGGTGGGAAAGAGGAAAAGAAAAGCTGGTATTATCTATGGCTTCTCCCAGACATGATCTAAGAGAGGTAAATCACTACAGTGTCTAGCCTAAGCGGAGAGACTCAACCTGAGCTTCCATCAGTGCTATACTTTCCTAGGGCAGTGATTCTCAACCTTCCTAAAGATGCGACCCTTTTATATGGTTCCTCATGTTGTGGTGACCCTCAATCATAACATAATTTTTGCTGCTACTTCAGAACTGTAATTTTGCTATTGTTATGAATCATAATGTAAGTATCTGATATGCAACACCAAAGGGATCACAACCCACGGGTTGAGAACCACTGTTCTAGAGTCTATTAAACCTGACCCCTCCTCAGCATCCCAGAGAGATGGCGGATGCCTCATTTCCCATCGTTACTGTGTTGGCTGGAGCTTGCTACCTTGAGCAATGCAGGTTCAGGGCTCTGTGGGCTCTATTGATGAACCGGGAGAAGCATTCTCCTCTGGTTTTGTTTGTTTGTTTGAGATAGGGTTTCTCTGTGTTTTCCTGGCTGTCCTAGAACTCACTTTTTAGATCAGGCTGGCCTCGAACTCTCAGAGATCTGCCTGTCCCTGCCTCCTGAGTGCAGGGATTAAAGATGTGTACCACCATCGCCCAGCTCCCCTGGGGTTTTTGAAGTTGGTGTTTCCTTCTCTTCTCCAGCCACAGGATCTCTGGCTTGTGCCGCTTCCTCCATATTCAAGGCCAGCACAAACCACCTCTCTCTGAGCCCTGTGTAGTCGTCACCTCCGTTCTTGACTTTTGCTCTCTCCCTGTCCACTGCCCCATACCGGAAGTCTTAGTTACTCTTGTGGCCACAGCAGAAGACCCTGACGGCAGCAACTGAAGGAAGATAGGATCTATTTTGGTCCCAGTTGGAGGGCACAGCCTGCCTTGAAGGGGAAGGCAGGGCAGCAGGAGAGTGTGGCGGCTCGGCCTACCACGTCCACAGTTGGGAAGCAGACAAGGATGAATTCTTGTGCTTAGATGATTTTGTTCTTTTCATAGAGTCCAAGATCCCAACCCAGGGACTGGTGGCACTCACAGTGGGAAGGTCCTCCTACCTCACATAACCTATTCAAGATCATCCTCCACAGACACGGCCAAAGGCTGACTCCAAGGTAGTGGACAATCGAGATCAACTATCACACAGCCCAAGGTCCCTAACTCAGGCTGGTGAAGGCCTAGAGCCATTGTGGATTAGGATTAGGATGTGTACATCTCCTAGGGGGACAATTTTCAGTCCATTGTGTTGCCATGACACAGTTCCTGACAGAAATGACTTAATCAGGGAAAGATTTGTCCTGGATTATGGTTTCAGTATTGTGGCAGGGAAGGCGTGTCAGCTCAGCTCAGGCTATGGTGAGGGAGTCTCAGCAGGAGGCTATTCACAACGTGGAGGGCCAGGAAATAGAGCCTTAAGAACTGGGGTATGGGGAGTGTGGGTAGGGTTGAGGGGGGTGGGGTGGGTACAACCTTTAAAGCTGGCTTCTAGTGACCTGCTTTCTGCAGTCAGGCCCCACCTCCTAAACATTCCACAACTTTTCAAAGTAGTGTTGGGACCCCTAAGTGCTTGGAATATAATCCTATAGGGACATTCTATGGGGGCTTTCTTAGTTAGGGTTTTTATTGCTGTGAAGAGAGAGACCGTGACCATGGCACCTCTTATAAAGAAAAACATTTCTTGGGTGGCTTACAGCTTCAGAGGTTTAGTCCATTATCATCATGGCAGGACACGATGGCATGGAGGCAGGCACTGGGCTGGAGGAGAAGTTGAGAGTTCTACATCTCGATCATGCAGGCAACAGGAAGTGAACTGTGGGTCATACAAATGAAGCTTGAGCAAAAGCAACCTCAAAGCCTGCCCACCTCCACAGTGACACACTTCCTCAAACAAGGCCATATCTACTCCAACAAAGCCACACCCCGAATAATTCCACTCCCTATGAGCTTATGGAGGGCCAATTACATTCAGACCACAGCAGGGGCCTTGGCTCACCCTGCCTGTACTCCACCTGTGGGCCTTTCCCCTATGTCCCCCTCCCACCCTGCACCTTTTCCAATATGGCAGCCTCTAGTGAAGAAGAGAGCTGAAGGCAAGGCTCAGGACTCTAATTTTTTTAGCTCAGCTTCATTTCATTAAGTAGCTTCTGAGCTTCTGATGTCCCCCAGGCAGTGGGGTCCAAGGGACCTTTGGGCACTGAGGCAAATATGAGAAACCTGGACTCTGTGCAGGTATCTCTCCACCACCTGGTAGTCTAATAAAGGAAACAGAAAACTCACCCAGGCTATCCCTCTTACAGGTTTATAACCTTCAGCACCACCAGCTGGCGACCAAATGTACAAACGCATGAGCCTGTGGGGACAGTTCCCATTCAAACTCTGAATCCATAAAAATGTAGTGACACCACAGCACATTGCAAAAGGCAAGCATCATCCAGTGTGTTCATATCTTCTTGGGATTAGACAAAGGTGTATGTGTGTTGTGCGTGTGATGTATGCATGTATTGTGTGTATGTGTGATGTATATGTTGTGTATGATGTATGTGTGGGGTGTGTGTGTATCAGAGTTAAGACCCACACTGGGGATATCAGGAATGGCTTCCTGAAGGGAGTGATCTCTGAGTTGACACCTATTGGGTAAGGAGGAGTTACCCTGCAAAGGGTTATAGACTTGGAACTTTGGAAGAGATGCAAAGGTCCTAGAGGGAGAGAGAGGGGGAGAGAGAAGGAGAGACAGAGAAAAAGAAAGACAGAGAGAGAGAGAGAGAGAGAGAGAGAGAGAGAGGAGCTTCAGGAACTGATGGATGCCCAGGCTGATGAGGGTGCTGGCTTTAAAGGGAGGGAAGTCAGAAGTGATCTCCAAATTTTTATACACAGAGCTTTGCACTTTGCCAAGGTTCCTTGCAGCTTTGCCCAGTTCTCCACTTGAACTCATCGTAGGTGACAGCTCAATCCCAGGACCCCATATGGTGTTTGAATGAACGAATAAGGTTAGAACACCACGGTGGGCTGTCCAGTCTCCGTTGAGAGCAGGTGACCTGTGGCAGGGTCAAGCTCTGTTTTTGGTTGTCAAGGGTCAAGTGGAGGTTAAGAGGCAATGCTGGCCACTGGAAGAGCTCCTTAAGTGCCCTTATCCCAGTAGACCTGACTGGCTAGCTCCTACCTGCCTTGGTGTTTATGGGTTCTGGTGCCTCTCTGGCCAAAATGCTGGGCTCCATCCTGACCCCGAGTCTCTCTGTGCATCTTTCAGGCTGGATGGATGGCATGTAGGGAGCATGGCCTGTGAGTGTCATCTGGACCTTCTGAGCTGTGAGCAGAATTAACCTTTTGAAGACATCAAGTGCTCTGTTCAGTTACAGCTGCGGAGACAGGACTAGGGTGTCTCCCCTCCCCCATTCCTTTCTGCTCCACTCCAGTCCCCTCTATGTCCCCCCACCATCTGTCACCCCTCTGTGTCATCTCACCCACCCTGTCCTCTCCACTGCAGGTCACATCTTCCCCCACCCCTGTCTTGCTGTATCTCACTGTCCTCTGGCCACATCCCATGCACTCCTCACGCCTGGTCACACTTTCATGGTCCCTCAGGGTGCTGCCAAGTCGTGAACTTGTCATGACAAGAAAGCTCTGGGTCTTTACTTCAGCAGTGGAAAACATATGTCTTGACTGAACAGGGTGCTCCCTCTTGCTGGGGTCTGAAGGTCATGGGATTAGCAGTAATTGTGCTCCTCATCTGGAGAAGATCTGGGATGCACTGAAGAGACCCTCAGCTGAAAAGAGAGGGTGACCCCACTCAACCATCTGGTGGTGCCTGTCCCTGGAGCTGTACCAGACCCTTCTTACTTACCCACACCCTGGGACAACACGAGTCTGAGGAGATACCCTGAGAGACAACTGGACTCTATGGTCTGTGACACTGTGGACACTTCCAGCTGTTCCTCTCCCTCGTCTACCGAGGACCTCAGCAATACATCAGGAAGTTTCCAGTTTCACAGAAATTTGGCCAAGCTCCAGGCCACTCGGTCTGGTTAAACATGAGATGCGTAGCTAACCAGCTGCAGAGTCCCCAGAAAGGCTGGAGGCTGGACCCCACATCCATCCCTGTGACCCCTGTGAGACTTTGCTCTCTGCTGTCCCCTTGGCTAGGACTACTCCCCAGGCCATGTCCTGCTCAACCTTGAATCTCCTGGGCTCAAGGAGTGGGACGCACCTGGTACATAATTGCAGCTTAATAAACGAATCAATCCTCATTAGGGTTTGATTGGCCATTAGCCTCATTATCCTGAAAGCAGAGGCCCAGGGAGGCTTCCAGAATGCCTATGCAGACAGAGAAACCCATGGGAGCGAGTTCTCTAGCCACAGCTTGCGGACAGGATGACATCTAGAGGAGACCTAACAGAGATGACCTTGATTAGCCATCCTCAGTTTTGGACACACCTCAGATTCATTAGCAAGCCTGAAAAACACAGGGGTGCCGAAGCCGGTGAGAACAGGCACTTGACTGGGGTGAGTGGGGCACCAGGGGTTACAAGCTCCTTTGTCCTGGGGTGCAACTCAGCGGCAGGGGTCAGGCCCACATCAGGCTCACACAGGGCACTGGGTTCCACCCACGTGGGTTGGGCACTTCCTTCCTAACCTCTCCTACACAGGCTCAGGGATGGGGAGCTCACTCGGTGTGGCCAGGGCCTGTCGGCAGTTACGGGGTGCGAGTAACATGGAATGCTCTTACAAAGTGGAACCCAGAGGCTCTGACACATCAAAATGAAGGCTCATGCTGCCGCCCACAGCCCAGCCACCACGATGATGCCTGGACGTGGCATCTGTGAGGACAGAAGATGTTCACAGAGAACTTGGGCCAAAAGTCAGCAGGGGCCCGGGGCTGTGCTCAGCGGTGGGGGCTTGTCAGTGGGGACCTAGGTGCTGGGCTCCATCCTCAGCACGAAAACCAACAATGCTATTCAAGGGGTGACAGTCACATGCCACATAATTCCCACTTGTTTATGCATACAGGACAGGCATGTTTATTTTATAATGTTATTAATTAATGTTCATTTATATATTATATTTTATTATAATAGTGTTAAATATATTTGTTATATATGTTTGCATATTATTGGATAGTTTATATGTAAATACATGCATACACTGTGTGCATGTGAGCACACACGTGTGTATCTAATGGATGCACACAGTCGTGAGGAAATCTTGCAGAACGTCAGTGGTGTCTCTGACAGGTCTAGAATACTTTCTTCTTCCTTCTGAGCTTTTTCTTTTGCCACTTTACACATTTTCTTCTTCAGTGAGCATGTGTTTCTCTTACTATCAAGACATAAGAATGACGTTTACTGAAGCGGGCATGTTCTAGACGGGGTGCATGGGGAGACAGAAGAAGCTGCAGCCTGGAGGGAGGCCGAGGCGGAGGCCGGTCACATCGCATCAGCCCACATGTGTGATGTGACCTGTGTCCAGGGCCTTCTTGGTGGGAAGCCCTCCCACCCCCCGCCGCAGGGCTGACTGCTCTTGGGTGGCTCTGGGGATGGCATGAGCTGCAACAGCTGCCTGGGGCCCCACTAAACTCTTGCAGAGCAGCGCCTCGTGGCTTTCCCCTCCCTTGCAGGGTCCCTGCAGTTGCTAAAAATGATTGACAGTAATTAAAACTAAGCTAATGCCCTCCTCACTCTTGCCATTTCTATGGGGTTTTTGTTCACCATTATCTACATATAGATTAAAAATTGTAATTGGGCAGGCGATCGGGTTAGGAGAATCCAACACCTTCCCACTTGTCGTTGGCCGGGGACTGACACTTTGAAATTTTATTTAATCTGAGAAAATTGAGTTGAACTCTGGCACCCTGGGAGGGGGATAAAAAAAACAACATTTATCCTTCAGGGCTGAGGCTAGAAAATCTTTGCAATGCTGGTGGGAGGTAGGAGGGGCTCCACAGGCACAGGCAGAGGAATGCTGGGAGCTGAGCTCTGCCAGCAGCTAGTGGGGAGAGGAGGGGAAGGGATGGTTCTTGGGAGACCTAGACCCCTCCCAAGATGTTCTTTTTGTATTAATGTGTGCGTGCGTGTGCATGCATGTGTGCTTACACAAGTGTCCATGAACCTGTGGGTCTGTATACAAGTGTGTGGCAGGTGCATGTAGAGGTCAGAGGACGATCTCAGATGTGTCATCCTCAGGGACACGGGTCACCGACTTTGAGATGGGGTTTCTCAGTGGCCTGGAGCTTGCCGGTTTAGACTGGCTGAGTGGCTGTTCGGTGAGCCCCAGGGATCCACCTGTCTCTACCTGCTCAGTGATGGGGTTGCAATCTGTATCACTATACCTGACATTCTTGTGTGGGACCTGGGGATTGAACTCAGGTCCTCATGATTTTGTGGCAAACATTTTACTGACTGAGCTGTCTCCCCAGCTCTGCCAAGACATTCTCTTTTGGTTTGTGTTTGTTTTTGTTCCGAGATAGGATCAGTCTCCCGGCTGTCCTGAAATTTACTAGGTAGATCAGGCTGGCCTTGAACTCACAGAGATCTGCTTCTCAAGTACTGGGGTTAGAGGTGTAAGACATCATGTCCCACCTGACATTCTTGAGTCTTGTTGTAAGCTAGGCTTCTCAAGTTCAGGGTGCCCACTTTACCGGCTCTGTGGTGAGGCTGACCTCTATGCAAGGGGTGCCAATGTCTGCTGCACTGTGTGATCTATGCTAACTGGTCCACAGGCTTCCAGACAGTTCTGTTTCCACCTCCCACCTTGCCACAGGGTCTACAAACCATGTCACTGCCTCCAGCTGCTATATGGGTTCCAGTGATGGAACTCAGTTTGTCCTTTCACCTACTGAGCCCTCTTGCTGGCCATGAAGATTTCTAACACAAAATGTGGCAGTGGTAGGGTGGATTACACTGGACTCTGTGGCCTCGTCTGCACCAGCCAAGTCTACCTACTTATAACGGCGCCAGAGCCGCTTCAGACCTTTCCAGGATTCCTGTGCTGTTCCCACAGGAATGAACTTGCTCTATCAGTCAGCTTCCTGTCAGTATAATGAACACTGCAGAGAAACAGGCTCACAAGGGCAAAGGTTTGTTGGGGCTCACAGTGTTGCTGGCCTGGTCCATATCTAATTGGTCCCATTGCTTTGCAGGCTATGGTGCAGTAGTACATGGTGGCATAAGAGCCTGGCAAAAATGAACAAACAACAACAACAACAAAACCCACAGACAGGAACTGAGAGAAGGAAGGAGCCAGAGCCTATGGTACTTTTTAAGGGCACACCCTCAACGTCCTGAGGACTAGGTCCCACTGTCACTTCTTAAAGGTTCCACCAGCTGGGTTACTATGTTACTCTGCCCATGACCAAAATAGCTGACAGAGAATTTAGGGGGAGAACATATTTGGCTCATGCTTTGGAGGGTCCAGTCTGCCCCAGTGGGTGGGACAGAGGCAGGCACTTCCCCTTCTGTTGTGCCTGGAAAGGAAGAGTAAGCCAGGAAGTAGCTGTGGATAAGGTGCATCTCTGCTTCCCTAATCACGCTTCATTTCCTGCCCCTAAAATCTTTCAAAATCGTACTACCATTTGGGGACCAAGCATTCAAAATATCAGCCTGAGGCGGACATTTCAGACTCAGCATTATGCTCCTGCCCCCGAAGGCTCATGGTGTCTCACAATACAAACCACGTTTGGTCTAAGCCCAAGCAAGAGTCATCGAAGCTGCAGTGTGGTCCAGAAGCCTAAGGTCAAAGTCCTTACTGAAGGCAATCTCTTAGCCCTGAGCTCATGTGAAAGAAAAGACAGTCACATCTCCCTACACAATTCTGCAGAGTAAATATTCTCAATCCGAAAAGGAAGACCTGGTGCTTAGAGAGGGGAATGGGACAAGAGACTGTCAGGACAAACAACGCATCCACAGCTCTGGGTCAGCTTTCCATGCTGATGTGACTTGAGCAGCCCCACCCCCACAGCCTGGCTACTTTCAGCTCATGTGGCTTCTTCTCTGAGCTGACTCCACATTGCCTGCATCTTTCCATGGTGGATGCCCCACGGTTCTGGCATCTCTCCATCCTGGAGTTTATGCTCTGGTGTACCTTGCTCGACCACTCCAGCCTTCCTTAGAAAGCTCGGGTGAAACTGTCATAATACCTCAGGTCTGTGAGCCACAAAGCCAGCATTAGAAGATGCCTGCTGTCAGATTGAGCAGTAGCCAGGCCCACTTGGATGGTGCAGTGGCCTCTGAGAGCCTACATAGCTGGCCCTGGGAAAACTCTCCCAGGTAGTTTTGTGTAGCCAAGGCTCCCTGATGCGACCTGTTCTCCAATATGCATTTATAACCTGACATCCTGAGCCCACAATGGCTGGACTCTGGCCAGTTCTTGTGAATCCCTCATGGTATCTCTCCTGTTATTCCAGACCAAAGCAATTCACTTCTTCTTAATTCTGTGAGTCTCATTAACAACCACACTTTCCTTGTTCACAACTTTCAATGTTCCCTTTCTGGCCAGACAATATATTGTCCCCCAAATTCAATGCGGCAGCTGCCTGCCAGTGTAACTCAAAGCAGCCAGTTGTAACTATGCCACAGCCCAAATGCTATGCTGCCTTGAAATTTCATCTGTCTGATTAACTAGCCCATCCCCTTAAACTCAGCCTTCCACAAAGTCTCAGGGCATCGACAGAACAAAGTGTTTGTTTGTTTGTTGGCTAGAAGGTAACATGAGTCATTGCTTTCATCGGAAGCCTCAGGCACAGTTTTCATCATCTGCTTTTCTACTTGAGTTCACACGAGAGGGACCCATAAGCTCTGTTTACAGAGTTTTAGCACTCTGCAGCCTGCTTTTCTGAACTCTTTCAAATTCCTCCCACAAACCTCTTCCAAAGGCCCAAGAACCATGCGGTGAATGTCAGTCACACCTGGAGCTGGTGTTGACTTGTGTTCTGGTGAACTTCATCAACACTGTGACCAGACACATGGCAGAAGCAGCTTACCGAGAAAGGATTCATCTTGGCTCCTGGTTGCAGAGGTGGTGCTCCGTCATGGCAGGGAGGGCGTGGCAGAGACCAGCAGCTCAAACTGTGGCAGCCAGGAAGAGACAGGCAGGGGAATACAGGTGACTCCGTCTGCTTTGCCCTTCCTATTTCCTTCTGTCCAGGTCCCCAGCCTGTGGGGTGCTTCCGCCTACATGCAGCGTATGTTTTTCTTCTTACTTGATCCTCTGGCAATAATCCTTGTGTCCATAGGCATGCCTCACATGTGTACAGGTGAGTTTAAACCCAGTTGAAGATCAGTCGTCACTCATACAGGTATGCTATAATATGCAGACAACCTCAAGGGCACAAAAATAGTAAGATGTGGACAAAAGTAACCAGGAAGTATTGCATTTCAAGTGGCTTTAGTAACTATATAAACTTACCTGGTTTCATTCACAAACAACTCAGAAAACTCCTGTAAGCAAATCACTGGCTATGCCAAACTTAGGCAAGTGTCACTCACTATGCAAACTACTTACCTGTATCTCCTTTCCTCTGTTGTGCTATGATTCCTTGGCTGTGCTGTTTAGCTCACAGCTCTGCAGGCAGGAAGTTCATGCTGCACCACGCTGCACTGTCACATGGCCGATGACATCGTATGTGCAAGAATGATGAGGGGTAGGTGGGGAATGGAGGTCATGGGTACAGCAGACAAGGGACAGGTGAGGAAGCAAACTATGTTCTCTTTTCTGGTGAACCAGTACCCTGAGACCTAAGGTCCTTTCATGAGCAAGACATCGATCTTTCCAAGGCTGTGCCCGGGTGATCTAACTCCCCTTCCATCATCTCTGAGGACTATTACAGCAGGGACTCACACGACTGCACACAAGCCTGAGAGACAAACCGTACCTGTCCACAGTGCTCCAGTCACCAGGTCCTCCTTGGTCAGTGGGAGATTCTGGACCACTCTGGTTTATTTTTAATTAGCTAATGCTATACCAAGGGTGAACCTTGAATTACTCTAAGTACAGTAAGCCAATCTCAAAAGGGCAGATGTTACATCAGTTAATATGTGTGGTGTGCATGTGTATAGGTGTATGCACACCTGTGTATGGATGTGGAGGCCAGAGACTGATGCCGGTGTCTTCCCCATTGCCCTGTTTGTTAAGTCGGGGTTTCTCTGAACCTGGAACTTTTGCTGGAAAGATCCCAGGCTCCCTCTTTCTTTCTCAGTTCTCAGCACAGCCTGCCCCATTGCCTTTAAAGGGCATACATGTGTGTTCTTCATTGTGAACATCATGAGCATGGGAATGGTCTGTCCCATTCACGGAGGATTCCTTGGGTGGACCTGATTTTGTCAAGCTCAGGGGCTTTGGAACCTTCCCTGAGTGCGGGGACTGCTGATCACAGAGATGCCATCTGCAGAGTCAGAAACCGGAGGCCGTGTCAGCCACAGAGGGACGAGGTCGGTGGAGTGGCAAAGGGAAGAGATCATAACCCGTACTCCATGAAGAATGCACCTTGAATCACACTAAGTACAATCAGCCAACCCAGAAGACAGACGCCACAAGCTGCCATGCTATGTGCTGCCCAGAGCAGTGAAGTGGGAGGCTGGAGGCCTGGCTAAGGGAGTCCTCCAAAGTCGGTGTTGAACAGCTCAGAGCTGTAAGGTACAGGAGTTTCTGGAGCTGGGTGGGCATGGGTTGCGAGACGGCAGTGTGGCTTGAGTATGAAAGAAGCATTGGCCCCCAGCCGGTGGCACTATTTGGGGAGAAGGCCTCAGTAGGCCACTGTGGGTGGGTCTTTGTAGCCCAGACTCACTTCCTGTCCTCTGCCTGTGTCTTGATGGCAGATGTAATGTGACCAGCTGCCCTGGTCCTGTAACCATGTGTCTGTGCCCCACCCCCCATGGTGGACTGTGTCCTGCAACTCTGCACCAAAACAGAATATTTGTACCTGTTTCTGTGTGTGTGCGTGCGCACATGGGAAAATATGCTGCAGCTGGGGCTAGAGGTCAATTTTGTGTGCTGTTCTCCAGGCCTCTTAGTGCCTGGTTTCACTGATTGGACAATGGCAGTAGCTGTCCCTGTGTGGCTGTCCTGCATCAGCCCCCTGCCCGCACTGGGATTACAGCAGCCCAGCCTTTATGTGGACTCTGTGATGGAGTTCTCTCCTCATGCTTGTGCAGCGAGCCCTTCGTCTGCTGGGCTGTCTCCCCAGCACCGTTCGGCTGACACAACAGTTCGAAAAATAAGCCTTACAATCATGAACGCACACAGCACACTGAACAACACATGTCTCCTCTCCAGGACAGGAAATACTGTCACAAAAGCAGATTAAACAAACTGAACTGCACCCAGCCTTTATCGATCCCATCATGGAAGGAACTCAACATTTTTTTCTGTTTTGGGTGGAGTAGGGACCACACAGAGACGGTGACAATGGGACCACGAGGGAGACACACCGTGGTGGTGGCAGCAGGCATGGTGGCTGCATCCCCAGGACTACAGAGGCTGAAGAAAACATTTCCCATGTGTGATCACATGAGGATGGTGTCATGACCTCTGTCTTACAAATGTGGAAACCAAGAAGAAGCTGAGTGACCCCCAGCCGGCAAAGCCACATAGCTGACTGTATCTGCACCCCATATTCCTGACTCCCTCATTTAGGAGGACAAGGGCCAGTGCAATGCCCTCTTGGGGTCACCTGCCAGTCAGGGAGTCCTACCAGTTGCCCCTGCTTGCCCAGAGCTTGGCCAACCAGGTGCTCAGACTGAGTTGTCAAATAGGAGACAGAAAGGAAGAAAAAGCAATTTCTTCCATTTCTTGGCTCAATCCTATGCAGTCAATACTGCTAACAGTAAATCAAATATCAGGACTGCATTGACCCAGGAAAAGGCCAAGGAGAAAGAAAACCCACAGCAGAATCCAAAAAGTAGAAAATGAACCCAGCCTGAGCTGTAAATCATTCCTGGGGATGGAGCCTGCCCTGGCAGCCAGTGGCTGGGGCTCGGGCTGCCCCAGCAAGCCAGGGCCAGTGCTTCGGGCAGGCAAATGTCCTTGTTCCTCCGGCACTGGGAGACAGGAGGTCTCCTGAGTGTTCCCTGTCACTCACCAGGCTGAGCTTGGAAGAGACCTCTGGGGAAAGTCTTTCTAGGTCCTTCGCTGCTTGATTGACAGTCTCCATTATAAATTTCCCTTTAAAATGTCAGAGCTGAGTGTGGCAACACATGCCTGATATCTTCGCATGAAGAGGCCGAAGCAGGAGGATTGCAGGTTGGGGGCCAGTGTGGGCTACAGTGAGTTCTATGCCGGTATGAGTCATTTAGTGAGAGACCATGTCTAAACAAACACACCCAAAAACTGGGGTTCAAGAAACAACTCAGTCAAGCACTTGCTGTAAAGACATGAATACCTGAGTCTGATCTCCAGAACCCTTACAAAATTCAGGCATGGTGGTGAGTGCTTGCAGCCTCAGTGCTGGGGAGGTAGAGACAAGGGGATCCCTGGGGCCCACTGGCCTGCCAACAACTTGCTTGGTGAGCTCCAGGCCAGAGAGAGAGAGAGAGAGAGATCATGCCTCAAATAATAAAGTGGGGCACAAAACTCAAGGTTGACTTCTGACCCCCACATGCACACTGCACATGCACACGCATGTACACACACATGCATGCACTCACACATGCACACACTAGTAAATGAAAATAAAGTCACACCACCGTGTAAAATATCAGGTGGCTCTCGCCATGTAGCCTCTGATGGTCAGTGTACATATTCAACAAAGCATTTTCAGCCACTATGTGCACACATTGTCCTAAAGCTCCAGGGACTCAACTGTAAGACAATTTGTATAGTCCTGGCTCCACTAGGCTCCATTGTCATGAGTTGGGGGAGACAGGAGATCATTATGATACTACAGCTTAGATGCTTTGAGGCAAAATAAAGACACGGAGCACTGGGAGGTCAAGTTGAATTAAGGGGAAGGGACTTTTGATCAAAGAGTGGGGGTAAAAACGCAGTGGTGGAGGGCTTGCCCAGCACCCCCTGGGGTCAGTCCCTTGGACCACAGAGACTTAGAGCAGGCGAGGAGCTCTGGGGACAGGAGTTGAGACTGCAGGAGGAGAAGAAAGAGCAATACAAGGGCTCCATGGCAGCTTGCGCCCTGGGAGTGTGAGGAAGGAAGAGGTGTGGCTGCAGGGATGGAGGGTGCAGAGTGGTGGGCTGAGGCTGGACTTGCAGGGGCAGGGTCTGCGGCCTTTGGGAAAGGTGAGATTAGCTGGAGAGTTAGGGGGCTCCCAAGGGACCGTCTAAACCTAGTTTTAACAGGGATGTTCCACTATAGGAATCTTCTGAGAACGCCTGACTTGGGAAGATTCTGAGACAGGAAAGGACGTTTGTGGTCATTCACTTCTGAGAACCCATTTCTTTGCAACTGCCTGTGAGGTTGAGGCACACACTTGGAGTGTAGTAACTGTTCCCTGAGCAAAGGTGTGTGTGTGTGTGTGTGTGTGTGTGTGTGCTGGATGATGGCACCAAGCTGTTGTGTTCCAACAAGTGCCTTCCTCATTCTGAACCTACCTTGGGGGCTTGTCAGCTTCCCCCACTTTTCTCCCCCCCCTTCCTCCCTTCCTTGTCCTTATTCCTTTGTCCTTTTGAAACACTGCCTCACTATGTTGCCTAGGCTGGCCTTGAGTTCCCAGGCTCTGGTGACCCACCCCTCCTCCAACTTTCTAGGTATTGAGTTTATAGACACACCCTGAACAGGCAGGTGAAAACTTAAAAGCCAAGCTGGACCTGCTGGTGCCTGGTAGACTGAGGTGGGGTCCTATTGAGTTTAAGGCCAGCCTGGTCACCCAGTTGATTTTGAGTTTTGCGGCTCTGGGTGGCCACACACACCTCAGGGAGCTAATTTGCTCTCCTCCATAGTGGGGCACGCCTCTGTGCCTCTTGTGATTTTTGTGAAGGAGAAATGCCAGAAGGTTTTTGGACACATGGCTCAGTTCCTGGCCATGCAGGAACTGAGGGACTCAGCTGTCAGGGGCTTTCATTTGTGTGTGTGGGTGCTTTTTAAGGAGAGCCCTGGTGGGGGAAAGCCAAAACTGCAGGTCTGACCCAGCCTCCCACCCCAGCTCTTTCACCTTTCTCTGAGCACTCCAGTTCTTCTGTCTCCCTGGAGAGCTAGGGGCCTGCTGACCATCCTGTCTTTCCTTGCCCTGGTTCCCTCTACTCTCATAGGTAAAGCCAGCCGCTTGTCCCATAGTCAGAGGACTTCTTGAGACCCTGTAGAACTCTAAGGAATCTTCCAGGAAGATCTCAGAGGTGTGAAAGGCCCTTGATTGCAGAGCGGCACTCATGCTCTGGTCAGAGGCACGCGGTGAGGCTCCAGAGTGGATGCTTGTTGCTCTGCCTTGATGGCCAGATGTCACCTTTCTGGTAACACCATGCCTTCTCTCTGCTGTGCCCTCCCCCATGCCTGGAGATCACAGATCAGTGTCAAACAGATTACCCCTCCTCCTCTGCCTTAGCAGTTGGCTCAGTGATGGGTGGGGCCCAAGACTTATTCTTGCCCATGAGAGCCCTATCCTGGGAGTCTGCTTCTATGGTAGGTACAGCAGTCAGAGTGGGGTGGGATCTGCTGCAGTGATAGGCAAACAGACAGTCTTGAAATTTCCATTAAAGACAGTCCAAGCTTTCTGGGCTGCGGATGGCACAATGCTCTCTGTGAGCTGGTGGCCCCTCTTCTGCTGTTCCCTTGATCCATGTTCAAGGGCAATGGAGCGATGGATTTCCCACTTCATCAGGGTGGGGATATGCAGTCATGGAGGCGGACTTCTGAAGCTGGCCTTTAGCTGCTCAGACAAGGGACTATGTTGGCCACTATGGGCCCAGTTCTCCCTCTACCTCCATGTCTCCAGCTCCTAGTTCTTGTGTACGTTTGACTTGAGTGCCTGCCTTGCTTGCTGCATCCTCAGGGTCACTTCTTACCACTGCCTTCCATAGTCCTGGCTCAGAAGGAGCTGGAGAGACAGCTGGACACTAAAGCTCTTCCGAGCAAGCCTGAGGCCCCAGCTGCGTCCCCAGAACTCATATAGAAACTCACATGTAATCCCAGAGCTGGGGAAGCGGAGACAGGCAGATCCCTGGGACTCACTGAGCAGTCTAGCCTACTTGGTCAAGCTCCAGGCTTTCTCTCAAAAAACAAGGTGGGTGACTTACAGAAGCGACTTCTGAAGCTGATCTCTGGCCTCCCTGCACATGAGCGCACACTTACACACAGATGGCTCCCTGCACATGTGCACACACTTGTATACAGATGGCCCCCTGCACATGTGCACACACTTGCACACAGACGGCTCCCTACATATGTGCACACACTTGTGTACAGACGGCTCCCTACATATGTGCACACACTTGCACACAGACGGGGCTCTACACATGTGCACACACTTGTGTATAGACGGCTCCCTGCACATGAGCACACTCTTGCACACCGACGGGGCTCTCCACAGCCCATAGTAGAAGCCATCCCCGGTGGCCCTTAGGGGGTCTAGCAATGCTCTTGTGGGTGCTGAGATCAGCATCGGGAACCTAGGCCGGTGGTATTTTCTGGGTCACGAGGCCAGAATCTGAGTGCAGGGAGCTATGTCTTGGCTGTGCTCTCTTCAGTGCCTCTCCTGGCTCATGCCCTAGGAAGTTCCCCATACCAGCCTCTTGCTCTCTGGACCAGAACTTGCTTCTGGGGTGCATTTGATGAGTTTAGCAGGGTTGGGGAGGGGCTTGGATAGAGGGGTGGTATCTGCCACATCTCCCTTGAGGTCACCAGGGGTCAGTGAGCAGGGACTAGGCTTATGAATTTCTGCTCAGGGCCCCAGACAAAGGGGGCTTGGCCATGTTGTTACCTTGGCAACCCTCTCCCACTCTCTAGTGGGAGGCACTGGGGGGCTATGGGGAGAGAGGGGTTCCTGGAGGGGACATCCACCTTCAAGGTGTAAGACAGAGGCTAGCCTGTGTGGGTGTCTTATTACCTTCTCCACTCCTTGTTCTTCCTACCTTCCTGTATTTTAAGAACATCTAGAAAGCTAGATTTGAGTCTAGACACCTCTAACTCACTGTGTGACCTTGTACTGGTGACTTGCCCTCTCTGAAGTTCAGGTTTCTCGCCTGTGAACTGAAGATAATAATCTGTAGGGTGATTCAGGGGAGAGGAGCACACTCTGGGGGTGTGATAGCCAGGGCTGGACCCTGCTGAATACTGCCTCCCACCCACAGCTATTTCTGGTTTGTTCTTATTGTTTGGGGTTAGCCACTGAGTCACCCTCCCAGTGAGCAACTTAGTCAGGGTTATTCTTGCTGTGATAAAACACTGTGGCCAAAGCAACTTGGGGAGGAAAAGGCTAATTTAGCTACACTTCCGTATTGTGCTCCATCACTGAAGGAAGTCAGGGCAGGAGCCTGGATACGGAGGAGCTGATGCAGAGGCGATGGAGGGAGCTGCTGACTGGCTTGTTCCCCATGGACTGCTCAGCCTGCTTTCTTATAGAACCCAGGACCACCAGCCCAGGGATGGCACCACCCACAATGGTCTTGGCGTTCCCCATCAATCTAATTTTTAAAAATGCCCTACAGGCTTGCCTACAGCCTGATCTTACAAAGGCGTTTTCTCAACTGAGGCTCCCAGCTCTCAGATGATGTTAGCCTGTGTCAAGTGGACATAAAGCCAGTCATCTTCCAGATCTACACAGATGGGGACATTTCTAAGGACCAAGGTTCTGGGACTGTGGCTGCTGCCGTGTCTTCCTTATTGGATTCAGATGTGAGCTACTTTAGAGGAGGTGAGAAGACCAAGGCTAAGTGTGGGGGTGCTGTCTGTCTGCCTCTTCACTCTTCCCTGCCTGAGCATGTATGGGGGTGCCTCCCTCCCGGCTTCCAGGGCTGCTCTGGTGCCAAGAAGTGAGCTTGGGGCAGGGATTGTACCAGGAGCAAGTGAGATAGCAGAAGTGGATGGAAATCCAGGAGGCTGCCCTAGGCTGCCTTCCGGACTAAGTGGCCACCCAAAGGATCAGGCTTTCCATGTGTCTTGGAAACAGATTTGTGACAGGCTGGGACCAAGGTTACCCGGTACAGGGTTTATACAAACCAAACCCTGTTGTAAGGCAATGCAATTGGTTCATTTTCATAAAGAGGGTAAGCTGGTCCTGGACTTGGGGACACACTTATACTAAAAGAGTATTCGCTGTCTACCTTTGGCAACCCTACCCAACCTTATTATTTTTGAGACAGGGTCTTGATAGGCCTGCATCGGGCTTTTAATTTCTGGGATTTCAGAACTGTGCCAGCACACCACAAAGACATAGTTTTTAAAATCAAGACTCTCTTGATTTTGTGTGTGCACCACGTGTGTGCTGGAGACCATGTAGGTCTGAAGAAGGGTTGAATCCTCTGGTACTAGAATTACAGGCAGGAGTGAGCTACCATGGGTCCTGGTAACCGAACAGGGGTCCTCTGCAAGGGCAGCCATCACTCCTAATCCCTGAGCCTTCTCTCCAACTTTTTATTTTAATTCTCAATTTGGGGGCATTGGGGATGGGACTCAGCCTGGCGCAGGACGGTCTGGCCTCCTACTGAGTTTCACTCCATCATTCCTCATACCCGAGACTTGAACCTCCTGACACCTGCTTCGCCCTTGATAATGGAAGTCTGAGATATGTCTGAGTTTCCCTGAAGTGTTCAACCTGGAGACCCGGGTACTTGGCTCACCCCTCCCTCGGTCTGCAGTTCCGCGAATGGCCACGCAGTGTCGCCGTCGGCCCGCGGTACCCGGGAGAGGCGGGTTGGCTCATCCATCACCCAGCCACGGTGCAGACAATGCGGGGAGCGGCCGGCCGGGCCCGCGCTGTCGGTACAAAGGATGCGCTGTTAACACGTGTACGGTAATGGGCTCCCCCACGGCCTCTTCTCGGGCCGCCCGCTCCCTGCCCGAAGCATGGCCGGAGACATCCATCTAAATTATGTCACCCGTCTGAAAGAGGCTCCCCTCCCAGGCAGCCAGGGCCACAGCCTGCCCTGTGTGTGGTGCGTGTGCAGCCTGCCCTGTGTGTGTGTGTGTGTGTGTGTGTGTGTGTGTCTGTATGTGTGTAGTGTGTGTGTGGTACAGCTCTGTGTGTGTGTGTGTGTGTGTGTGCAGTCTGCCCTGTGTGTGTGTCTGTGTGTGTGTGTGTGCGCGCGCGTGCGCTCGCGTGCATGCATATATGTCCATCCTGGGTCACCCTGGGCCATTGCCCAGCTCGGGGAGGAACCTCACAGGTGAGCCCGTAATGTGGGCTGGCCCCAGCCACGGGGTGGTATGACTTAGTCTATTTCTCAGAGGGAGAAACTGAAGCTTGACGCCGGGAAAGGTTTATTTTGAAGTTAGATTGCCCCGTAGCTTCCCCGGGCTGCCTGAAACATCAAAACAAAATAACAAAATAACACCCGCCCCCCATTTGCTGACAGTTGAATGTCACCCCACAACATAAATTGCTGGTGTTTAAAGATGATGTTCTGGGCCTGGGAGAAGGCACAGCTGGTTAAGTGGTTAAGCTTGTTAAGCGGTTAAGTGCCAGGGCCTGAGTGCCAGGTACGCTTGCCACATACCTGGGTGTGGTGTTCCTTTGGCGGAGAGACAGGAGGATCTCAGGGCACCAGATTCCACTGAGAGATCTCCACTTCAGGAAACGAGGTGGGCGTGTGAGGGAAGACTTGTGCACGTGTGCACACTCCTGCACACACATCCCACATACCTGTGACCCCCAAGTGAACAAGCTCCTACTGGAGTCAGAGCCTCTCAACAGTCAGTCACACACCGGAGGACACACCCAAAGGCACTTGCTCCTCCCTTGCGGTCGCTTCCGCTTCCTCTCACTGCCGTTGGCTTTCCAACTTTGTGGAGCTGTGTGGTCCTGGCTGTCTTGAAAGATATAAGCAGGTAGTGTGGGGTCTTTCCAACCTGGCTTGCTCGACTTGGTATCATGCTGTCTAGGTTCATCCACTCTGTAGCACATGCCAGTTGTAGCACACTTACACACCTAGTGCATTCCACGCCTTTCAACAGCCAAGCGATAGCCCACGTATGTAGGTCCCACATTTGTGTCTTGTATGGATGTCTTCCTCCTCTTGGCTCTTAAGGACGATTCCATTAGAGCCTTTTGTGTGTGGGGGGGGGCAGGTGTTTTTGTTCCTTTGGATATGTACATCTGGCAGAAAAGTTCTGGGTCATGTGGTAATGCCGTATTTCTTTAGTAATCTGACTGTTTTGGGCATCCTAGGCCATTCTGAAATTGCTCACTGTGAATTTGACCTGCATATCTCTGCTGATTAATGAATGATGTCTAACATCTTTTCCTGTGTTTGTTGGCCATCCATATCATACATCTTCCTCAAAGAAATATCAGTTCATATCTTTTGCTTATTGAAAACAAGCATCTCTTCACTGTTGAACTGCCAGAGCTCTTTATATATTATGGACACAATTGATTCTCTGACCAGGGTTTGCAGCTTGTGGCTGCCTTGTCTCTTGGGTCTGCAGTATCATTTACTTCATCAGAGTTTTAGATTTTAGTGCGCAGTCTCGTGTTTTTATTTTGTCTTTTGTTTCGCGGCACTGTGGTGTGTTCTCTGAGAACCCTGTAGTTTGTGACTCTGAAATTGATGTATTTTGCTGTCCGAGGGTGAGGGGCTGGTCAGGGTGTAGTGCTCCAGGGAGGAGCAGCCATGGCTGTGGACGTATGCAGACGTGGGTCGGCTGTTCTGGTTGGTAACGTGGAGGCCACTCGGTGCCTTGGGCTCTGGTCCCCATCAGTGAAGAGAGGGTTTCCGTGACATTGGAGAAGGGTGTGAACGTGGTGAAAATGAATTGATGCAACCTGCAGCAGGGTCCTCGACTTCACGTCCCCAACACCATGGGCTCACAGATGGGACACCTGGTGTCAGGACATCCAGTTGGAAGTGCCTGTTCAGTGGCGTCCTTTTGTCCTGTTGAGCTGTGAGGCCAGGCAGAGGAAGAGTATGTGCTGTGACCCCTCCGCATCTCCTTAGATTCTAGCGGAGTCCAGAAGGCAGCAAGGCCTCCATCTTCTGTTGCCAGTGAGGCAGCTGAGGCTCAGAGAGGCAAAGTCACTGTGGCAAGGTCACACAGACTCCCCCTTGGAATGAACACAGAGCAGAACACAGAGCCTCTGGCTCCAGGGCTTCTCTTCCAGGGTTAGAATTATGGAAGAGCAACTGTCCACCATGCGCCATCTTCAGGATTGCTTGGCACCATGGTCCACCATGCGCCTGTTCCTTTCCCATCTTCAGGATTGTTTGGTTCCATGGAATCGCTGTTAGAACCTGCCTAACTTACTGCTTGCTCTTTGGGCTTCAGTGTCTTAAGCTGTCCAATGGGGATATGTACTGTCCCTGTCCCCAAGGCTGCTGTGAGAAGTGATAGCTGAACCTGAGACAGGCTCACCACAGACCAACCCTGGGCACACACTGGGTTGCTGAGACTCCCTGAGATTGAGAAAAATCCAGGCAGAGACTGGGTCTTGGCTCAGCTCGGACAGGGCTGCACGCATCGGGCCCTGGGTTCCACCCCACACAGCAGACACCAGGTGTGGCACTGTACACCTGTGATCCCAGAACTTGGGAGGTGGTGGCTGGACGATCAGAAGTTCAGGCTCAGCCTGGGACACAAAAGAACCTGCTTCAAAAGTCAGACCAAATGGAAACAATGCCTCCTGACCTACAAAACTGACATACAAAGTTTTATCATATTCTACCCATTAAAATGGAGGAGGATCTGGTCAGGCCTTCCTTGCCCACCTCTGGGCCCCGGCCTTACAGTGGCAATTTTAGGGCTGTGGGAAGAAGCCCACAGTGCCCACACTCCCAGTACAGGTGGAGAAAATTGATTGCAGTCCTCAGGGCCACAGGTGGCAGGACAATTACCCAGTGTGAGCCAGGAGACGGGGAGCCCCTGGGGTCAGGGCTGGCTGCTGTGAAGGCGGGTGTGTCAGTTCTGCTGGCTGCAGGCCAGCTGTGCCGAGCCAGATAGACATGTGGGCCACATGCAACACACCAGGATCTCATTGGGTTCTCCTGGGTGCTGCCTCCCAACCCCTAACATGCTTCAAGAAACTTATTTTTCTGGCTATTCCTTCCTGGGTACTATTCTCTGTCCACAATGTGCATATGTGTTTGCGTGGGTTCGTGTGTGTGTGTGTGTGTGTGTGTGTGTGTGTGTGTGTGTATGTGTGTGTGTACACTTATGTGTGTGCATACATGCTCAAGCCCAGCCTTCTGCAGCCTTTGGTGTCAGGACAACCATACTTTCTGGGATGGCACACAGGGCCGTGACCACGAACTGTCATGGCTTTGCTGGAGTCCGACACAGAGCCTTGAGCTGAGGCTAGCCCTGGCTCCATGACTGCCATTCTGCTGAATTCCATGTGGAACAGGACCTGTCTGAGCCCCAGTCTCCCCACCTATGGACCTGAGTTTCTGTGAAGAACACAGCCCAGGGCTGGAAGTGGCCATGCTGGTGCTGTGGGAGCCAGTATTGACTTGGCTGGGTTAGGTATGGTTTAAGGCTTCTGCATGGTGAGTGGAGGGAGTAGGGCCTGACTTCTCCATCTCCTGGAGATGTGGCCTAGGACAGCCACTTGCCTCAGTTTCCTCATCAGTACGATGGTACCAACCCAAGTAGCAACTTGGTAGGGCTTGGTGGTTGGAGGTCAAACGTCAAGTTCCAAGAAAGTGAATAGCTGGCCTTGGTGGAGGAAGACTGGAGTGGGCGAGGGGAAAATGAGTCTGGGTCGCTTCAGTGTTGACGTCATAGACAACCCTGGGTCTGCTGCTCTGGGCTTGTGCCTCAGTACCCCTACTGGTCTGCAAATGTCACCCTGCGTGGCTGGATCTGTGGCAATGATAGGCGCTCATACTTAGGGACAGGGCAGGAGCCAAAACAAGACCACAGAGTGGCCTGAGTTGCTCAAGTTCTTGGGTTAGGACTGATAAACATCACACCCCAGCCTCAGCCTCCTTCTTCCAGCAGGGGCTGAAGACAGGATGCCGTTTGCCACAGTGCTCTGGGTAGTGCTGGCACGGTGCTCCTGGCCCTAGGACGTCGGGATAGCACTGAACCAGTTGAGGAAACCGAAGCTCTCAGGAAGCAGTGGGCTGCCATCCTGACTCAGCGCTGGTCCTTTTTTGTTTGGGGCGTTGGCTTGGAGATCGTATCCAGGACCTTGAGGAAGTTTAGTGAATGTTCGGCCACTGAGCCAAACCCATCTGAGGTCTAGACTCTTCCCCGAGAGCCCTCAAGCCTCCTGGAGAGAGACATCACCCTGCTCAGATCCCCAGAGTTTGATGCCCGCTTGGTGTTCCACATGCAGCCCAGCGTTCCCAGCATTGAGCCCAGCGTTCCCAGCATTGAGCCCAGCGTTCCCAGCACAGAGCCCAGCGTTCCCAGCACAGAGCCCAGAGTTCCCAGCACAGAGCCCAGCGTTCCCAGCACAGAGCCTAACGTTCCCAGCAAAGAGCCCAGCGTTCCCAGCACAGAGCCCAGCGTTCCCAGCACAGAGCCTAACGTTCCCAGCAAAGAGCCCAGCGTTCCCA
>PVIU01000982.1:232088-247987 GCA_004026605.1 Ondatra zibethicus | reverse complement strand
TGTGTGAGAAATGAGGCCAAAGGAGTGGCGCTCCTCACATCTAAGCCAGTTCTTCCCTGGCTGGCACTAGCCAGGGTGTACGTTTCTCGTTTATCTGGAAGATGGCTACCCTGAGGAAGGCCACCAGCATCAGAAGGTATTCTGGGAGCAGATGGCCCTGCTTCATGGCTGCAATCTTGCAGATATTTAGCATAAAAAAATGACACATGTTGCAAAGAATCCAGGCTACAGAATTATAAGCCGAGACCAAAGGAGGTGCTAGCTGTAAAATCATTCTTGGAAACCTTCTAACTATTGGCACAAATGCCATATGTGCCAATGTGATCAGAGGCCAACAAAGCACGGAAAGTCTATAGGTCCTAGATGTTATCCTGTTTGAGTCTTCCTGGCTATATTAGAATCTGTTAATGTTTATCATACTGACAATGACTGTGAATTATCTAAGCTAAAGGCTTAGACAGAATCTTTGTGGGTGTGCCATTGTGTTTTTCTCTTCTCAGAGCTTTTGGTGTGGTTAGAGGTTAGAGGTTAGGGGAACTAATTCAAAACTATAAAGCACTGTAGCTGCATTTGGACCCCATCTTGGTTGCCAGCTTCTAGGTTCCAATGACTGCTTGTACTGTAGCTTTTTTTAAAGCCCATTGAAAGCCTCTGCCTTTGACAAATACTGTTCCTGTAGTGGCCTTTGGCTCTTTGGTGGCATCAAAGCTACACCCAGGAGCTTCCCCTACAGTCATCTCTACAGACCTCATCAATCTGAGAGTCTACCCTCCAAAATGCAGGGCTGATGGAATGAGAGTCTCTGTTCATGCACCAGATTCAAAGGGCCAGGGGTTTCACCCTAACTGCCTATCCCGGTGTCTGCTTACTGTCGTCTATACCTCCTCTACACCACTGTCTATTCCTCCAATTATTATTACAATGGAAACTAAAACTTCCCTGGCAGTTGCAATTGAGTTTAAAGACTGCTCATTCCTAGAGCTAAAACTTAGCCTTTGGAAAAAATAACATATCATCTTCGCAGCCTGCTTCTTCTAACCTGTATTGGTCCCATTTTCACACCCCACTACATGAAGTTCTCAAAACCTCACCCCATTCAACCAGGACTCATGGCCAGTTGTTGTTCCCTTTGCATTTTAAAGGTGCTGTTTCTGGGTGAGAAGCACTTTGTCTTGGTGATCATTGCTCATCATCTCATCTGTGCCTGGCTTAGAGCAGATCCTCTACACACTCTAACTGAACAACCTATGGTTGTCACGGTTTCAGAAGGACACGTTCTCAAACATGATGCCGTAACTGTTACCCCTTCCCTTCACATCATGTTCTCCCTTTCCTTTCTTGGTATGGTCCTTGAGAGGAGCACCCACACTGGGGAGTGACAACCTCTTCCAACTGTGGCAAATTCTTCCTCTGAGCTGCCTTTCCCGCAGATGACTGGGGGCAGAGCACACCCTGTGCGCTATTGGGTGATGTGCACTTAGCAGGCAACAGACACCTCGAAAACTCACTCGAGCTTCTTTTAGCTTTGGTCACAGCAAAACAAACAAGAATCTTGGACCATTTTTCCTTCTCAAACAAACACTGGGAATCAAGGAAATAGTGAATTAAGTTTCAAAATCAGCTAGTGGTCACTACATCTTCTGTAAGCCAAGTGGTCACCAAAGTAGGACTCATTTCTCTTCGTGTCAAGACTTGGTAAGTTTAGACTTCTCAGAGAATGGCTATGTGTTCTTGCTCTGTTTTCCTGGGACCTCACCAACAACTTCAGCTCCAGGTCTTGAAACAGACTTCATCTGGTTTACATTTCCTTTGGGCTCCACTCTGAACACTAATGGGGGAGATTTCAAATTTCTTTGCTAATACTGCGGACTAAGTGACAAAAATCCCAGTAGAATTCAGACTTCCTCTGTATTTATATATGTCTGTAGGGCAATTGTGAGTTAATAATCTTTTCCTGAAACCACTTTATATTTAACAATTATTTCTGGCCTTATTCCCTCTTTCCCAAAGGAAATTTCCATTGGTTTATTGCTAGCGCATATATAAAATATTCTTTCTAAAATGCTATGATATTGCTTGGCTTCTTAGAGTTTAAACTACTTAGAAAATAGTAAGATCTTCCTCTGAGTATCTATTATACTTCTAAGCAAGGATATACCTTAAGAATGATTAAGAACTCGGGAAGTTTTCAGAAGTATTATCCCCCTTATTAGCTAATATTAGTTAACCTAAAAAAAACATAAATTTCTCTACATCTGTGTTTTTCCTTTTTGTTTCAATAGCAAATGCACTTGTTTAATGGGATTAAGTTAGCTCATTTTAAATCCATTCTCCATCAGATAGCTTAAAATTCTTCAAAACATGAAAACTGTCAGGCACCTCAGGTATTACATAATCTTTAGAAATTAGGACTTTAAATGCTTTATAGATAATCTATCTCGTTTATATAATTTTTTCTACTTTACACTATCAAAGTTGTGCATACTTCTTTCATTGCTGTCTCAGGTTCCCTGCATAGCCTTCATAGGACACGACAGAGCACAGGTGATAACACCGACCAAGGAGAAGCCTCACCAAATGAGGACATTTGGAAGAGCTGATTTTTTTTCCATTCTAAGAGTCCCCTGTGGCTGCTAAGAGTCCTTTTGTGGCTTCACAGCAGCCCAGGGAAACTGCATCTCTAGAAATTGGGGTGCTTTTACCTTGAAATCACCCATATCAACTTGTCTTGTTTTATGGATACTCTTCATGTTTAGTTACAGCTATTGATCACGGGTGTTCTATCAATCTGAGAGGCTGATGGGCAGCAGGATACAGGCAAAGCAAACACAAGTAGGCAAGAATAGGTTTTTGTGACTGTCTTCACTATTAGCTCACTTTGGGGGAAGCAGGCGCAGCTCCTTTGTCCTTCAAACACAGCTAATAAAGGATCTGATGGGTCCTTTAATGTGTTTGGAATGCTATTACATTAAAGATGATGATGAGGAACAATGTCAGGGAGGGTTAATCAAACTGAGGGGGCTATGATAAATCCACATAGAAACCTACTACCAGGTGCTCCAAATAAAAACTAGGCTGGAGAGATGGCTCCATGGTTCAAAGAATTTGTTCTTGCAGAGGACCCACATGGTGGTTCATAACCTTCCATAACTCCAATTCTAGGATGCATACAGCACACAGATGTACATGCAAGCAAAACATTCATGCAAAAACGACACAATAAATAAATCTAAAACATTAATAAATGTATAAAGGCAATGTTGTTTCTCAATACATGTACTTACTGATCTTTCTATTTAATTTTTTCATACTATATATTTTGATGGTGTTTTCTTCTTCCCCCAGTGTTTCCCAGATCCTCCCACCTCTCTACCCACCCAATTTTGAAAGTTGGACGATGGAATTCTCAGAAGTAGTGGGTCACTGAACTATAACCCCGTGCCATATGTAGGTACCTCTTTATGAGTAGTAGGTCAGAGAGAGGACCAAAGGCCTCCAAAACAATGCAGGCGCTTGCCAGCCCTCTTCATTGCCCACCATAAGGAGCTAATAAAACCCTAAAGACACCAACACATTGGATGCAAAGTACAGAGAGTCAAAGTTGGAACGGAACTGGAAGCTTCCTCTGCGATGCCTCGCTTCCTTAGTGCCAGGTGGTGCACACGGGCTGCTTGGGGAGTAAATTCATCAATAGTTGTCCCACCTGGGAACACTGTGAACTAAAATACCAAACCTGCCCAGCAAGATGTGCCCATTGGTGCAATAATGACACTGCTACCAAACATATGGGGTCACCGTCTATACCAACAGGTCAGGTTCTGTCACCTGACCTTAAGAAGCCAATTTTAACTGCCAAATTAGTAGTTTAAAACAATCAGGAAAAAAAATGATTTCTCCAGTGTGACCGTATTGGAAAGAGGGACGTAGAGACTCAAGAACCCTCTCTAGTCTCTTTGGAACAGTGAAATGAGGTTGGGGTTTAAGTAGGGGATGGTGTTGTATGTATCTGATCAGTCCTCAGTCAAGGTCTGGTCCTTTCTGTCCTTCTTGGGTCTCCAGCCTTCTCTCCAGCAGGATGGTCTGACAAGTTGTCCACACTGTGTGAATCTGAAATTCCTTTCTGCGCACCCAGGCTGAAGAGTGTCTCTTTTTCTAGCATGAGATTCCTTGGGGAAACCAAGTTGGGGGGGGGGATCTATTGGTTTAATAGTCTGATAGGCAACATAAGGGCCACCAACCATCTCTTTAAAACATCCTCATGTCTGCCAAGCTGGTTATGTCACAGCTACTGTGAAGAATACCAGTCCTGGTTGGATTTGAGGCCTATTCCACAAGAGGGAATTCCTTCCTTGTGCCCGGCCTTTCCTTTTGGAACACCATCCAGCTCCCAAATCATGACACAGAGACTTATTATTAGTTTTGGATGCTTGGCCTAGCTCGTGAATGTTTCTGGCTAGCTCTTTTAACTTAAATTAACCTGTTTCTCTTTATCTGTCTTTTGCCTTGGTGCATATTACCTTTCTTCCTTCTATATAACTTTCACTGCTTCTCTATGTCTGGCTGGCTGGTGTCTGACTGGCTTCTTGCCCTGGCCATGTCCCTCATTCTCTCCTCCTTCTCTTGTTCTTCCTTCTTCTCTCGAGCCCAGATTTCTCCTCCTATTTATTCGCTCTGCCTGGCAACTCCACCTATCCCTCTCCTGCCTAGCTATTGACTGTTCAGCTTTTTAATAGTTCAGTCAGGGACCCCTGGCAGGCACAGTGAAATAAATGCAACACGTCTTTACATAACGAAACACACATCCTTACATCATTAAACAAATGCAGCATAAACAAATGTAACACACCTTTACACAGTTAAAGTAATATTCCACAGCGCTTCCTAATACTGTAAATCCACTCAAAAACATATGCCTGAGGAGGTCTTGGGCCCTAGGGGAGTCTCCTATTACTTCTTAGCTAAATTAATTTAGTACCAAACTGCTTTCTAAATGTTGATGATTATACCACAGACAAAGGCTACTCTAGACCTTAGTCAGAGAAGCCGGTTTTTGCAGTCGTGGAGGTGACTGCAGAGACTGCTGGCTGCCCAAGATGCTAAGAATAAAAGACTGCTGAGGGCTTAGCCCGAGGCAACCTGTTTATCCTACCCACCCTGACAAGGCTCAGGGAACGGTATGGAAGAGGAGCCATTTTCTATACACAACAGGGCCATGACAACAACTATTGCCTGCTGACAGACACTGGGTCCACATGAGTGGGACCCTCAGCTATGGTGGGAGAGGTGGGCATGGCTATTAGTAACTAACAGTTTCTGTGAAGGGCAGAGGCATTCTCTTAGCTGTGTACCCACTAGTGAGCCCAGCAGTGTCCAAGCCCGAGATTAGGCAGAAGGCCCTATTAAATTCCATGAGACACTAAACAAAACTCATGAATACTAGAATATTAGAAAGACATTTCTATAGAAGAAAGGGGCTGCCAAGGATGGGAAGGAAGGAAGGGAGAGTGGGTAGAGTATCCACAATGCATTACACACATATGTGAGATTACCAAAGAACAAAATTCATTAATAATAAATGATACTTAAACTCTAAATGGGAAAATACACCAAAAATTCATAAAAGTAAAAATGCTAGACTAGCAGTCCCCAAACATCCGGGAATGGGAATATTCTAGTAACTGGGAAAATGCAAATGAAACCGTTGACATTTCTAAAATCTCAACCCCTTAGACGGGTGGGTGGCAGAAATGGGTTCTCTTACTCATCCTAGTGAAAACATTGGCGTTGTTTGCTAAGCAAGAGCAGTGGCTGTACACAGCCTTCCTCCAAGAATTCCGCTTAGAAAAATCTATTCCAAGAAGACAATTAACATTGTATGCAAACTATGTAAAAAGACGTTCAGATCAGGCAGTGGGGGAGCACACCTTTAATCCAGAGGCCAAGGCAAGGGGATCTCTGTGAGCTCGAGTCCAGCCTGGTCCACAATGTGAGTTCCAGGACAGCCAGGGCTGTTACACAGAAAAACTCTATCTTGAAAAAAACCTAAATAAATAAATAAATAAATTTAAAAATGTTCAGCGTAGTGTTATCCAGAACAATATAAAGAACATTCAGAGCAAACACAGAACTTATTTTGACATGATAGGCAGAATTCATCTTACATGAATTTAAGAAGGAAACACTACATTGACTATCAAATGGATTGACTGCATTTTTTTCTTTGAAGTGAGACTGGTCATTCCATTATGTTCTATAGCCTCTATTGTTAAATTCAGATCATAGCTCCTAATAATGCAAGAACATTCCCATTGCACCTTTTCTGTCCCTGACTGGTGTGCATATGTGCAGGCACACACCATTTTGATTACATGCGCTAAAGCTAATGAAAATTGCTAGCATAACTTTTCTTACGTTTGGTAAATGGCAGTGAAATTACTTTCTGGGAGCTAAGGAATGCATCCTGCAGATGGCATCCGATAGCAGAGGGCTTGGATTTCCTGTTCTGGACATTGTTTTTTCAGTTGTTCACAAATGAGGTAGAAGATCCTGGAGCACTGGAGGGATCTCAGAAGAGAGGATGAATAGAGCTGTCCTTCAGTGCATCAATATAATCTATTCTTAAGAATACCTAAAATGCAGAATTTTCCACTAGCATCCATCTGCTACTCCAAAACAGTGACCCAAGCCTGTGTGGGGCTCTTGCTCCAGCCCAGAATGACAGATAGCAACTTTGTACTGAATTTTTTCTGCTCTAAAACTCAGTGAGGACTTAAAGCATCACAACACAGACATACCTAGGTGTATCTTGGCTCCACATCACTACATTGGACACACTAGAGGAAGCTTGTTAAAGGAATCTTTGTTTCTCTGAGAAGTACTGACCAAAAGGAAAGGACAATGCTAGTGTCCTATCAAGTCTTTACGTTTCCTTAACACATTGAAACAGAAGTTCTAGAGAGCCAACACAGCCTAGGATGTCGATTGGGGTTTTGCTGGGTGGCATGTTCCATCATGGAAGCAGTCATATGAGTTTTTATGGTCACAGAACTAAAGGAAGTCGGAACTCAGTGAATTTATCAAATCCATTGGAAGTACTATCCGGTACAGAGGTTACAGCAAAGCAAGAAATGTCTGCTATAAGTTCCAGAGGCCAGGTAAGCACAGTTTTAGCTTTGGGGTTTGTTGGCTTTTCAGCCCTGTACGGATCTTATCTGCTGGACCTGGGATCCGAGGACCTGAATACAGTCTACTGCTGAAGACAAACTTGCTTCAGTTTCGGTGCACTTTCACACAGGAATAAAACAAAGAAAACAATCATCCAAGGAAGGTTGATTGGGTTAAAAAAAAAAAAACACAGTCAGAAAAATATGATCAGTAGGACATGTAAATAAATGCCAGTAAGTGCATACTAAATAGTAACGGAACAGCCCTTTCCCAGAACTTTCTCAGGACAGACCAGCTGAAACACAATTGTCTGGTACATGCCACAGATTATATCTGGGAAAACATGAAAGCAAGGCAGAAAGCCATCTCCAGATTCAGGGTACTCGGACCAGATTGGGTTCTATAGCTATGTTCTGACATCCTGCAAAAAATGAGCATGTCTTGTGAATTGAATGTAGTTGTTTGTCTCGACAGGCACAGAATTACATCCAAGAACAATCCAGGGAACAGAATGCACCTAAGGTCAATGCACCTGGAGCCCCTCTCACAGTTCCCCAAGGCACTGTTCACCATCTCTTATTCTTTTGACTCTTCTGACAGGGGCTGGCTGAAGTCAGTAGTCTGCTCAGTTGATATATGATGAAGGCATTACCTGGTAGTCGGAAGAGGATATCATATCATACACAAGGTGAGTGACAGATGGTTATTGAGGAGATGCTTTGTCCCAGAACAATTTTGATTTCCAATCTACAGCATTCCAACTCTTCACAATCATGAACGTGGAATCAGTCAATGGGTCTACAGCTGTGACCTTTTTTCTCTCAGAGAACTTCAGTTCTCAACCATACATGCATAGATGTAGCTATATGTAGAGATGGATATGTTAATTACATTGATGGTAGATTTTAGTCCATTTGCAAATACATCACAAGAGCACATGGTGCACTTTCTATATACATATATATCACATTTGTTCAAAATAAACAGTTTTTAAATGCATTCTTGCCATAAACTACTGTAGCCTGGGTTGTTGTCTTGAAGAGAAAGAGGCATGGAGGAGAGAGGTCTTGAGGAGTCAGAGAGTTTTCCAGAAATCCCTCCAGCCAGTTTAAGGTTCATTTGATTAAACTAGAAGCTGACTGGCAGTGGACAAGGAACTGGCTTATATAAGCTCATGTAGACACTGATAATAAGCAAAGGAGTAGAATGTTTGCTTTTCTGAAATTGTAGAAGAGTCTGCTGCCAACTTCCGTCAAACACCATTAGTATTTTCATCTCTGTGTGGTATGCTTTCTGCGGTTTGCAGGATCCTCCATTGCATCCTTAATTCTAAAATAGTACATGGTACATTAGTAGCACAGCAAAGAAGGAAGGAAGTGGGGGAGGGAGGAGGAGAGGAAGCCAGGGGGAAAGGGACAGACAGTCATGGGGAAGGAGTAAGGAAGCTATTTTTCCATCCACAAATCTGACAACCCAGTAGCAACTTTGATTTACAATATATGATTTTTTTTTACTTTACTCAGAAAGATTTTGAGTCCCTCTTAAAAGCCTCAGACTTGGTTAAACTACAAAACTAAGATTGCCTGTCAAGACAGCATGACAGCTCCCACAACACATTGTGCATTGGCATAAATAATAAAATATCCTTTGTGTTCATTCCACCAATATATTTATTCAATCACTCATTCATCAAACTATCAGATTTTGAGTACCAAGTTCCAAAAAAGTAGAAGCCTATTCCCAAACTGACCAAACTAATGGCAGACTCAAATAAATAATGAGTGTTATGATAGAGTTATGTGTAGTTTTTCTTTTCTGGAAGCCTGGAGAGGAGTCACGACACAGGGATCTCAGAGTGTTAGAGAGGGCCTCCTGGAAAGGGCAGCATTTCGCCTGCATCCTATAAAACAAGTAGCAGTGACCAGGGTGACGAAAACAGTGTAGAAAGCTTGAGACCAGGGACAATTATCTGCTTTAGTTGCTCTCCATCTTCTTCTCTGAGACAGTGGCTCACTAAACCTGGAGCTACCCAGTGTGCTATTGGGCTCTTCCGGTGCATGTCCCTCCCACTCCCCTTTCGCCCCTCCCATTCCCCTGGGCTGGGGTCCCAGAAGCGTACCACCACGCCCAGCTTTTTATGTGAATATTGAGAATCTGAGCTGGGATCCTTATGCTTGTGAGACCAGCACATTCTCAACTAAGGCATCTACCTACCCCCACAGGAAGCTTGAATTCAAGGAATTAGAAGGCACACTCTCGTGAGATGGAAAAGAACATGGACATCCTTGGAACTGGCAAGGATGCAAATATATAAGGAGAAATGATGAGTCTTAAGCCTGGCAAAGAGGGCCAAGCTGTATGAAATGCCCATCTAAAGACCTTGGCGCCTTGGGAGTACAGGCCTTGCTCTGAGGGAAAAAGAGCATGCTGGATGGATAAAAACAAGGAGATAAACAAGTCAGTTCATTTGTTCCGTTCACCTTGCTTCCCACCTCTCCGATTCGCCTTCCACAGAGATTAGCCAGTGTTCGGTGAAGATTGCATATCCAATGGAGACTAATGTGACACCAGCTATGAGTCAATTCCAGTGACTACTCAGTGTTGAGGAATGAGGCAGGGGCGATGGGCCATTGGCTAACAGATACCGGAAACGTGGTTGGACAGGATGCCCCTCACAATTACAGAAACCTGAATCACGGTTTAAATGCAGAAAGAACATACACCTGCAGGCAAAAGGCCATGTCATCGCACATGATATAGAGTCTATGTCTTGATATGCGTCGTTAACAAGACTGCTGTTTATATTTTTAAGGAAACTTGAAAACAATTGGCAGCTGCCGTGTTGCCTCGGCAACGCCACGGCACCCAGCTGGAAAGGACGTTGGGGAGACAGGGAGACAGCACCACACTGGAGTTGCAGGGAGCCATATCTCTAGCAGTTGCTTCCCAGGAACTGTCTGAGCTTGGGGGAGGGAGCCGAAAGCAACAAGTGAAGCACTGAACGAAAGCATCGGCATTGGATTTTGAGAAGCATTTCTCCAATGGTGTTACAAGTCCATCCTTTGTTCAGGGAATTCATTTTATAATCCCCATGATTAAACCTGAAGCAGAGACATGACCTGAAAGTCGGGAGCCACTTTCACAGCTTGATTCCCTGCATGGCGATCACTAAATGTTCTCATGAAAGCGTCTATGTTTAGGAAATGCGATGATTTTCTTGTGCCTGTTTTAAAGCATATAATCCAAGCAAGGCCAGCTACATAATTTGTAGGGTTTAGAGTGAAATAAAAATCACAGGACCCCTTGTTATCAGGTGATTAAAAAGTTCCGAGAAAGCCAGTGCAGAGCCTTAAACCAAGTTGAGGATCTTCCTACGTGTGGGAACAGGTAGGAACGTCATATCATATACTGGGGAAGCTTCCATTGAACCCCAACTTTATCTAGAACAACTGAGCCAAGGCCTGTTATGGTGGAGAAAGTCAACAAGGGGAAGCCTAGATTTACTTCCTTTTAACAGTTCTGATTACAAGAGAAATGTATGCTTTTATTGCCTGATAAAATTGTATCAACCCGAATCTACGCTATTTGTACCTATTACGAGACATTTGCCAAATAAGCAAATGAGTTAGACGTGGTTGCCGAGAAGGGAACGCCTGAGAGCGCTATTGACTAGAGCAAAGGGAGATACTCTGTTGAGAGTCAAGTGTTACGCGGATATAGCAGCTACCAGGAAGATGCGTTAACCAAACTCTGCACCCTCCCATGCATGGGGGTTTGTGCTCAAAGAAAGCAATCCAGGAGCGGCAGTTGCTATCACAGTCCCATGGCTCTGGAGCCAAGGCAGAGAATGAGGCTCAGCAATGAGGGAGGACCTGGAGTTCAGAAACACCCCCACCTTCTCTCAGGTCTCCCCCTGACCTCCAACCTCGGTGCAACAGGAACGATAGAAAAAAACTAGAATAAAGTTAAAGCAGTTGTGGGAAATCAATGCAGCTAGAGGAAACCATGGAAGTAACTTAAGCCCGTCCTGGAAAAGACACGCTGCTTCCCTCTGTCAGTGGTTTACTCTATACTCACATAGACCCATTATCAAATGACGATAAAGCGAAGCCATTGGGGATGCTCACATATGGGGCTCATTGTCAACCTTGTCAGGGTGTCCCTCTGTAATCGTGCCATCACATTGTTCTGAACAAACTCGTCTTGCTTCTTTCACAAATTTCTGTGAGCACACATACACACACATATGAAAGAAAACAGCAGTGAAATTGTCCTTAGGGGACTAACAAGAGGGAAAAGGGGGAGAAAAGAGGGAAGAGAACAGTGCAGGGAGTATGCTCAGCAGTATTATATACTGGAAGGAAAGATTTTAAGTAAAAAATAAACTCCAAATATACAGAGAAATCCTGCATGCTAGCTTTAATCCTAGTTTACACCCACATTGGCTAGCTGGAAGTGCTCTGTCTAAGAGAACAGAAATGGCAGAAACTCATTTCGCTAGTCAACATGCTTTCGGTTAGCCCATTTACTCATTAAAACGCAGACTCACTTATACTAGAGGGCCCATGGCAGACTTAGGGCAGAGTAAGACTTTGTGATCTGTCCTGCAGCACTATCTTACTGTCTACGCTGGATAACTTTCACTATCCGTGCTATATCACCATTGGACAGGTAAACACTCAGAAGACAATCATAATATGCAGAGCTTCAATGTCAAGGACGTGTGCTTACTGTGTTAGTTTCTTGTCTCTTTGCCACAATGCCCAAGAAAGATAAAGGGATGGTGGACTGACTTTGCCTCATGGATTGAGAAGTCCTTGGACCTTGGATACAGACTCTGAGGCCATGGTGAGGAAGAATGTCAGGGTCCAGTGCTAGCCCGGACCATAAATTATTTCTCTCGATCAGACCCCAACATAAACTCTCTGGACCTGCGGGGAGGCACGGGAATAAAGACACAACTCACATGGCTTTATCGGGAGGAAGATTCTCAGAGATCCCTCATGAAGTCCTGAGTTCACATCCTGAAGAATTCCTCTTGTTTATTCTCCAAACAGCTTTTATACCAAAACATAAACTGAGTGGGAAATACACCAGCATTCTGTCTCCTAGGTAACCAGGTGAATGGCGTTTTGTCATTTCCGCATCTACCCATCTGCTGTGTATGCTAGCTGTCACATAGGCTTGAATCAGCATCTCTATCAGGCATCCTCCAAATTACAAAGAAAGGAGCAACAGCATCCTGACCTTTTGTTAGGGCAGTGACAGCCTGTCTGCAGGGCTGCGTGACCATCTCAGGTGGGGTCTATGGCTTCAGAACCTGGCTGCCACACCATGTAGAAATATGGACCTACAGAAGAACATTTCAGAATGAGGAGCATGGGACACAGACGAAGGGAACAAAAACTAGACATAACCCCCAAAGGCACACCACTAGTGACTAACTTCCTCCAGGGAGACCCCAATTAATAACCTTTCTAGAAATTCTTAAAGTAGCACTGTGCCCTGGGGACCAGCCTTTCCACAAATGACCCTTTTTGTAGGATTCACTTTATACGCAAACTGTAGAGCTAGCCCCGAGAGCCATCCTTTCAGCTAACGGGCTGCTTAGATAACCTCCGAGTTTTTTTGTCTACGTGGAACAAGTTTATATGAGTCCAGAAAACCATATGGTAAGAGAAGCAATTGATTCTGTTCAGATTTAATTTTAACAAAATGACTTCCACATTTTACTTTGTATATTCACATGGCAAATGCTTTCGCTCCTGACAGCTAATCTATTGCAATGTTTTAAATGGGTTCCCGTGCTTTAGGCCTAAATGAAGTTGTGCTAGAACGAAAGTAGATAAGAATGGGGGTCTGGAGAGAGTTGATGCTAGCCATGCCTTCCTCCCATTCCTGTGCCCTTAATCCCTAGAGGAGCCTCTGGAGCCATTCTGATTAGCTCTTATAGGCTGAAGAGAATGAAATGAAATGAATTAGGAACTGATTAGAGTTCAGAAGGAAATGGTTAGGGCCGGTAGATTTGGATGTGTCTCGTATATTTGGCAGACCAACCCTATGTGTGGTGTTTATGGATATTTTCCCTCATCTACTGGGAAAAGCAAGAAAAAGCACAGAGTCTAGGGCTTGCAAAGCTGGTCTCCTCTCACTCATTAACTGTCTGACCTTGAGACTGTCAGGTAATCAGGCTTCCTGTCTATAAAACTGGAATGCATTTACTGAATATATCATAAACGTTTCACCCTGGCAGAGCATAAGAAATGGCCGATGACCACCCAGCAGCAGAAGCACCTAGCCAAATAGATATAGCTGAGTAACTTCAGTCTGACATCCCCACTTCACTGTTCCACAGCAGTATTCTGCTTTCTTTCCTTTGCACGCAGACATGGTTCTGACTGTTCATTGTCTACTGTGTGTCCTGGAAATCCTTTTCCTTAGGAACCAGCATGACCGAGCTGAAGTGCTTTGAAACCAGGGAGAACCATATTCAGTCTCTACAGGATGGGGAGAACTGATTGGCTAAATCTCCCATCTCCACTTCTGGACAAGGTGGACAGCAGTGGCATCTCATAAGCATGCAGTCAGAATGGAGTCAACTTATCTCTGTGAAGTATCTAACATGGGAAAGTGTATCATTAACGCTCTTCTTCAGTGGGAACCACAGTGCAACCCCAGATCTTGAACACATTGCTTTCTCTCAGGGTTGAAGAAGTTTCTAAAATGTTTGTCACATTTGAAAAAAATTTAAAGAACCCAGTAAATGGTCTAATGTAGCAAAGGAAAAGAAGTCCACTTGGCACAAGTAGAAGTTCAAGTCTAGTGTGAACAAGGTCTTTGAATATTTACTCAGTTGTATTTCTGGCTACAGTGGTGACTTCACCATATTCTCACATAAGCACTGGCTATTGGACATGTTACAGTTTAATAAATCTTTTAATGAAAGGACCCCCAGATTCCATTTATATTTTCCAGTGAAATTCTATCTCTTCAAATAATTTTTAACATATGGAATTTATTTTCCCTCACACCTGGCTATATTTAATTTGTTGTGAGAGGTTTGTGGCTGTGTTATATGACCTATTCCCATGATGTTTAAGGGTTAAATGTGTTTCCTGCTTTCCTGAAATCCAAATAAATGGAATAAAATAACCAATCCTTGGATACACAAATGTAATCTCCTGAGCCCCTACACACACACACACACATACACACACACACACACACACACACACACACACACACACACACATTCCTGTTTTCTATTAACTTGCAGCTTGTGGGCAAGGGGCAAGAGGGAAGTAATAAGGCAAGGAAATTATGACCCACTTAAAGAAAACCACTTGAGTTTTTCATATTGTGGTTATTCTTAAACGTTCTCATCTTCCCAATAATTTGCTATGTAACTGACACTTTAATAAGTTATTTATTTGGTTCATCTGAGATTTTTTAAGAGAGCTACATGCTATAAATATTTAGAGTATGTCAACTGTAAACAGATAAATAGTTTTAAAAACATTAGCAACAACAGCCTAATATCAATTCCAGTACAGTGACATATTTTGGAAACTCTTAGGTCTATCTTCAAAGTAAAGGTTCAAGGGTACTCCTTACAATGCGCATCTTAAAGCATGAATGTTATCATAATGGATCCTGTCTCACAAACACTTCCACATTCTAGATTTGTTACTTTGACTACTCAAAGTTCGTTCCTGGTACCGAAACTGGATAGACTGTTCTAGGTCCAGTTTCGCAGGTGTAAAAGCCATGTGGAGTAGTGAGGAAGCCCCAAGTGTGTAGCAGGACATATGGATACAGTTCCTTAGGTCCCCAGAGGCTGCTGTAAACCAGCAGTGCCATCTCAGCAGGCAGCTCATCCACAAATTGGGCTGGTAGTCTACCTGTCTTGAACCAGAAATCTAGAATCATAGTTTAATGCCATGGAAAGATTAAGAGAATGAATCTTTCCTATTGCTGAAGATACCAAATACTTGAGCCGTAAAACACAGAGGGATCCATCTGATGCTGCCTGGAGGCTTCATCCCTTCATGGAATGCACTATGCCTGCTATTGGAGGAGAAATATAACTATCAGGCTTACCCAGTTGAAAATTCTGTGAGCTTTAGAAAGGACTGGCCTGGTCAGATAGGCACACTGGTGCAATCATAGTACAAATGTTATGAGAGGGATCAACCACTTTTTTTAAAACTAGATTTAAGGCCTGCTCCATGAGATAGAACCCGAACCTTATACCACTGTTGGACCAAGGATCTATAGCTACATAGAACATAGCAGGGCAATGACTACAATTATTTCGCTAGATGAAGATAGTGTTAAGCTAACTCATACTGAAGTATGTCTATGACCATATGTCAGCTCACATCAGAGAGGCTTCTTCTTGAAATTAATTAACACAGAGACACTCATGTGGTCAGTCTGCAGAGAACAAGAGACTAGAGAGCATGCACCCTAAATGGAATATCTATATTATACCGTGCCCCCAGTCTCAGAGATCATCACAGAAAGGGGACAGAAAGGTTGTATGAGCCAGAGGTGGTGGACGACTACAAACAACATCTTCCAGACACAACAGATGACGTCACAGAGACTGTGATATCATGAATGGAGCCTGTGCAGGCTCAAGCTGGAAAAAAATCCCAGGAAGGAGGAGGGAGTATAGGCCTGAAGTCCTACCCCTTGCTGAGGCGCTATTGGATGGAGGAGGGAGTATAGGC
>PVIU01000982.1:6643-231988 GCA_004026605.1 Ondatra zibethicus | reverse complement strand
CAATGTGATGGAGCTCTAGGACAGACCACAAATCCCAGAATATTTAGGAAGCACAAATTGGACTTGATGCCAGATAGAGAGAGAAGGAAGTCAGATGAGGAGGTGTGGGTGGATCTGGGAGGAGCTGGGAATGAGGAGTGAATATGAGCAAAATACACTAAAAAAAATTTCAAATAAACCAATGAAATGTTATACCTGAGGACTGAGAAGATGGCTTGACAGTTAAGAGAACTTATTACTGTTGCAAAGGACCAGAATTGGATGCCCAGAACCCATATGTGGTTCATAAGCATCAATAACTCCAGTTGCAGGGTTTCTGACCATCCTCTTCTGATCTTCATGGGCACATACACACATCCATGCAGGCAAACACTCTTACTCACAAAATAAAATAAATCTAAAATATGCATAATTAAAAATAATTAAGGGTGTTACCTTTGCAGTGCAAATTATCTGTGTAGCCCTGGGAGAGACAGTTAGCTTTTGTAGTTCTGTATCTTCACTGACAGGTGAAGATTAAATTCAGTGATGCCCAAAAGCACTTGGTGTGGGCCTTGACCAGGTTACATATGGTATAGTTCAGTATAGGTCAGATACCGGGCTTCTTCACTGATATGTCAAAAGGAACTAGAGGACATTCTGGTGTACTGAAGGTGTTGAATTCATTTTCACCTTGACTTACCTCACACCCTGTAGAATTCTGTTGGTTACTTCAGAATGTTATTTTTCATTCACGGCCCTGGCTACTTTTCTTTGATGAGCCTACTTCACATACCCCAGATAAATAATTAGATACCACTCTGATGGTGAAACTCTTTTATCTGATGCCCAGGAAAGATTTAGAAGCACTGGGTGAGAGGATCTAAGTCACTTAGCCACCCATGAGGCATGAAGTAGCATATGTTCATATAATAAGTTTTTACAAACATCCTTGGTTGCAGAACTTCCCTAAGGGAGAGAAAACAAAAATCCCAAGAAATAGTTCAGCAAGCCCCTACAACAATTATTCCTGGTGCATATATTGTGCTGTATACATTAAAAGTTTAGTGGTTGACATTAAAACGTCTATGAGAAATATGATACTCCTGTATGAATCTTGTTCCATTTACTTGCTATAGGAAAAGATAAAGATTACAAAAGGCATAAATATGCTTCAATTACCCCTTAGGCTATCTTATGAATATATACCCTACAACTGGAACACAGAAAGACTCATCTGACAGCAAGTATTGCGATATCATGAGGATATTAATAAGAATGCTGTACAAACTCTGCTAGACATCACAGGTCTCGTTTCTGAAGCCTTCAGCAGTTTGTTTAGGAAAATGCCATTCTAGGACCCAAAAGAGCATCTGTCTGGATCCAGAATTAGACTTTCACTCTCTGTGTGTATTGCCACCAGGAAGGCGTTGGGGAAAGATGTGACAGAGTGTTTTTCAAAGTATTCTTTTGTAATCGAGAAAAGCTGTTATGGCATAAAATGAGACTGTGAGAAGATGGAAATCAAGTATTATAGTAAATGTTCCTCTTGGTGAAAAGGATCATTTACTCTAAGAGAAATGTTCTAGTTAATGTACTTCTTTACTCTCGAGAATATTAAAAATATGGTGGGTGTGTTTACTCCAAATGATAAATGAGACCTGTGCCACTGCTGAAAGAGAGCCACACATGTCACCCACAAGAAATCTGAGGCAATGGGGGCCTCTGTATATGATGGCAGGGGTTTCTCCAGCTCACCAACACAGGGTCAGCTACGGGTCTTCCTTCGTGTTCTCTGAGAGCTACAGAGACTGCAGTAGTTCGAATATAATTGGCCCCCAGAAGCTCATAGGGAATGGTACTATTAGGAGGTGTGACTTTGTTGGAGCAGGTATGGTCTTGTTAGAGGAACTGTGTCACTGTGGGGTTGGGCTTTGACATATCACACATGCCCAAGTCATGCCCAGTGCTACAGTCAACTTCCTGTTGCCTTTGGATCAAGATGTAACCAGCACCATGTGTTCATAGCAATAGAAACCCTGACTAAGACAGAGACTCAGAGTAATACTGCTAGGAATGGGAGGCGCGAATACATGCCACATATTTAGGAAAGCAAGAACTTGAAGAGTATCTGGAAGCGTATTCTCCATTTCCTGGAGTGTGTTCTTGTTCTTTGGTTTGCATGTCTGCTTGCACACTATATTTGTGAACAAAGCAATTCAGTGACTCGCAGTTATGAGTCTGTGCTAGCCATTCACAAGAGAGGAGCAAAGCATAGTTAAGGTCATAGGCAATGGAGTCACACTGCCTGGATTCCAACTTCCACTTTGTGCCATCTGCTCTGCAAATCTGCGTATACAGACAGGATTCCCTTACTTTGGTGATTACATGCATCAATTGGGAGAGATAATGACCCACACTATAAGGCGGCAGAGAGTCTTACAATCCCAGGAGGAAATGAGTAGGCAGGCAATAACTCCGTGTAGCATCCAAACAGAGGTAAATTAAAACGAAGTCTAACCAAGTGCCTAGAATTCCAAGGAAGTGAAGATTAAATCACACCCACACATAGAACTTCAGAGAGACAGTGAAACTCCAAGATAATAAAGCAAATGACCCTGACCAAAATGACATAGCCATAAAGCCAGTCCACATTTTGGCCTCAGTTACTTCTCCCCATCTCCTGAGCCATCTCTAGCTATTACCTTCAGCTCATTATCTTAGAGATTCGTTACGTACTCTGAGCACAGCATTCAGAATGCTAGGCAAGTTTAGTGCGGAAAACTTCATTAGTCAACAGGACCACACCACCAAAGATGAAGGCAAATCACTAACTAATAAAGTAATCACGTTCAGCAAAGTTTATACTTCCCCACCATTACCACACCAATGACCCAAAGTTGCTCCCACCCCAGATGCTCCTAACGGGAACCTTTGTCCTGTAACTGCACTTACATGTCAGCCACATCAAGCCCTGCCCCAACAATACTGTGGACCTAAAATTCATCCCCAAGCTCAGACAACGCATTAAGACTGCAGAAATAAAAAAGAAAAATCAGAATCATAACGCAGGACTGAGAATGCCGTGGTTTCCTGTAGGTAGAGATGCAATGATGTAAAACTCTGGTTAGAGCAAGGCAGCTGTTGGCAGCTGGCATGGAAATTATCCCATTATTTATTACTGTTATTAGGATAGGGTCTTATGCTGCAGAACTCAGAGGAAAATGTCTATTTGATTGCATGGGATGAGAGTCTGGCCCATTATTGTTAATTTGGCCTCTCTCTAGCCATTAAGTAATTGTTCCTTTGGTGTATAAAATGCAGTGCATGGATAACATGCCAAAAAGTTTCTACCTCTTTCTCAGTAAGATAGTAAATGGCAGGCACAGTTACAACAAAAGATATAATTACCTGCTTGGGTATCTTTCTGCAACTGGGCTGAACAGCAAATAATGCTGGTCCAACTTGTGCCTGTGAAGAACACCGCTCCATACCCTGGTTGGTCATTAGTTCAGTCTCTGAATTTCCCTATGGGAGATATTTGTAAAGATGTCACCTGCTGTTGAAGATTCGCATAGTCAATTATAGCTCAGGTTTTACCATGATTCTGCAGCACATCACACGTTCGTCATTACCAACACTGTGTGTATCCCTTAATAACATTCTAAATAAAGGCCATAGCTTCAAGCACCAAGAGTTTTATATTTCAAAATCTACACAATAAATCTTTCTATAATGGCTGGTATACCTTTCCATGAGTCCATCCTTTTTTTTGCTTTTCATTTAAATTAATTGAAGCTAAATTTTTCTCAGCATTTATTTTTTTGGTTGGTTATTGTTTTGTGCAGAAGTTGCAAAGGTCTTAGCCTTCGAGGGCAAAGGGCAAAGGGCTGCAACAATCTCATCCAGGCACCTCCTCAGGTCTGATCATGCTTAAAGTCAGTTATGATGCGTCCTCAAACCCCAAAATTGAACCACTCCAATCTACCATTATGTGCCATGACTGCACGGATCATGGAGGTTTGCTTACCAATATCTTGTCTCAAGATCACATGATCATTCACCGAAGGCAGTTTTCCCTAGGTCCCCTCTCCTTCCCACAGATGCAAAGGTGATCCCATTCTACCTGTCTGACTCCTCCAACTACAACTGAAATTCCAACGCAATAAACATTTTGGTTGGTCTTTCTTTGGTAGATCTTCAAAAGAAGCCATCTTGATGCTGCCTGTCGTGGAGCCATGCTTTGGAACTTCCTAATTTGTAATCAGTTTTGCCTGGGATAGGATATAAGTTAATAGACTTTCACCTCTAGGCAGATCTTGGTGGAATTCAATAATAGGTCCCAAGGTCTGTGGCATCCATATGCCATTGATGGCATCTTTAAATTCTCCTGAAACTTTATTCATTTATATAACTTGACAAGAGAGTGACATTCCAAAGGAGAGTCCTGAGATGCCACATAGAAGTGGTACTATAGACTTCCAAACGCATTGGTGCTTTCTGTTTATAAATCTGTCTCTATTCATGTCTGTCTCTTTCTCTCCCCCTCACATATAAACATACATAGCCATACAGTTAATAGAAAAAAAACAACAGATCACCTTCATCATAATTTTTGTTGGATAGTGCCTAGAACAAAATGTTGATAAAAAAACCATTCTAATGTGGGGAAGGACAGAGTGCTTTATTTTATGGTTATACTTTATAGTAGGGTATTAATCAAAGTTCTGCTAGATTGAGAGAATAAGAATATTATTTGTGCAAATAAGCAACCATTATTTGGAATATGGATTTTGTTAACAAGAGTAGAGAACTATTAGTGAAAAGACAGAAGGATATGTAAAGGTAACTGGAAAATTCTCAAGTACTTTAGGAAATATATGTGCATAGATATTTCATGGATATATATATATATATATATATATATATACTCTCCATATAAGCATATATAGAGAACATCCATATATAGAGTGCATGTATACAGAGAGAATGAAAAGGCAGAGAGAGACTGAGGTGAAATGCATATAACACAGAATCCGCCATTGTAACTCCTTTTTCTTCTATGATTAGCAATTCACTGGCTGTCAGTATATTGGAACAACCGTAGCTACCACCAGCATCTCCCAAACTGAACCACCATGGCTGCTAAACAACTATTCGTTTCTTCCTTTTTCAAGTTCTGGCATTGTCCATTTATTTCCTATTTCTGTATAGTGAACCCCTGAGGTGCCTCATACAGATGGAACTATATGTTTGTCCGGTTGTGACTTGTCTTTCCTCACTTGGCACAAGGTCTGCGATGTTCTTGTAACTGTCAGTTTATCCTTTCCTTTCAAAGCATCGATTGTCTGTCCATACTACATGTTGTTTACGTATTTATCACTTTCTTCCCCGAAGGCCATCTGAAAAGCCACCACCTCCTTTTCTTTTGAGACAGACTCTTGCTATGTAGCACAAGCTGGCTTCAAATTCATATTCCTTCTCCAGTTTCCTTCTGGGGTGCTAAGAGTACAGCATGGACCATCCATGTCTGGCTGGGTTTCTTTATGCCTTTGCCCACTTCCAGAGGCTCCTCCAGGGACTTACACATCACCATCATACAGTATGTAGGACTGGGACTGGCTGCAAACCGAAAGCTTCACACATGAAGACTCCTAATACTGTCTGTCACCCAGTGTCAGTAAAACAAATACGAAATTAGTAAGAGATAGATACGTCTACAATATTAGCAGTGTCTCAGAGGAAATGGGGCAGGATTGGGAAATATACTGAATTTTTGAGATCTGATTTAATGCAGCTCTTTCAGAGGCAACTTAATTAGGATTGGGTGGTGCTCATAGCACAAGAGTTTACTCAGCACAGCAAGACGGGCCTTCTGAGAGGAGTCTCAGGATGGAACTCGTCATTTGATCTTTTCTATGAATGGGTGCTTCATGGCAACTGAAAATAAACAATAATTATTTAAAATTCATCTCCCAGGGACATGAAAGCTATGTTAATGAACAGAGTGGAATAGGCAAATCTGTCTGATGTGGAACTGAGCTGTGGGGTTGTCTCTGGTTCTGATATGAACCACACTGCAGAAATGCTGGAGCTATTACCAGCCACTTGCCCAGGGTTACTGACAGGGACAGTAAAAGGGTACTTACACTATTAGGCAGTCACTTGCCCAGGGTCACAGATAGGGACAACACAGGAACACTTAAACCATTACCAGCCTCTTGTCCAGCATCACTGATAGAGACAGTGCCAGTGGTTGAGACCTAAGCAATCTAACTGGAGAACCTGTGCTCTTAACATTACTCATATTTCCTCCATACCCTGACCCTCAAATTGGGCCACAGATAACAACATTGCATCTCTGTCTGGTCACCTGCCTACCTTTGTTCCGATTAGCTTCTTTACAGGACCTAATCTCAAATCTAAATTGTTTTCCTTCATCAGGAACAATATCTCTTCCCACACAGGATTGGTCTCCTACTGGTCTGTTGCCATGACAGTGCATCTCTCTCACCTGCCTCCCTCCTTCAGCAAGCCCGTAGCAACTATCCCTGACTCTGTGTACTCCCATCACAACACTGCAGGGACACAGTTGATGCTTCTCTGTGCTTCCTCTAACAGCCTGCTGGGGCTCTCTGATGGTTAGTTATCTCTAGAGTCAGCATCCCCAAATATTTCATCTCCTGTGCTCCCATATACTCCAATTTTCCGCTGGTTTAGGGTTAAGGTCTGCAAACCCAGTGATTTTGTGAGGCGGGTTCCTTGCCAACATTTGCATAGCTGACAAGCCAATATGGGATTTTTTTAATGTTAAAGTTGGAAAAAATGAAGAAATTTCATGTTATATAAAATCACATAGAATTGAAGTTTTCTTCATGCATGCCAATAGTTTCATTGGAACAGTTCCTTTGCTCATTCACGTATTGTGCATGGCCATGCTCAAGGAAAGACCTGAACAGTTATACTAGAAATACATGGCCTACAAAGGCTAAAATTTATTAACAAGCTTTTCCTTCACCAACCCACCTGGTTGATTAGCGTCTGTGCTGCCCAGGTCTGAATTCAGGGCAACTTGTGACAGCGCAACCAGGTAGGCAACTTAACATTGTTCCCTTGATCAGGAATTGGAGTTGGACCCCTACAGATCTTAATGAGAAAATACTAGTGTTTCTGCACAATCCTTTGGCTTGGTTGGATGCTTTTTGTTTGATTGACTGGTTGTTACTTTTGCTTCTTTGGTTTTTTTGGTGTTCTGTCTTGAAGATTTGTAGCCCATCCCTTTTCTGGTTCCTGAATGCCAAGAGTTACTCTTGCATTAAATATGGAAGCTTAAGACCTGTCAGAGAGAAAATGGAAGGCACTTCAGGGCTTTCTAGAGAACTGGAATCAGCCATGCTCACTGACCGCTTGCATTTTTGATGAAGAATCAAGTGAGGGAAGGGAGTGGGGAGCCTTACAGTGGACAAAAAGGGAAACCTTTAGAGGTTTCTCATTGGTACCGACAGTGTGCGGTGACTGATTGGTTATGAGGCCATATGGCTTCCTCTGCATGGTTTTAGATAGACATAACAGCAAAAAGACCAGAAATTAGAGAAACTGCATATTATGAAGTCCTTGTTCCACGGGGATATTACAGAAACAATCATGCAGCTTCCCAGACTGAGAAAAGTTTGGTAACAGCCCAGCTTGCTGCAAGCCTGATTTACAGGCGCCTGGCCCTCTGGCTTGTTGGATATTGAGAAGGGCTAGCTGGTCTCAGGAGGCAAGAGGACGGGGGCATGCCGCAGGTCAGAGTTTTCTTTTGGTGTACGATCTGGCTATGATGTATTTGTACCTTCGATCGGCCAGAAGTAGGGACTGAATAAGATTTTAGTTTTGATTCATTTGAGTTCCAGGGCTTCAGTCAAAATATACTGTAGGAGCTCAGTGCATTCGCATAAGCACATGACCATCTTCATGCTAGGTTGTAGGACTAGGGGCTGACATGGATTCCATAAATTGCATGCTGCCGTACAAGGGACACACTGCTAGAATTAGCCATGGGAACAGTAGGCTGGGGTGCAAAGGAGAGATGGGGAATCTCATTTCTCCTCCATAATCCCTTTATTTAAGCTGCGAAGGGTTTGTGAGCACAGAATGGCAGAGAAAGACAGGATGAAAGGACACCTTTTGGAGCATTTTTGAAGTTAGACACTGTGTTGCTCGGTTGTCATTTGCTCGGAACCGCCTTGTCCCTGAGCGTGGCCCGCATTTGTTTCTTCCTCATTCCCAAACAGAACCAGCAACACTAAACCTACACCCAAGTATCACTGGCCGTTGGCATTTTCTTTCTTCACTTTCCTTCACATCTGGCCTTGAGTTCATCCTCTTACCATTTCAAGTCATTTCCTATTTCCTCTTCCTGGATCCAGTCCAAAGGCATCTCAAAAAAGCTCCGGCCAAGGCGCTGAGCTAAAGATGTTCATCTTTACATTTTGATGAGTTCCATGTCACCTTTTATTGACTATTACGTGCTGTGCACGTTTCATGACCTCAGCTTGTGTGAGCATTCATTGCTGTGACTAAGCCCAGAGAAGGAAGGCATGGTAGCTTACAGGTTCTTGCACAGCCCATAGCAGAGTTCTGCATCTGGTGGGCAGACCGTAAGTGATGATGGGCTGTGGCCATTATAAATGCTCCTTTGTACTTGAAAGATAAATTTGCATGTTAAGCCACAGTTCAAATGATAAACACAGTACAGGGGTTCTCCAAATGAGCTCATCATGTGCTTATGACACTTAAGTGAGCTGGTCTTATGAAACAATATTTTTCTGCTTAAACGGACTTTAATTTCAGTAGTCAATAAAAAAAATACTATTGGAAGTTTCATGGTTTCTCATTGATGTCACCTAATCTCATCTGGCTTAGAACAAAAAAGAACTGAAATGTACCGCTCGAGCGACTGTTTTCTGTGTTTTTCCTGCTCACACTGAGACAGTTCACACCCATTCAGTTTCCTGTGCTTTTCCAAATTCAACAATGTTAGTCTCATTTTAATAGTGATGATCATTTTAGGCAGCCATCTGCCTGCGCATGTTTTTATATAACCTCTCTCTCCAGTGAGGCTAGTGAGCTTTGCCAAATTGTTTAGAAGAATGTTCTGACACGAGAATTCAATTTTAAATGACATGGTAATAATAATTTTAATTTCATTTTATTATAATTGCTCTGCCTATATTACTGAAATTGTATCCATTGCTCTAAAAAATTTTATTTATAACAATTACATTTTCTATCCCTAAGCTATGTGTTAAACATTATTGTTCTGCTCCTTTTCTGTAAAATGTGACTTACAATGTCCCCTTCCTGAAATTGGTTACATAAACTAATTCAACTTCCTAAATCTTATATGAGCTATCATCTGCAGATACTTTCACGCACTGCTTATCCTGGAAACCGTTGTCCGACTGAAGTAAATGAGCTGATTGGACTTTTGTTGTCATGGTGGACTTCTTAAGGGGTTGTAATTATCACATTCATGAATTAATTATCTTACAATGTGGTATTAGTCTATGAAGGCACAGTGGTTGTGTGTAAAAGAATAAGATAAAAATAAGATTTCTTAAACATTCACATAGTTGAATATTACAGGACATTTCCATTTGTGAGCTGAGAAATGAGAGTCTATGGAATGCGCTCACTCAGCCTTGGGCGCCTTGTAATCCAACTGGACCGTGATCACGTTTGTCATTAGAAGCCCGCATCATCAGTCACCAATTACTGCAGATGAGAAGGTAGTAGTTAATGATGCCAGTCATAGCAATTGCTGAACACATTTAAATGAGGTGTAGACAGATTCAAAGTTCTTTTAAAAATTCCTTGTTTAGTTTAAAATAAAGTACAAAAATATCACTCAAAATAATCATGACAGACATATTTGTCAATAAAGATTTGAGGTAGAGCATTATTTTAATAAAAAGGGAGGAAGGGTTATTTATTTGCACACATATATGCAAATAATATATATATTGAGATATATATCCCAAAGCACACAGAGGCAAATAAAAACAATCTGACTAAATTACACAACTTGAAAAATGGAGCAAAGAACAGATAGCTAGGAAATTTGCATGGAAAACTAATTCCATCATCTCAATGAAAAATTGGAGTAGAATAACAATAGAAACAAGTGATGATGGGGGAAAAAAAACCTCAGTAGCACTATTTTGCATCACGTTGCTTCTGCTGAGCCCTGTACAGTTACAGAAAGCACCAGCTAAAAGTGAGCAAGTTTTTGTTGGGGAAGGACTGTGTCAGTGAACTCTCCTTAATACAAGCGATGACTCTGTTTACAGCATGAATATTTAAAGTCCTTGGATGATATTAAATGTAAAGAGAAAACCCGTTTTCTAAAAGAGAATCCTACATCATGTACAAACCTAGGTTACTGTACATGGTACACCGGAGCTGCTTATGTTGCTGCTTGCTGGTCCTTAGAATACACCCCATGAATGAAAATAACACAAATACAGTAAGCGTGGACATTGGCTAGATGCAGGCAATTCTAGCTTCTGAAATGAAACTTGAGATGCATGAGAAGTATATGTAAAAGAAGAGTCACGGTAATACTAATGCTACGGAGCTGGCATTTACCCAGCTCCTACCGTATTTTAGGCTCTGGGCTTACTACTTCATTACCCCTTGCCTAATAGTTGCTTCAAGAGTCACATTGTCAGCAAGTGAGAAACTAATTCTTTTATGGGAAAAGGAAAGAATTAAAGATGCCAACTAAACACAAGGCCAAACAGAAAGCCCAACTTAGAATCTGGCTCGCTGTCTCCTTTCTGCAGTTAGGAAGGAATAAGAAGAAAGCGGGGAGGCGGGAAGAAGGAGGAGGAGGAGTGGTAAGGAGGAGGGAGGAGGAGAATAAAAAAGAAAAGAAAGATGTTCTCTTTTGGAGGGGGTTGTTTTTGTTTGGTCGGTTTTGTTGTTTGTTGGTTGATTGGTTTGGAAGAATCTTTAGGCTATGCATGGCTTGGGTCAAGAGTCAACAGTGTCGGTTGCAGAAGGCAAGCTGTGTAAGGAAAACACAGTAAAGCTGCCAGGAAGATCCTCTCACCCTCCCTTCACTCTGTGGCTCATGCTCAGTCTTCAGGTTACAAACACAGCAGCAACTCTGGAGTTCCATGGAGTTCCATGTTTGAGAAGCAAGGTCAAGGTGAGGTAATGTTATAATTCCAATCCTGGTTTATTTCTGTATTGGAGGGAAGAGAACATCTCTGTTCTTGGCTGGAATCAGAAACCCCACTTTGGGCTCTAGAAACCAATTTAGAAAGCTTTTTCTAACCATATTTAAACTTACCCACTTAGCTTTGTGCCCAGTCCTGTCCAGTGAGCAGGGAAGCCACTCCTGGGAAGCTGACGCTCTGTGTGGCTTCCTTAAGCATATCCTTCCTGTGGTAGCTGTGCTCCAACCCCTGTTTGTAGCCTTTTACAGTTGAACCCAGAAGTGTGTGCGTGGCTTGGGCCAAGAGTCAACAGTGAGGTTGGCTCACTGCCAACCCTTTCCTGGCCTCTCTTCTTTGGCAGAAATGAATATTTTACTTAGAATCTCTTTATGATTACAATTTCTAATAAAAATATAGTTAGTGGTACAATTATCGATTTCTTCCTTGTGCTTGCTGGGGGTGAGCTCTGGGGATGATAGCCGACTCCAATTCTGACTTGAATCAGTTTTCCTGATTCACCCCCATCTGAGGAGCCTCTGCCACATATACCTGCTGCTCAAATTGACCCACCCCACCACTACTGAGACCCATGATGGTCTGTGTGCTTGGAACCAGGAGCGAAAATAATTCCTTCTTTTTGTTGCTTCATTAGGTATTTTGGCACATGATGAGAAACGCTAATGAGAAGTGAAGATATATATTTGTCCTATGAATCTAAAAATGTTCAAGAATGTAAAATACCACTCATCTATTTTAATCTAAGGGTTCCGAAGCTCCAAAAACAATTCTTGCTGGATGTTTCTTGAGAATGCCATGTGAAAAACTCAAGAAACTGTATTTTGCTATCAAACATTTGGTTGGGGAAAAAAATAGCTAGAGAAAAGAATGAGTTCCTCTTTCGGTTGCTGCGATAAAGTACTGCAACCAGAAGCAACTTAAGGAAGAAAAGTTTTGTCTTCTGGCTCCAGAAGGGGAGTCCATAATGTTGGGAGGAGGCATGACAGTAGGTGACAGGAGAGGCAAGCCTAGAGAGAGCATCTCAACTGCACACAGGAAGCAGAGCACAGGAACCAGCAGTGAAGTTGTAGATATCCAAAGCCTATCCCCAGTGACAGGCTTCCTCCAGCTAGGCCTCCCGTCCCGAAGAGTTTTATAACCTTCCCAGACAACCCCATCAGCTGCGGACCAAGTCTTCAGATACCTGAGCCCATTGCTCTCATTCAAAACAGCCTGATAAAGTCAAGTAGGAGCCATTTAATTTCATTAATTGTATAATTAAAAAAAAAGAAAGAACAATAGTATTTGTTGTCATAATGGCATTGTTAGATTTTCAGGGAAAAGAAAACATGCCTCAGAGTTCAAATCAAAATAAATTTCAGTTTTCTATGTTTTTGACATTTGAATATTTTTAAGCCCATTTTGTTACTTTTTTAAATGAATGTATTTGTATGTATATACATAGAGGTATATAGTGTGAAAATATATTTCTTTCTATGATTTCAGTCAAGGAGGAAAATTTCATATATTTAAACTCATTTTCATTCACAAAGGATTTTAACTCTAATATATTATAACAACTATGAAATATGTTATATATAATTATGATATATATTATATAGTTATAGCATATTTATATAATATATAATCCTAGCATGTAATATAAAAGGAGAAAGATATTTTCTTTATGAGATTAAACAGAAATGAAAATATGTTATAACCATAAGCGTACACCTGTGAAATTTATCATACTCTAAGTGTTACCCAGTTTGAAAAGAAATATTTTCCTGAGCATTTAGAACAACCCATTTGATTGCTAGAAAATCCTCAGAGGACACCATTGTTTTGCTATAAACACAGAATGCCTTGAACAGGCTAAATAAAATCTTCTTTCTGGGAGATTTTTAGTTTTGTCTGTATCAACCCTGAAGCAGATCTCTATAAAATCTGTAGATTCTCAAACTAGCTTCCTTAGTTTTTAACGCTCAGTAATCTGGCCTTGAAGAAGCATAATGGATTTAATGAGCAAGAAATCAATTAGGAATTTTGACACATGGTGATATGCTTAAGCAATTATGTCTGTCCTTAGAGGAGGCTTGGCTTTTAATGTGACAAGGAAGTTGACGTGTCACTTAAATCTTCCAATGGCTTGGAGCAACCTTGCCTATTGCTCATCACCAATATGACTTCTTTTGAGGAAAAGCACACAGCTGTGGCTGGCTTAAATTCGTGCTCTGGATCATCTGTAATTATATAGGGTGGCTTATTGGTTTTCTATCTGCTGCTTTGTTTACCCCGGAAATAATGAAATTTACTTCTGTTCTGAAACTCCCTGTCAAAGGGAATTATTCTAAGAGATGCCTGCTTACTCCTATGGACAAGTCAAACCGCCAGCGATCAAGAAGTCACTTCAGTGTGGCCAGTCCTCCCCACCGTGCGCTTAGGCCGTTATAAACAGCCCTTTTGTTTTTACGTGTGTCTTCACCATCTGTTGCTGGAAGGATGCTAAGAATGTTGAAAATAGGTAAAATTTTGGAGTCTTGGAGTTTGTTATTAGATAAATTCACCAAACCTGTGTCCTGATCAAATCATCCTGAACTCTATAGGCATCTTACAGTCAGTAAAATTCCTGAAGGAAATCTGGTGTATACCGAAAAGCTTGGTGAATACCGAGCAAGATGCAGGGCATGGAGATTTGAAGCCTGTCATGGGAGGGCGAAGGTGTAATTTAAGGTTTCCTGAGGAAGAGGAGATCTTTCCCTGGGAGGAGACAGACTTGGTAAACATGTGGCCTATGTTACATGTGACTGGGATAAAGGAGCAGAGTGTACGTGACTTAGACCATATCAGGTCACTGCACTCATTCTCTGGGTAACAGAGAGTGACTTGGTTAACGTGTGACCCATGCAACATGACAGTAATCCAGCTGTCTTTCGTCCCCGGAGGTTATAGGTTCAGGGGATGAGAGAGATAGAGAGCAGGGGATAGAGTGGGGCTGAGACTTAGCATGTTCTTACCCAACTTTAGCGCTCCATGCTCAGTGTGTTTATAGCCCACCCTTAAAGTGGCATTTCATGTGTATTTTAATAAATAAAGCTTGCCCGAAGATCAGAAAAGTAAAACAGTCACACTGGCCAGCCTTAGACAGATCAGGCAGCAATGACACACACCTTTAATCCTAGTAATCACAATGACACACACTTTTAATCCCAGTAGCGACAATGACACACACCTTTAATCCCAGTAGCCACACTAGTTTGCCAAAGAAACCAGGCAATAATAGTGGACATCCTTAATCCCAGAACTAGAGAGGACTGTAAAATGGGAGGAGACGGCTCTCAGTCTCAGTCTCTTTCCGAGGTTTCCTGGAGGCAGGATCACCATTTCAGACTGAGGTAAAGGTAAGAGCCAGTGACTGGTTGATTTGCTTTTCTGACCTTCGGGTTGTTTTACTTATTAAAATACAAATGAAATTCCACTACAGCCCTGACCGTGGCACATGCTTATAGAGACCTACCTGAAGGGCTTGTGCTTGCAGGCCTCCCTGCTCAGGGCGCGTGCTTGTAGCCCTCCATGTTCGGGGCATGTGTTTGCAGCCCTACCTCCTGAAGGCAGGTACTTGGAGCCTCTCTGCTGAGGGCATGAGTCCCTGGAGGGACTTGGTTCTCCAACACTCAGTACCCTCACAGGCACTGCAGTGGTGAACAGGACAGACCCCGAGTGTCATAGTCTTGGAGGAATTTTCAGTGTGTTCCCTCCCCCCAGCTTACCTTTCTTTTTTCATCTGTGTGTCCCCCTTATTTCTTAACTTACCAGTCTGAAGTATAGCTTCAGATTTAAAAATTAACACAGAAAATATAGAAAACAACAAAGAATAAAAATTCTTTGCAGTCCCCTCAGAAAATCCCAGGGTCCTCTGCAGAGTGCCACGCTTGCTTCTTTGTGTATTCCCACGGGGCAATTTTTCATATGTTTAATATTATGTTTTAAGAAATCCCACAAGTCAATTTGATCATTTTCCATGTATAATTTATTCAATAGTTCTTCAGAAATTAATATAGAGTGGCCAATTTTAAGAAGACAAGAAAAAAAATGGCTTCATTTCTGCACAGTGATTTTTATTAAAAGGCTGGAAAAAAGGAACACCCTACTTTCTTTTCTTAAAAGAAGGCTTTTTTGAAAGTCATCATATAAATCAAAACCACGGTCTATTTTCCCTCTTCTTACCTTGGCATCTGTATAATGTCTATTGAGGCCTAACCCTGACATTTATGGTTGTAGATACAACACAGATGGTAAGGAAGGAGACGGAGGGCAGAGAGCTGGCTCGTGTCTGCCCTGGGGAGGCAATTTGCTCTATCTTTTATGAAACTATTCTCAGGCTTCAGAGTAAACCAAGGTCTAAGGCATAAAAAGGGAAGCATAAAAACCAATTACTACATGGTGAAAGGAAGGAAGAGAGGGGGAGGAAGTATGGGAAGGGAAGCAGGTGGAAGGGAGGGGTGAGAGGAAGAAAGAGGAAAACAGGAAGGAAGACAGAAGCAAGAAAAGAATGAAGCAAAAGAAGAGGAAGAGAAGGGGCAACGAGGGAAAGAGAAGGAGAAATGGGAACATCTGAGAACGCAGGTCAGTGAGGCCTTGCGTGCCTAGTGTGAGAAAGAAATGGGTTCAATCCTCAACACCACTGCTCTGAGAAGGGAAATGGGAAGGGAAGGAAGCCCGAAGGTAAAGCAGACAATGCCAGCTTTGACTGTAGAACTAACTCACTATGTGAATTCGAGCAGAATAAGACTTTCCCACAACCTGCAATTTGCTCTCCTGTATACTGGCCACATGCGTGGTGCCTGTGTAAAATGCTGCTCGGCAAATCTTGCACCACACTTGCAGTGAGGCCAGACATCACTAACCAGGTGGCCTCTACACTGGCAAAGCACAGGGACTAGAGAAATCACAGGGTTCTCATACAGCCCTCTTGCATCTGGGCAGAAGGGCTGTCATTCCTCTGCTTATTCTCACTCAGAAAACCTCACTTCAGGAAGAATTTAAAATAAAGCATTCTAGAAAGCACATGTAAAAAAAAAAAACCTCTAGAATCAAAATCATAGAGTTCTCAAGGATGCAAACTCAGTGGGTCCAGCATGGCTCCTTCCAGTCTGTCTGGCCATCAACTCTGGGCTAAGGCTTCTCCCCGAGACTTTTCAGTCTGCAAAGTGCAGAGAGCTGTAGTTCCTTTCTCAGCTTTCACAAAAATTAAATGACCCCATGTGTACCATGCTTAAGACATCCCTGACAAAACCAGGTACTGATAAAATGTCGAATACTTTTACATCACATTTTTTACTTAGTGCAGCGTTTTCATTTTCTTTTGAGAAACTGAGCAAGGCACTCAGATCACACATGTGCAAAGCTGGGATGGAGACCTAAGATTCTGAATTCAACACGTAACATCGTTCAAGTGTATCTTGCTTCACTGTCAAAAGGTAATTCTGTTATTACCGAGTCACATCCAAACCTCACCCTGAAGTTAATAAATTACAAACTGAAACAGTTAAAAACAGTTTGTTTTCTCTTGATACCGCCAAGACTGGCCACCACTGTCTCTCTGTTTAGGAACAAGATGATTTCCTCAATTGGGTGATTCAGAAAGGATTTTAACAGTCGTGTGTCTTCAGAGTCTTGAAGGCATATATCAAGAATATTGAAATATGGATTCGAAAAAAATCAATGTGGAAAATAAATGGTGGTGTTGCCTTGCTGTGGCTCCTAATTGTGTTCTTTTTATGTATGCTGATTGCTGGATCACCCATTGTGGATCGGTCATAATTTTATTCATGATTTTCTTGTCTGTTCTCTAGGGAAGGTATGGATGACTCTGGCATACATCTCCTTCTCTTTTGAAATCCCTGAGACCATTAAGCCATTTAATTATTTGTAGTAATGACTTTGGTAAATGCATAAGACATCCTGCTCTTTTATGGCTCATTCTGAATTCTGATTTTTTTCCTTCTCTTTCTTTTCTTCTTCCTTCCCTCTCTTCTTCCCTTCCTCTGTCCCTCCCTCTCTTCTTCCTTCCTTCCTTCCTTCCTTCCTTCCTTCCTTCCTTCCTTCCTTCGTTTCTATTACTTACTTAGGAACACCACCCAGTACTCTCTTTTGAAACTACTTTGCCAGTGCTTAAGGACATTTTGAGTCTTATCTGAGATGCAGTCCTGTTTTCTTTTCCCATTGTAAAACAGTTCATGGGACTTCTTCATTTTAGCTTTGGGTTTATGACCCCCAAATGAAGACTGGGGACCGTCAGTTGACTCCTCAGTGTGAGGACAGAATGGTGTTTGAGGCCCTTCCCATGTTCTGTGTCACTCTTGGGCTTTCATTTCGTGACTTGCATAAGTGTTTGTCTCCACACAAGTCCTGTAGCTTTCCCATCATTTCCTGATGCCCACAGAGAAATAAGCACCTAAAGCTCATTAGTTATGTTAATATTACAAAGTATTCAGATGAGTCTCTCACACAGGGTAAAAGATATATATAGTATTTACCAAATCAAAATAAACTGTGGTGTCACATGCCTTTAATTCCAGCACTCAGGAGGCAGAGGCAGGAGGATCTCTGTGAGTTCGAGGCCAGCCTGATCTACAGAACTAGGTCCAGGACAGGCTCCAAAGCTACAGAGAAACCCTGTCTCCAAAAACAGCAACAAAGCCAATTAAAGTAATTTATTACATGTAAATTCTTTCATAAGAATATGTTTGTTTTACATGAGGGATTTTAATGACATAGTCTAAAGGTAGGGAATTTTATGCTGAGACCGTAAAGTAAAACTTTTGGTAATTCAAGAAGCATTTTATAGCAACTTCCTACTCTGCTTCCTTTTGTCCTGGGTTCCATCCTTCCAAATATGGTCACAGAGGACAGGACAGCAGGAAAGTACGGCCTGCTTACTAGCTCCCCACTTTCTCTGACGTCCATGCTTCCCATTTTAATTGAGTCTAATGAGGCCTGAACTCTGCCCTGCTTCCAATTTCTCAAATATAGTGAGAATGAGGTCAACTAACTCAAGTCTACTTACACAGGATGCTTGTCTATGTGTGGTACATCAGTACATCAGCACTGAACCCCACATCTGAGGGAGCTCAGAGTATTTCTCTGGCGGGATTCCCTAGTCTCAATAACTATCATGCTGATAGGGGGCAGGAGGGAAACAGGGGAGCATTTTTACATACTAGAAGGACACATGTCTACTTCACAGTGTAGCAAGGAATCTACACACGTACATAAGTAGCCCAGGCCATGTTTTGTTCTGAGCTAGCCCTCAACACACATGTAATCCAAATGGTGGCTGAAAAAGGAATGAGAGGCTCAGAGGCACTGGGGCATGCAACCTCCCCCCGAAACACCCACCCAAACAATAATGAGAAATATACAGGAGTCAGAAGAGCAATGCCCACAGAATGGATGGAGGAGACAAAGCTGACCTTGGAAAGATTCCTAGCTTCATTCTGGCTCACTCCCAAATGCATTCGCCGGCACTGACTTCAGGAAGTCAGACCTTCTGAGGCTTTAGTCCCCTAGCTTCTCTGCTTGCCAGTGCTCTAAATCTAAAGAATGATTTAAAGATGTCATTTCCATCTCGGCTCACTGGTTTCTGTTGTGACGGACGGTAGTTAGCAACCTTATGAACACATAGCCCAACACCCAACACAGCCATTCCTCCAAGGTTTCTGACCACGGCTTGCCGTGCCTCCTCTTGAGCTTCTTCCCGCCTTTGTAGCAGAAGCGGAAAGAGTGTCACCAACTCTTCCTGCAGCCCAGATGGTCTAGCTGCCTTGGAATTCTGCTACTGAATAGGTAGAAGAGACACATTCTAGCTTCTCTTTTCCTAGAACATGGACAAAAGGAAAAATGAATTGCCATACACTCCCGGAGAACCTTAATTCTCTTTTCTGCTAACCCACACATTGTCTTCCTTCTATCCTGATGAGTGGGCCTCTCCGTTTGAAAATGCCTATGTGAGTAACCTCATGTGCACTGAGTGATCCTTCCTTCTGTGTTAGTTGCTCAACTGCACACACATCAGAGCTGCATGTGCACCTGGGCTAGGCAGAGCCATCCTGCAACTCAACGGTTCCCCATTTACATGACAAGAAACTCACACCCAGGCCTTGTTTATGGGACATTTTAAACTCTCAAGTAAGATGTCCATCCAATGTGCCTGAAAGTTGGAACTTAGTTGACTTCTCTCAGGTTCGTCAGTTAATTGAGTCACTAAGTGTCACCGTTGGCAGGAAGCCTCAGGAACATGCAGAGAAATTACATTATCATTTACAAGTGAGAAATATGAGGCCTGAAAGATGAAATGTGTATTCTGTCATTCTGCCATCAGCTAGTGCCAAAGACTGCCTAATCCATTCAAGAAGACTCTACTCAGGGGTTAACAACACGGAGGCAAGAAAACCAGAGTGCTTCCCAAAAAAGAAGCCTTAGGCCTGGGGTGTGGGTCTTTCCCTAAATGCCCATTATCACTCCGCTTGAGATTCAGTTCTGGATTGGATGTGATGGCACATGCTTATGATCGCAGCCCCAAGAAGGCTGAGGCAAGAGGATCACAACTTGGACACTGGTCTGGGCTACATCTTGAGGCTGTCTGGGGATGGAGGATGCATTTGTGGACACTGACATCCATCCCATCATCCTCACTTGTGGACTGGGAATGCAAAGAGAACCTGGGAGCTAAGCTCTCTTCGGTCTTCTGGTGGAGGGGCTTTTCCTGTGGTCTGGCGAGGGTGTCCTCCATACTTCCTCATACTCCTTCCCAGGTTTCTCATCACTGCTTCCATTCCCTGTTGGAAGGGAGTTTGAAAGCCTCCATTTCCCCTGAACATCTAGCGAGAGACAAGCAGCCTAAGGCTTGATGACCCCAGAAAACAGAGTGAGACAGGAAAGTGGGGAGACCAACAAGAGGAGGCCTGACCATCTCTTTGTACAACTGAGCCTTGATGCTCATTAGGACCCAAGAGGCCAAGGGCATGTGTCTGATGGTTGAACACTCATAGGTTTGTATAGACCTCAAAAAGGTCACATGGGCCCTGCAACACCACGAGGCAATATAAGGCAAGCTGAATTTGGGAAAGCTGATGCCGGGAGGCCCAAACACACCCGCTTGTAGCTGGTGTCCATGATATAGCTGGAAGAAAGAGGAATACGTACTTCTCATGTGAGCCCACCAATGAGTTGCCTAACACAAGAGGCTCTCCTTTGTCTCTGCTGATCACCAGGCCAAGTTCCAGACAATATCAATCATCTTCAGCAGACTATCCATGGGTCCCCGGCTTTCAAAGGCCTCCTGTAAATGCGGCCCTCCACCAGATCGCACAAAACACATATACAAGTAACTGAATATGTTGTTTACTCATTGAGAAAGTTTATATTGGGCCAGCATAATGACTCAGCAGGTAGACATTTTACCACCACCAAACCCTATAACCTGAATTTAACCCCCAGAATCCACTTGGTAGAAGGTGAAAACTGACTCCTCGCAAAAGCTGTCCTCTGAATTCAACACGTGTCATGACATACATGCAGATACACACACACATACATACATACATACACTTGAGTGCATATACATAAACAATACATTTTCAAAAAAAATTTAAAGAAGATACTTGCTACTTCACAACAGTCACACAAACGATGAAGTAATCAACGCCACTGCCCACCCCATTAGCTCTCAATAAAAAAAAAAAAAAAACGCGGGCTGGAGAGATGGCTCAGTGGTTAAGAGCATTGCCTGCTCTTCCAAAGGTCCTGAGTTCAATTCCCAGCAACCTCATGATGGCTCACAACCATCTGTAATGAGGTCTGGTGCCCTCTTCTGGCCTGCAGGCATACACACAGGCAGAATATTGTATACATAATAAATAAATAAATATTTTTTTTAAAAAAATGCAAAACAGGTACATAAGGGTTGGCATTTCTCAATGTGCAGGCTCACAGCATTGCCCATTATTCTCTCTGCTTCCTTGCAGGGTTTTTAAGAGTCACAGGCCCAGTGACTCTTGTCACAGAGACAACGAAAGGTGTGGTGTCCTTGATCAAAGCTGTTAGCTCCTTTAGGACTTCTTGAAATGATAAAGCAAGTTCAATCTGCAGGATTAATCTTAACCTTTTGTTTTATGAAAGGCTCTTCGTGGCCTTCTAAGGTCAAAAGCAGAAGCTCGCAGCTGAATAAGGAGGAAACATGAACTTGGAGATACAGACATCTGCAGGGGCCTTGCTCATCTGAGCTGAGTTCCAAGACCACGCTCTCACTTAAAAAGCCAAGCTTGCTTCCTCAGTGTGCCTTGAAGGGCTCTCAACAACACCCGGGGCAGCATCCCAGGGCACTGAAATGGGGCAGGCTGGCACTCAGCAGCACACTGCTGCCTCCTCTCCTCAGCCTTTGATCTCACAACCCTGCTGGCCCAAGTGCAAAGCTCCTATGCTAATTTCCTTCCTAGAGCGTTCCCAGTCCCCAGCGGGCGGGCACCACACACTGTTCAGATGTGGTTCCCTTAACTGTCATGTGATGCATCGCTTAGAAGATTGCTGTTAATTGCATGCTACATATTGCTCACCCTTGTTCCTGGAGTTCATCGTTTTGCATACTGCAAGTCAAATTAGGTGTGCCTACTCTTCACAAAGAACAAGCCTCCTTATAGTTTTCACCTCCTTCCTCCCTCCCTTCATCCCTCCCTCCTTCCCAGCCTTCCTCCCTCTGCCCCTCCCTCTCTCCCTCCCTCCCTCCCTTCCTTCCTTCCTTTCTCTCTCTCTCTCTCTCTCTCTCTCTCTCTCTCTCTCTCTTTCTCTCTCTCTCTCAATACCATAGTGTTCTCTGCTCTCTCTCACTTATATATAAGTGAAGACCTTCCTGGTGATTAACATGAGCCTGTTTAAAAGCAGAATTCAGTTTTATCTTACACCTATAAATGTCATTTTTGAAAACTGGCATCAAGCATTAAATTGGACTTTATTTTTAAATACACATTTTGGAGAGAAGAACAAATTATTATCAATTAATTAGCTCCTGATGTGCTCAAGAAAAGTGGTGAAACATTCACTTGTAAATCTATAAAGCAGAAATCCTGGAGAAGCTCGCGTGCTATGTAATTAGAGTTAATTAACACATTTGCTAATTGACTATTATTTAGCACTCCAGCTGCCGAAGAAAAATCCATAGGCCCATTAAATATTAATTAGCAAAAGTCTATTGTCTGATGCTGTCGGTGTGTGAATTGATGAGAGTTTTACAAGCCTAGCTTTGTTAGGCTGGACACAGCAATGACAGCCAGCTACTGAGGGATAAGAAAACAGGACTCTCACAAAAGGCAAGAAAGCCCTGAATTTCAGCTAATGTTTTCCTCATTCAGCTGATCCTCTTGCCACGAATACAAGAAATAACCTGTCATCTGCTCACAGAGCCACTTACAACCCTCAGAAGTGTGTGGTTTGCAGTATGTCAAACTCTTGCCACTTCTAGGGACTCGGGGTGGCATACATTCCTGAAACGAAAGGCAAATCACCCAGTTGTGGTAGAAACAAAATGCTGCCTGTGGGCTTCACAAAGAGCTCATGGGGTTAAATTCACACGTTACACAAGTCACCCATTGGATGGAACTATTGAGGACTTGTGGCATGTTATTTAATTTTTAGTTTCCGAATCTTCAAACACATAACAAAACTTCCCAGTGTAACCATTTAGTGCATGCAGTTGGATGGCAACTCCTTCCTTCCTGACAATGTACGTTCTCGACAGCTTTTGTTAAGTGTGTTTGGTATCCTTGTACATTAAGGCACAACCTTGGAGCCTATCCATCTACCTTTCGACACTGAAATCCATACCTGCACCCATGTGACTAAGGACACATCAGCACTCAGTCAGCAGTGCTGACCTAGAGAGACTGCTCTGACCGGAGCTCCTTCCTGAAGCACCTGCCTTGGCTTCTCCTTGCCCAGCTAGCTCTACTGCCAACTACCACAGTTCCCCTATGTTTCTTCTAAACAAGAATCCTACGCTGTTCTTATTGCACCCAGGATGAGAGTCCAGGAGCCCTACTCTATAGGTGTGGCTTGGGGTTGAAGAGCTCCCACCACGATTTATAGGTTCTTGCCTCCCTAAACCAAGATCTGGACAGAGAAATATTAACAGTGACAAAGAAGAGACTATTTATTAAGGGGGAAAGACAGCTCTGAGGATGTCCAGAACTGGAGAAACTGAAAGCCCAATAGCACCCATGCCAGGCAGATTGAGCCATTAGCACATTGAGAGCGTTTCCTGTACATTAGCCGTTAGCCGTTATCCGTCAGCTTTGCTAATCTTGACTTCTCTCTCTCTCTGTCCTATGCTCCCACCATGCTATGCTCTAAATGTGACTTGTCCCTGATGGTTCATGTGTTGGAAGGTTGGTCTTTCAGAAGGCAATGCTGAGGTGGAGAAGTATAGAAGGTGTAGACTTGTAACATGAGGGGTCAGGCTTGTTGTGGTTTATGTCCTGCCCGGTCCCCCAGCTGTTTAGTCTCAGAGAAAATCACACAGAGAGGTCTATATTAACAATAAATAAACTGATTGGCCCATTAGCTCAGGCTTCTTATTAGCTCTTGTAGCTTATATTAACCCGTTATCCTTATCTATGTTAGCCACATGGCTCAGTACCTTTTTCAGTGGGGCAGGTCACATCCTGCTTCTTCGGTGGTCTGGGCAGGAGTAGCAAGGGAGCTTCCTGCTTCCCAGAATTCTCCTGTTCTCATTGCTCCACCTCTACTTCCTGTCTGGTTTTCCTGCCTATACTTCCTGCCTGGCCAATCAGCATTTATTTAAAACATGATTGACAGAATACAGACAATTCTCCCGCACCACAGACTTGCAGGCAGTCTTAGGGCCATGTGAGTGACACACAAGGGAAGGACCAAGGCAGCTCCTGTGAGACTCCCGGTTAGCTCTGAGAAAGATGGATTGCCGTGGAGAAGCCTGGCCACAAACACCACAAATGGCCTAGCACCTGTTTGCAGAGCTACTTAGAACCTCCAGGTTGTCAGGGTTCCCATGATAATTGCCCTGAGCTGCTCTGCCCAACTGCCTTGCAGAGCAAAGTCACAACCCCCCGAGATGCGCTTACACCATGGTGGGGCCTAACCAGAGCCCAGCCAGTGCTGGCACCATGGCCTTGAGCCTCCAGAACTGTTACCTAAATAACTGTATTTATATTATAAGGTTACCACTGCTCGGGCATGTTGTCGTAATAACAGAAACAGAACAAGACGTAACAACACCGGGACAAAATTCATAGCAGTGTGATCAGAACCAAGACGAGAATTCTGTTTATTGGCACTGTCGCCCCCGTTTCACAGTAGGTCAGCGTGAGGTCCCGGGCAGCTCACATCTCTTCTTTCTTCTTCCATCAGCCCTGAAAGTAGCAAAAACAGTAGAAGGAAAGGCTTCCACGGAATTCCGGTGACATTTAGTTCAAACAAAATAACTTCTAGAAAAATCAGCCTTATAGTTACACTATGAAGTAGAAATAAACTATGAAGTAACCAATAATTACTTATAAATTACAGGAAAGGTCAGTTGAGCATTAAGCTGAGGACCCTGTGTTCTATCTCACTTAATCCATGAACCATGGAGGCATTAGGTTCTGGTTGTCATAAGAGTGGTAGTGTTGTGTACACCTGAGTTCAATATTCATCTCCTCTGTTGATAGCTATTATTCTACCAAGAAAGAAAAATAAACGATTTCTGAAAACAGTGGGAAATATCACTTGACACCAGCTAGAAATTACGGGCAGAAAAATCCATGGCATCCACAGTTCCCATTCTGACAACACTCAACAGAGAGGCATGCCTCAGTTACAGAGTAGCTGGGGTGCTATGGAGGTGGACTTCGGAGGAGAGACTTACTTAAAAGCTTGAGAGTGGCCTTGCTGTGAAATAAGCATATTGGTCAAATCTGAGCAATCTTACTAAAAACCATCCCTTCAGAGAAAGACGCAAAAATACTGTCTGCCCCACTCCAAACTTGGGGCTAAGGGTCAGTGTAAACTGAGCGTAGGCACAGCCTGCTTTGCCAGAGGAAAATCTCCAGCTCAACCTGTTTGTTACAAAGCCCACACTGCTGGGTCACCTCGGGACAGATTTTTTTTCCATTGTTTGGTCTGCTCATTGCTCACAGATAATAGGATTTCCTTGTAAGTGTTCCTCAGAGAATAAAATTAAAAAGGAAAACACAGCCCTGAGCTCAGTTCAATCTGAAGATAGAACAAAGCTTAGCTTCACTCTAACCTGCATTTGACAGGGGAGGTGATGAGGTCCGAGAGGTCGAACAAGGTGACTTCCGTCATACAGCTACTTGGCAATGTGAGCTCAACTCCTGAAGACTCATGACTCTGCTCACATTTACCCTCTCACCAAACCTCCAAATTCTGGGTTGAATCACCTGGTTCATGACCTTAACCAAGAAGAAGCCTCTTGATTTGGTCATTCTTAACTCTGTGGCCAGCTGCTAACAACAGCATGGCAACACCCAGGAAGCTGCCACTCCTGTGCTGTTTTAATCAGGTGGTAACTCCCGGACACCTTCAGCTGTCTGGAGCCTCTATCATTTCCCTGCTTTTCTTTCTTCATTGTTATAATATTATAGCATGTTTATAATGTACCCTTCTTGCTCTAAATTATGCAAGATTCTCCATAGTATTTCAAGTACACAGAACATAGCTTGACCCATAGTCAATACATAATGAATATTGTTTAATGAATGTGTGAACTTTTGTGTCTTGAATACTAACATTGAAGATATAAAATTATGGGATTCTTTACCTTATCATTATGGAGGTATTTTCTGTATCAAGTTAAGTTTCTCCCTGATTTGATTGCTGATGGTGTTATGAAATGATACTGTGATCATTTCTTACACATTCTGGCTGTTTTTGTTTTCAGTTAGTTTTGTTCCTAGGAAAGTTCACTAAGGAAACCAAATCCCACATGGCCGATCATGAATGGGTTCAAATGATCAGTTTTACAGATCTGGTTAACATTCTTTCAGGACAATCCCAGATATCCCCTATTAATTTTAAGGCTAGAGTTCAACAGTGCAAGATCAGCTTACTCAAAACACATTACTCAACGCAATCTACAATATCAAAGCGAGCCCTCTTCCAGAGTCATTTTTCATTTACAGAAGACAAAAACATTAAACAATGCATACCAAAACGTATACAAACTTAAAGAGTCAAAAAATTAAAAAGAAAGGAGCAAGGCTTGCGACCTCAAACAACCTGATTTCAAGGTATAATGCAAACTATAGTTGTTGAAGTGCATGGTACTGGCAAAATTAAGAACCTAGACATGAACCTGTACACATACAGTCAGTTGAAACTTGACAAAGGTGCCAAGAATACAAAGCAAGGGATCACCTCTTTACTAGTACTAGGAACACTGGATGTCACCTGTTGGAGAATGAAATCAACCTTTATCTTATATCACACATAAAACTCAACTCAAAATAATTAAAGTCAAAAGTATAATACCTGAAACTATAAAACTACAGGGAAAAAAAACAAATGGGATTGATGTGGGCTAGCCTTCTGTATGCTGTGACTATGCTTTACTATCATTGGTTAACAAAGAAGCTGAACTGGCCAATAGCCAAGCAGAATAGAGCCAGACAGGAAATCTAAGCAAAGATACAGGGAAAAGAAGGAGGAGTCAGGGAAGCACAAGCAGCCACCAGAGGAGTAAGACACCAGAGCATTACCAGTAAGTCATGGGGCATTTGGCAATACACAGATTGTTAGAAATGGGTTCATTTCTATGTAGAGCTAGACAGTAAGAAGCCTGAGCCATTGGCCAAACAATTTGTAATTAATATTAAGCCTCCGAATGGTTATTTGGGAACTGGCAGGTGGGAGAGAAACCTCCAGTTACCTGGGGTTTTATATTAGTCTGCACAAATTGGGGGGCTTAATCCCAAAACTGGAGGGAATAAAAGCAATAGTAGATAAAATTACATCATGTTCAAAAGTTTTCTACTACTGTAGAAGCTTCCTAAAATATACAAATATGCATACATAAAAAGTTTAAATGGAGTTATCCTATAACAAGGGGACAATGCCCCTGCCTAAATAACCTAGACTATCACATAAAAAGCCCAGTGCCAGATACAGCTCATTTCTCTTAGAGTTGTTGGCCAGTAGAATCCCATAGACCATCTCCCCAAGCATTACAAGTTACTGCCATTGTACTTGGGTACAAATCCAGTTGATACTGACTTGAAAATTTCATCCCTAGTGGCTGGAGTTTAGTCCTGGAAGGTGCTGTGCATACTACCAGAGGAGAAAGGTCATCATCAACTTAACTTAGCGATGTGGGATTCCCCTCTGTATGCTTGAATACCATTGATTAATAAAGAAACTGCTTTGGACCTATAGCAAGGCAGAATAGAGCTAGGCGGGGAAAACAAAACTGAATGCTGGGAGAAAGAAGGCGTAGTCAAGAGATGCCATGTAGCCACTGCCAAAAGCAGATGCGCCAGAACTATACCCAGGAAGCCACAGCCATGTGGCTATACACAGATTAATACAAATGGGTTCATTTAAGGTATGAGTTAGCCAGAAATATGCTTAAGCTATTGGTTGAACAGTAATGCAAATAATATAGTTTCTGTGTGGTTATTTCAGGGCTGAGCAGCTGGGAACAAACAAGCAGCCTCCTACTACAACCTAGTCTGTGTACCATACAAGGTACCACAATAATCTGACTCAAGAGATGTGCCCACTCATGAAAGAGTGGTGCCAATGTTATGGGAGTAGGAAACCACTTTCTGGTTTGATTTAAGGCCTGCTCTACAAGACAGTCTATTTCTGGCACCTGTATCAGTGCCAAGAGCCTATGGTCAGAAAGGGCATAAACCCTACAGAGAACCTAACACTATTATTCTAACAAATGGATATAGTATTTAATGTCTAATGACTTACTGTTGTATGCATAGATTAGTGCATCTCTCCACTATCCTCAGAGAAGCTTCTTCTAACAGTAAATGCAATTGGCAGAGACCCTCAGCTGGTCCACGTGCAGAGAAGAGGCTGCAGAGTGCCCAGCTCTAACTGGGACGTCTGTATCACACTCCCTCTTCCTAAGGCTCAGGGGTCATCACAGAGGCACAGGTGGAAAGGTTCTCAGGGCCAGAAACAGCAGGTGACCACACCGAAATAGTGTTTCCAGGACACAAGAGGGCAGTTGAACATAGGAACGCACAGTGGTTGTGGAAGCACAAACGGGAACTGTGTGAGTTCAACACAAACACAAATCCCAGAACAGAAGAGGAAGATGGACAAGAAGTCCAGCCATGGCTGAGGATCTTCTGGCAACTGAGGGTGCTAGGAGAGGGTCCAATCTGGGGTATAGTTGACATAAACAGTGACACTCCCCTGGACAAAAACTGATTGTCCCCTTTGCTGGCAATTGCAAATAGCTTCTTGGTTAGGGGTGGGACTCATGTCCACTTCCTGTCCTCCTTGCAGGAATTCTGTCTGGCTTGAAGCGCCACAGGTCTTGTGCATGCTACCCCAGTCTCTGTGAGCTGATATGTGCATCAATCCTGTTGCCTGCCCCAAACACTTTACACAAGCTTCTGGGCCCCAAATGAAGCAATTAAGTGTGAACAGATAATCTAGATATCAGAAGAACATATGTGTAAGCCATATGTAGTCAATAAGGACTTAGTAACCAAAATATATAAGGAGCTCAAATAATTTAAAATTATTTAAATGGATGAAGGACTTGAATAAATACTGGTAAAAATAAGAGACAGAAATGGCCAACAAACACATGACAGGGATTGAAGTTTGGGATCGCTAATCACTAAAATATCATGCCACACCTGTCAGAATAGTTATTGTCTGTGCTGATTCATGATAATTAGTGCTGGCAAAGATGAGGGAAATTGTACCTTTGAAACAAGTAAAGTAAGTTAGGACTCTTATCATCAGAACCAGCCAGCTCCTAGATACTAGGGGTTCCTCAAAAAACTAACAAAAGAAGTTCTTTAAAATCTACCTGCCCCACTTTTGAGTCCTTACTCCAAAAGTTAGAAATCCGGTTGTCAGAGTTTGTGTTCTTTGCAGCACCCCCCCACCCCCACACACAATTTCTATTGTACTAGTTTGGTTCCTGCTACTATGATAAGCATCTTTACCAAAAGTAGCTTGGGAAAGAAAGGATTTATTTCATCTTACGGTTCCCAGGCCACAGTCACTACAGAAACTCAAGGCAGGAACCTGGAGGCAGCAACTGAAGTGAAGCTGAGGCCATGGAGGAGTATTGCTTACCGGCTTACCCACCTTGCGTTTTAATACACCTAGGCTCACCTGCCCAAGGGCAGTTCAATCATTAATTGCAAAAATGCACCACAGGCATGCCCACAAGCCACTCTGATGGAAGTGACTCGTCAATTGAAGTTCCTCCTCCCTGATGACTCTGGCTTGCATCAGGTTGACAAAAACGCTAGCCATACCCTCATCATGTTCCTGTATGTCCAGTCACACAGGCCTGGCAGATACAGAGTTGATCTTTAAGGGAACTCTCTTTCCCAGAACTCTAAGGTAGGCTTCCTCTCCTATGCTGACAGTCACAGAAGCAGAGTAAGTGCGGGAAAACCTTCAGAGATAGCTGCAGTGGAGTAAGAAGCATGGTGGCGGTGGCGATACTCCCTGGCAGCTTCAAAAGGACTTTAAAGGTTCACTGGGGAGACAGATGAAATCAAAGAGGGAGTCACGCTCCTCTGCAGCTGAAGAGGTGGAAGATAACAGAACAAGCGGGACTCCTTGTCTCTCTGGATCCCCCAGCCCACACTAAGTTCAGTTCCAAGGCACCCAGTCAACAACCCTAGCAACTGAAACAAAATGCCAACTCGGCATCCATGGCTCTGTTTTACCCGGGTGGGGTAGTCTCGAGTGCCATCTCCAGGTTCCAATTAGTAACGCTAGAAGCTCGTTTGGACACTCTTGATGCCACCTGTACTGATTGCAAGAAGCATGGAGTTCCTACCTGTCCAAAACACAGGACTCCTTGAAGCTAGGCAGGTAGAGATTGAAAGCCATTTTTACCTTGGCATTTCTATGCCTTATACTTACTGGGTATGTGCTGGTTATTTTTGTCAGCTAGATGCAAACCTAGACATACCTGAGAAGAGGAAATCTTGAGAAAATGCTCCCCCCTACAGCTGCCTTTAGTCTGTGGAGAATTTTCTTAACTAGTGAGTGAGGTAGGAGGGCCCAGACCATTGTGGGTGGTCCTGGAGTACAGGTGAAAGCAGCTGAGTCAGTCATGTGTAGCAGTTCAGTAAAGAGCACCCCCGCCATGCTCCCTACTCTGGTTCTTCCTTCTGCCCTGAGTTCCTGCCTTGAGTTCTCTGGACAATGTCCTACAATCGACCAGATGAAATAAACCCTTTCCTCCCAAAGTTTCGTGTGGTCATGGTGTTTTTATCACAACAGCATAAAGCCTAAAATAGGGAAATAAACTATGTAGAGGAGCCTGGATCCTAAGAAAATTACCTGACCAAATCCACGTTATCCTTCATAACATCCTGAAAAGCAGCAAGGCAGAAAGGAATTTGGAAGCATTCTGAAAAGTTTCTGCACTCCAATAAAGCCTTTCCACTGACGCAACAACTCAAATCAATCTGAATTAGAAAAAACCTTGGTTTAATAGATAGCATGCTCCCGCGTGGCTTTCCAGCCCCCACCCCCACCCCACCCCCACCCTCACCCCCACCCCCAGAGAGGAGACAGGAAAGAAGGAAAGAAGATGTAAAAACCACTTGTTTATTCTCTGGGGGGTCAGTTTAAATACCCTGTGGGAGTGGTCTTGAGCATCTCTTGGGAGGGGTCATTGTTTGGCAGGCTTTCTTGGGGGTGGAGTCTGGACTGAGGCAGCTCCAGGGGTGTGGGTTGGGGGTTTGGGTGGAGCTTCCATCGGAACATTCCAGACTCTTTGGAAATGGCTGCAAGAGGCATCCAAACACATTTAAATGTGTGAAAGAAATAAAGACATTTAAAACCATGTCCTGACCTCCACACATGGGCCCCTTCGTGCATATTCTCAGTAATAAAAATAATAAAATTAAATATAATTAACATGGAAAGCCAAATGTTGCTTAGCTTTTGGACCCATGTTTAGCACTGCACGGCTTCACATTCTGCAAATAGGCTGCAAGGCATCTTAGCGTTTTTCTATGATTTGCAAAATCTATTGCAAAATGTCCTGGCTTTACTTTACTCATTATGTTTCCTTTTTTTTCCTTTTGAAGTCCAAGTTCACCCCAGGATGTGGTTCCTATTGTTGCAGTAATCCTTTGTTCCAATAATCAGATCAATATTTCAGTGCTACAGAATGATAAAGGGAACACTTCATTACCTGGAGGCTGCCGATTCTCACAGAGATAAAAGAACAGTACAAAAAAATAATTGCAAACGTGCTGTTGCAGCAAGCCCGACGCAGCCCCGGGATTGGGTAGCTCTGCAGAGATGGGCCTTTCTTGCCCCTTACTATAGAAATCATCATTAATGTTTAATACCCGCAGCAAGAGAGTGGCTTTGTGGGCTGTGGGCTGCGAGATTGCTGTCTTCTTGCCTGATATTTATGGAGCTTCGGGGCTCAGGTGACATTTCCAATCCACTCACTGTGGCTCTCTGCAGCTGATTCCTTAAAGGCAGGCCACCACGTTGTTTTCCCCATCTGCTCCACACCTCTGATCTCCATGCTTGGTAAATTAGTTTTCAGACAAATAAAAATATTTTGATAGTAAATTCTTGTTTAGAATATCCCCTTGGGGGTAGAGCAATCAGCCTCGAATCCCAGGCAGGCTATCAGTTTAACCGCAGTTTGAGCATCGCGGTCTGGTCTGTCATGGTTTCCTGTCTCTACGTTACTGAATATTTTCTAGTTTCCTTTTGATTTCGCTCTGCCGTTTATTCTTTCCTTCAAGACCCTGCTGTCAGGAGAAAACTATTTTTCACAGGTTATTGATTATAAAGTAGCCACTATGCGTCGGGACCATCGTCTTGGTTGTTTTTCTCTCACTTCTGTAAAGAAGCATTTGAATTCATAAACAGGGAGTCACAGACTGCAGGACAATGAGCACAGGCAGTCTCTACACGTTTGGGACCAAGACCTTTGTGACGCTTCTATAACATGAGATTTGTACAAATACAGAATGAAACCTCTTCCTTCCTGACAAAAGAGTGATTTAGAACCATCCAAAGCCAACTAAATGGTCGCTTAACTTTTTTTAGGGGGATATTGGTAATATCCACTTAGCTCTACCTGTAATTTAATAAACCAAACCAGAATCAGGCCCGGTGAAAGCATAGGCTTTTGCCATTTCAGAGACTGCTGCTCTCAGAAATCTAGAAGGTGGATGAAGGCAGCTGGAGGAGAGAGTGCTTGTTCAGAGATCCATGAAAGACAGCGGTTTATGTCCTTGTGCATGAGAAACATAGGCAGTAAAAGAGTTGAGAGATGGCGATGAATCAATGGGCGAGCTAAATGGCATAGTAGAAAAGAAAGTACTATGCATGTCCCATCCATTCCCCATGTCTGTTAAGGCCTCTGACGGCATGAGCTGCACTCTAATGCAGAAGTACATGAAATCAGGTGACTTGCCGGTAACATGCATTCCACAGTGCACCTTCTGGCACCAGCCGGCCCTGCCACTTACCACTGGACCAAGAAAAGATATGCCAGAGACTCCTCACACACATCACTGTCCTCAGCCGGAAGAATGGTGTTTTCGTTTGCTTGCTTCTGTTGTGGTAAGACGCCATGACCAAGAGCAAGTTGGGGAGGAAAGGGTTAATTTCATTACACTTTCAGGTGATAGTCCATCGCTGCCGCTGCTGCCCCTTACTGTGAGAAGTCTAGGGAGGAACTCAAGCAGGGAGGGAAACTGGAAGCAAGAACGGAAGCAGAGGTCATGGAAGAATGTAGCTTACTGGCTCGATCCTCAGGGCTTCCGGAACCTGCTTTCTTATAGCTCCCAGGACCACCAACCCAGAGGCGGCACTGCCCACAGTGTGTTGGGACCTCAATCATGAAAATGTACCATAAGCTTGCCCAGAAAACAATCAGGTGGGGACATTTTCTCAATTGAGGTTCTCTCTTCCAAAATGCCTCCCAGTTGTGGCAAGTTGACTTAAAACCAGCCAGCATGGACGGCCAGAGGTCAGTTGGTGGAGAGGTGGGCATGTAGGCCTTTGGAAAGATACTGACGATAAGAGTATGTTCATTTAAAATGTTAATGCATATCTTACAACTTGCAGTTTCAAAAGGGGTTTTGTTTGTTGTTGGTTCGATTTTCTTCTTTTCCTTTAACCACAAAATCAATCCAGAGGGGAAAAAATATCTTGCCTGTGTTTTTAAATTGCCCATTGAAGTTTAGGTAGAGAAAAAAAAAATCAAAAACAATCTGCTGAAGTAATTACCTAATGAATTAATCTTGAAAACAGCAGCCACAATAATAATTGACATAGAATTATAGAACAAAAGAGATATTTTGTTGATATTGTGGGGTTTTTTTTCCTTTTTGTTTTTGTTGTTGTTTGTTTTGAGACAGAGTTTTGCTTCATATCTCAAGCTGGCCTTGAAATAAATGATCCTCCTGTGTCCATCTCCAGAGCATGGGGATTGGTTGGTGTGTGCCATCGTGCCTAGCAAAGGGGGCGTTTTAAAGAGGCACAGGAACAGCAGGACAGAGGTAGAATGGAATAAAGTAGGCAGAACAGGTGTAGAGTGTGCCTGCCAAAGCGCGCAACCACACAGCCTAAGGACTGTGCTGGGATGGAGCAACTGAAGCCAAACAGGAAAGGCTCTGCCTCTCTGTCTTCCTGAGAGCAGGACTGGCACACTTGATGACCCTTCCTTCTCCTCTCTGCCAGGAGGGAAAGACATCAGCACCCCCAGAAACTGCCACCCACTTTCCTAGGCCCAGCAGAGGCCCTGGAGGAGCGGGAATGGCCATATAAACAAACCCAAGCCACCTAGCTTTCTGCTTTACTGGACTTCTGTAGACGGAAGGCTTTTCTCCATCTCCTCCACCGCCCGCAGTCCCACTGAACCACTTTCTCTCCACCCACCGGGTCCCTGCTCCCTAGTTCCTGCATCCGCTTATGAAATAATCACTCAGCAGCTTATTATCAGTTACAATTGTTTGGTCAGTGTCTTCGGCTTATTACTGGCTAGCTCTAACTACAAATTAACCCATTTCTATTAGTTTATATTTTACCACAAGGCTCATGGCTTGTTACCTCACATCTCGCTTCAATGGCTTCTCGCTGACTCTGCCCCCACCTTCTCTCTCTCTCTCTCTGGATCTTTGCTTGGACTTCCCGCCTAGCTATATTTTGCCTGTCCATTGGCCAAAACAGCTTTATTCATCAACCAATAAAAGCAACACGTGCACAGAAGGACCTCCCACATCAGACTGCCCACAGAATCCCCCACCACTCTATTTCACACACACACACACACACACACACACACACATTATAACATTCATCTTTAGTTTGTGTTCCTCACATTATTCTTCTTTTTGTCACTCTAAGTTACGAGGTCCCAGCTGTGTTAAGGGAAAAAAGTATTGCTCCACCCTACAGAATAAAAAAGCATTGGTGGGAACAGCCATTTTGGAGGAATTCTCCTGAGTGGGGAGGAATACAAGGGCAGTCTGTGGGCAGGACCACCCCTGGAACTTTAGATTGTTGTTCAGATACAGAGGTCAAGGGAGGAGTGTAACATGAGGGCTTGTTGGGGTTTCTGTCCTGCCCAGTTCCCAGAGCCGGCAAGTCCCAAAGAAAATCACACAGAGAGTCTACATTAGGTTATAAACTGATTGACCAATTAGCTCAGGCTTCTTATTAGCTCTTGTAGCTTATATTAACCCATATTCTTATCTATGTTAGCCACATGGCTCAGTACCTTTTTCAGCAGGGAAGGTCACATCCTGCTTCTTCCAAAGTCTGGGCAGGACTGCGGAAGAATGGACTTCCTCCTTCCCAGAATTCTCCTGTTCTCATTGCCCCACCTTTACTTCCTGTCTGGTTGTCCCACCTATACTTCCTGCCTGACCAATCAGCGTATATTTAAAACATGATTGACAGAATACAGACAATTCTCCCACACCAGAGGAGGCAGGTAAAAGAGGCACTTTGGATCTTCACCCACATTGGAAAGCAAAGCTTAGTTGTTTAGATTTGAAGGCCTGTGAGGAGCATGGTAAGAAGGGCACCTCTGATCATCGGACACATTAACTCCCAGAGACCTCTATGAACAGAGACAAACATCTGCATCTTTGCAAACATCTGGCTAGTTTTCACTTGTGTCTAAATGAGAATCACTTTTCTCCGCTAAATGTGGTGGATAGTAAAGAACTAAATAAGCCCCCAAATTACCCAGATGGAGCCCCCGACTTAGAAGGTTGGCCGAAAGGAAGGTGTCTCTTTAAAAACAAAAACGGACAGACAAAAAAGCAAAAATCAGAACAATGAACACCTTTATTACTTGAGCTGTGGATGGTGACTTATTTGCCTTAACTGGTTTTGATCATCCTCAGATGGAACTCCATTTCCTCTCCCTCTGCCCGGCTCGCTGGCCCACTGCAGGCAAAAAGCTTGCCCTGCTGGAATTCCTCTTCCAGAAGTCAGCTGATTTGGATATCCTTTTTTGTTTTGTCTTATTTCCTTCACATTTCTTCTGATTCTTGTTGTTGTCATTGTTGTTTGTTTGCTTGTTTAAAATCTTTCTCCTCAGAAGTCAGCTTCACTCCCTTGCAACCCAGAGGCACTCACTGTGGGGCTGTTGCTGTTGTCAGTCCAGCATGCTGTTAATAAGCATGATACAGTTCTTCACCCGGGTCTCGGATGCACCACAGACATGAGTGATCCTTTCTTTATGGGTACAGCACTCGGAGTGCCAGGAGAAGTTCCTTACATCCAATCCCAGGCACAGTACTTTATCCAGTCCCAGGCACAGTACCTTTCGTTGCCTCCTCGATTAGTGCTGGTAGCAGGCTATCCCAGCGCATCTGCTTCTTGTGGTAGAGATTTCCCTTGATCTCGATGGTGATGCTCCTAAGAGATGCCAGTTGTCCTAAGAGATGCCGACTGCTTGGCGCAGGCTGGAGAGAGCCTGATGGTGACTCTTAGTAGGGTTTGGCTTTATTGCTCTGGAAACACGCAGCAGATGTGTGATAAATAACGCATGTGAACTGATTTGTTGAAAGCACAGTGTATAATAGCACAAAGTTAGCAATAGCTTTTCCACCACTAGAGAACTGGTCAGATGACAGTCACCCCACATCTTGAAACAGTATGCCAGTGGAAGGAAGATGGCAGAGAAAGATGCTTTGAGAGATGCCAGTAAAGTCAAAATAGGAAATGCAGAACAGTCCACAGCGTACCACATCGTGTGTAAGAAAGGGTGCCTAGCAACAGTGTGCATATGTGTGGGGCGGGGTTGCACTATCTGTGCAAAACCTCTTGAAAGGGTTCTTCCTGATAAGATGGTTACCTGTTGGTGACAAAAGGATGTTGATGAGGGGGCCGTGGAAGGACATGTTACTGTACAGCATTCTGTACTGTACATTTAATCAGGCAGGAACATTCTCTGTTCACAGAATTTAAAATACGTAAGACTGAAACTGAAACACAAGCTTTAAGACAGGCTGCCTGGAGTTCGCACATTCTGAGTTTGTGTGGGTGCCATTTAACAGATGTGTTCTTCCGGTCCTGGGGGAGGGATGAGAGGGTAGACAGAAAATTATTCTCATAAACTGGTGACAGTTTCAGAGAGTGAAAGCATTCTGACCTCAGTAACAGTTTTCCTGGAATGAGAGAATTGATTATGATGAGGCTCAATTCGGACTCAAATCAGTCACCAGGATGGAAGGGCTCTCTGCTGGGCCAGAAGCAGAAGACAGCAACACCTGCTAAGGGTAGTGGCTTGTGTTCTGTTATAAGTGAGATTTGTCATTTAGGAAGGGGGTACATGTATTTATTGAGATTTGTTTCCCATAGATATTTTAATGTTCAATGTCTTATAATGGAGGAAAAATGCAATGACTGGTCAACTTACGTTACAATAAACCTTTAGTGCCTCCATGAAAGTTTCTAAGGACCAGTTTCTGTCAGTTTCTACTAGACCAGCCATCAATCTATGACCCCCCACTCCTCCCCAGCCTTTCTCCTTGTACAGCTTTGTCCGTGTTTTTAAACAAATGTTTTTTAAATTGATTTTTTAAACTTAGCCTATGCCTTAGTTAGGATTTCTATTGCTGTGAATAAACACCATGACCACTGCAACTCTTATAAAGGAAAACATTTAATGAAGGTGGCAGATTACGATTTCGGAGGTTTAGTCCATTGTCATCATGGGGCAGAGGAGGACGGTGGCGGTGTGTAGGCAGACGTGGTGCTGGAGAAGGAACTCAGAGTCCTACATCTTGTAGGCAACAGGAAGTTAACTGTGTCACTGGGAGTAGCTTGAGCATAGGAGAACTCAAAGCCCACCCCTGCAGTGACACACTTCCTCCAACAAGGCCCACCTCATAATAGTGCCACTTCCTTTGGGGGCCATTTTCTTTCAAACCAACACAGCATACAAAACAATACATCTAATTATGACATTTTCATACATATTCATACATATGTGTCCATGCATTTCATTCTAATTCACCTACCTTCTCCATACTCCTGGCCATTCCAGTGGCTTCCTTTTCTTCTCACAAACAGGCCTTCAGCTTCCACACTCAGTCAGTAATAGTTTCTTCCTAACTCCTTAAGATATTTCTCCCCTTTCACAACCCTTTTCCTAGTTTCATCTCTTTCTCTCTCTCTCTCTCTCTCTCTCTCTCTCTCTCTCTCTCTCTCTCTCTTTCTCTCTCTCTCTCTCTCTCACACACACACACACTTCCATGCATGAGGGAAAACGTGAGTTATTTGTCTTCCTGAGTCTGACTTACTTTGCTTAACACAATGGTTTCCAGCCCCTGAGAAGTCTCGACTTCATTGTTCTATATGGACGCATGAAACTCCAGTGTGCATTTTCTTTACCTGTTCATCTGAGGATGGAGACCCAGGCCGACTCTGCTTCCTGACTCTTGTGACTCGTGCAGCAATAAACAAAGACATGCAAGTGCCTCCATGGTGTGCTGACTTAGAGTCCTTCTGACTACGAGAGTGGACAGCTGGTCTACTTTTAGATTTTTGGGAACCTCCATCCTGATATCCACAGAGGCTGTACAAATTCCAATTGCCACCAGCGGAACTTCAGGTTCCTCTTTCCCCACATCCTCACTACCATCAACTGCCATTTATTTTGTTGATAATTGTCATTCTGATGGAGTGGGATGGACTCTAAAATCAGTTTTAATTAGCATTTGTCTGCTGGCTAAGGATTTAACAGCATTGTTTTGAAAAGTATACACTCTTCATGCCCCCTTAGAAATAATCTGCCTTGCTGCTAATACAGTGTCCCCACATAGTTCCTGTCGAGCATCCACCTCCTATGTGCTAAATTTGCCTATTGAGTGACTTCCCTTCTTGCCAACACTGATCTAGCCAGTCCTCGGGTTGTTCTCAGGGCTAATTCTGTTGTCTTTTTTTTTTTAAAAAAGAAATATACTTACGGTGTGATACATAAAAGAATCAGTGTGCCTCAGTAGCAGAAAACACAAGTCAATTGGTCTGAACAACCAAGCAGATGTATTAACTAGCTTAAAGAGAAGCAGTTGCAACCCTAAGCCGAGGTTGTGTGACCTCACATCACGAGCATTCCCTCTGCCTTTGCCTGACTTCGTGTCTGTATTACATCAGTTTTTCAGTGCACAGGCTTCTGAGAGCAAGAACAGCTGTAGCGGGACCACCCTTAGATCCAGACCTTACCATTTTAGTTATTTATTATACTGGGACACGACAGACCAACAATTATCATGCATCATTAGTGTTACACACACCAAAACTTATTTTTAAATTGTGTACTCCTTTTCACACAATCTCCATTCCTGTGTTCAGGATGATGAGCGAGCCCTTCTGTCTCTATTGCCAGTGTGGTGGTGATGGCAAAAAAGAAACTGGGGCGATGCACTATAACTCTGCTTTCATGGTGCATCCCTCTTTTTCATGCAGACTAGTAATCAAAATAAGTACCACAGATGAATCTAAAATCTTGCTCTCTTCCCCCCCCACTCGTGTGTGTGTGTGTGTGTGTGTGTGTGTGTGTGTGTGTCTCATTTTTCTTTTCTGGAAACCTCATTTCACACTCACCATTCAAAATAAGACTTAATAATCATGGATTGCATATATTAAAATAAATATTATCCTGTACCATCCAAATGAGCTCAGGTAGCTTTAAGTGTATATCAGTGTAAAAGCACAATCCTCACCTTAATGGGAATAAGAGAGAATTCTTTCTGGGGCCAAATACGGTGATCATGGCCCAAGAACACAGAAGCCATTCTCCTCAAATACTTGCCATTGTTGTAGAAGTGTTTGCATGGGACTTTACTCCTTACAGAACAAAGAAAGACATAAACCAAAGTGCTTACAAAAATATATCAGTGGGTTTCAACAAAGTGAAAGAAATCTCTGCAGTAGATTTCACATGTCATCTTATGTCATTCTTAGTATTTGATCAGTGAAAGCTGATCTAAGGATTCAGACAGTCACAGGATGTTAGGTCATACGTGGGGGTGGGCAGTGGGCTTTCAAGGGCACTTAAATCACATACAATAATTTAGCTATGCTCTGCAGCTTTGGATCTTAAAGTCTAAGAACAGGACCTTGTAGAATCTTTATCATGAGTATAATTCCTCTCTCTGCTTCTCTCTGTCTCTCTGTCTCTGTCTCTGTCTCTCTCTCTCTCCTCTCCCCATCAGCCTCTCCCTCCCCCCTCTCATTTTTCTCTTCCAGAAACTTCAAAGTGTTGACAATCATGGATTACACTATTCCCATGCACAATTGTTGAATTAATCATTGTGATCAAAGGGATGAAAGTTTTGCCTGAGTTCCATGATCTAGCCCTGAAATTGAGGTGAAATCTAGCTCCCTGTTTCCACAAAGATGATCCCCTTCCAAAAGTAAGGATTCTTAGGCCAAAGGAATGTTTGGCAAATTTATTTAGTCAGGGTTCCCTAGAGAAACAGAATCAATAAAATTAATATGTATCAAAGGGAATTTCTTAGACTGTCTTACAAAGTATGGTCTGGGAGCTCAACAATGGTTATTACATCACAAAGGTCAATGATACAGGGAACGTTCAGCCCACAAGGCTGAATATCTCAACAGTTCAACCCAGCAATGAAGGACTCGAGAGAGGTTCTGGACTTCAGTCTACGTGGCAAATCAGAAGAGGCTGGTTCTGCTATCGGCAAAAGACGCCAACAGTGGCAGCAACAGGGTGGGTGAAATCTCCAGCAAGAGAAGGCAGGCAGACAAAGAATAAAGTTCCTTCCTTCTGTCTCCCTTTTCTCTGGGGTGCCGCTGAAAGGCGTTGCCTAGCTTTAGGATGAGTTTTCCCACTTCCAATAATTTAGTCAAGAATTCCTCACAGGAGTGCCAAGGCTTGCCTTTCAGCTGATCCCAGTTCCCAGTTCCGGTCAAGCCGACAACCAAGACTAACAATCACAAGGGAATAAAATAGCATCCAACATAATGCAGATTATATGCAATAATAATTACATCAAAATTCCTGGCAATCTAATAATTATTTATAATTCTTTTTGAAAGAAAATTTATGCAACACTTTGTCTCTAAATCTGAATGCTTCCTTGGACGATTTGCTTCTTCAAGCTAATGGAAAGAACATTGGATTATAAAAACCTGAGTTACAAAAACCAAACTTTCCACTATGGCCCTGCTATTCAGCAGTTGTGTGGTCGCGCCTTCTGCTCGGTCACATGCATGAGATAATTAGTAACTCTTAGTGTGTTCTATTAGATAAGGTGGTGTACACGGAGGCAAAGAGACGAGTGTAACTGCTCTAGAAATAGCCCCTCCCCTTTGGGAGACAGGATATAGGCTGCTAAGAAATGGTTGTAGCTCTTATGTGAAACATATTAACAGAATATTCTTTTAACATATTTAACATATTAATGGCATATTCTTTTAACAAAATTAAAGGTAAATACTATAAACGATGTTTTACTTGCTCCTTCCTAACCTAAAAAATTTCTGTATTTTGCTGTTAATTAGGCATTCTATCGAAAAGACTTACATTCTCTTCAAAACTGAGGTAGGGAGCAATTGAGAGACGACTTTATTATTAATAAGATGTAGATCTGCAAGTATGGAAATATATTAACTGTTAACATTTCTTATACAGGTATGCCACTTTCCTGGAGGTGATGTGTCACGACTGCACATAATGGTACTGAATGGTGCCTACTCCTTGCTATTTTATAGCTATTGTTTAATGAGTGATAAATAAGTGCTGAACCCTACAGGTGCAAAATAACTTGTCATTCATGTATACATACATATCTATTTAAACTTTATCAAAGTGTTGTGAATTCATTTTAACTGCTATTTTTAAATTGGTGTGTATATTCCTTAAAGTTCCCATGTTCCCTTTGTGGCAGACACAGCAGCTAGGTTTCCTGATGATGGCTCCAGTCAAGGTATAAACGGATGTTGAAATCCAAGGAAAAAAAATCATACTGACAGATTGGTTTGTTCTGAAATCTGCAATGAATTATCAGTGTACAAAATTTTATCTACCCATCCTCCACCTGCCTGAATATTCCCAATGAAAGGTCCTCCTTGGGTCTAAGCACAGGAGAGTAAAATGTGAACATCAAAGCAAACATTTGCAGTGCCAGTTGTGTAGAAGACCCATCACCTTGAGAATTTCTCTTCCCACCTGAACCAGAAACAGATAAGGCAGCCGTCTTGTCGCTGTGGCAACCACACCACCAAGGCTCGAGAGCAAATGTGCCTGAGCGGGTCGCGCGCCCCTCCGGCTTTGTGGATACTGCGCGTGTGAAGACGTCTCAGATTATCAAATTGGTGGATTCATCTGGCAGGGAAGATTGGAGCTGTGATCACGCCACAAAGACAGGGTTGCTTTGTGTCTGGCAAAAGCAGGAAAACACCCCTTTGTTGAAACAGATGGGCTTTTAATGATCAACCTCACAGTATGGTAAATAACAGCAACACAGTATCAAACACATTCTTTCTTTAAATTCTAAGAAACAAGGTTGTTGCACTTGGATTAGTAAACCACCACAGCAATCTGCAGTGAAATTTGCAAATTTGAGATGAACACAGAAAAACTTTCAAAATACAGCCCCAGAAATGTTAGCCATACTGGGGAATATTTATGAGACGTTTGTTGAATATTAGAAGCCAGATGAACAAATGCGGTGTTGGTAAATGAACAGGTTTTTCATTTATTTTTATCTTTGTTGTGTTTGTTTAATTTTTTACCTTTAAAAATATTCATAGGGCAAGAATAGGGAATGTGAAGCAAATTGGAAAGAGACCGATCTTCCTCAGTGGACCCGTACATCAGGAATTCTCAGATTATTGCTCAGGAGGGCAAAGCAAGTGCTTGCAGTCTCCCTGAAGCTACAGGGGATGCAAGCCTCATGCATATGCATGTGTCTGAGAGACCAAGAGGTCCCCCGCTGAGCATCCCCCCTCCTGCCCCAGAATCTTTCTGCAGAATGCTTTCTCTGTGGCATTTTCCAGTCTGTCTGGCAGAAAGCACAGCAGTTTGTGGCAAGTCTTCCAGAAGAGCCTTTAAAACGAGGCTCAGTGTGATACAGGATGAAGCCTGGAGACCCCGAGTATGGTGACAACTTTTTAGATACAACATCAAATGTGTAATCCCTGAAAGGAAGGATTAATGAGTAAAAGGAAAGAATGGGTGGACTTCATGAAAGTTTAAAACTTTCCACTCTTTGAAATCTAACATCAAGAGACTGAGAAGACAGGCTGAAACCTCCAAGAAAATATCTGTCAAAGGCAAGTGTGACAAAGAACGGTTATCCAAAATACACAAGGAGCATTCTCGTTCATGTGTGCACATGTAGGCTTGCACCTGCACGTGGACCCTAGAGGTCTGCCCTGGGACAACTCAGAAGCCATTCGCCTTGTTCTATTGAGACAGGGTTTTTCATTGGAACTTAAGGCTCCTCAGCTTGCCTGGGCTCACAAAGTACATTCGGTTGGTTGCCACTGACCCCAGAGACCTGCCGATCTCTGTCTCCCCTGTGTTGGGATTACAAGAGCCCACAACCACCGCAGGCTTGTGACATGGGTGCTGGTGTCCAAACTCAGGTCCTCATTGTAACAGCATTAGTCAACAAGATATGCAGATGATAAATAGACATATAAAATGGTGTAGGAGGGTCCTTCTGTATTTGGGTTGCTTTTATTGGTTAATAAAGAAACTGCCTTGGCCTTTTGATAGGGCAGGACTTAGATAGACAGGGAAAAGAGAACAGAATACTGGGAAGGGGACAGGGTCAGAGAGAGAGCCGCCCGCCATGAACCTCCCAGATCAGACACGCTGAATCTTTCCTGGTAAGCCACGACTCGTGGCGACACACAGATTATTAGAAATGGGTTAAACAAATATGTGAGTTAGCCAATAAGAGGCTAGAGCTAATGGGCCAGGCAGTATTTCAATGAATACAGTTTCTGTGTAATTATTTCGGGCATAAGCTAGCCAGACACCGGGTGGCGGGAGCCGCGCAGCCACCGGGACCAAAAGCAGCCCTGCACCTCTTTGCAACAATAAAAGGTTAGTACATGCCACATAATTAAGAAACTGCAAATTTAAACCACCATGAGGTATCACTGCACATCACATGGTATTCTATCACAGCAATAGAAAAGACAGTGGGTATATAAATAAAACGGGCTCTGTTGTTTATATTTTTATTCATAAGTCCTATAACTTGGAAGCAACCAAGGTCCTTGCCAGTAGATGAATGGATATACTACAGTTCAGTGGAATATACAGTGCTAAAAATATAAAGTTATTGAAAGATGCAGAAGAACCTCAAATTCATAAATATTAAGTGAAAGAAATTAACCTTCAAAGACTGTGTGATTCAACTATACAACACTCCGGAAAAGCTAAAACTGTAGCAACCATAAAAAGGTTAGGTGAGCCTTTAATCCCAGCATTCAGGAGGCAGAGGCAGCTAGATCTCTGTGAGTTCAAGACCAGTCTGGTCTACAGAGCGAGTTCCAGGACAGCCAGGGCTACACAGAAACCCTGTCTCAAACAAAGAAACAAAGATTAGGCTTGTCAAGTTTGTGTGGAGGGAAAAATGTGTAAGTAGGAAAGTGAGGGTGTTCAGGGTGGCAATGTTAGATCAGGATTGACAGAGGCAACATGAAAATAAAAAAAAAAAAAGAAGAGACCACTGTCCTCTACAGAAGCACGTGTCCATCAGTCAGACAACCTAGGGCAGTGGTCTCTCTGTGGGTGTGGTGACTGTACACCCAGGCACAGGGGGTTGGGTTTTATGGCAGCAAAGAGAATTTTAGGTGAGAAAAGTTTTATCTGTATATTTGCTCCCTGTAGTTTAAATACCAAACAATGTAAGCTGTTCTTTCACATGTTGTCCTTTTCTTCTCAGGAGTCCCAGCTCTAATAATGGGGCTCGCGCTACTGTGTGGACTTGCTTGTAAGGTAGGCGTTCAGTCCATACGCTGAGTCAGGAGTTTCTCAGCTCGTTGAGGTTCCTGTTTTAGGTTATTAACCCTTTAGTAAAAATACTCTAGATGAGACTAAAAAGAGTAGATACATGTTGTTATATTTTTTTTTCAAATAAGCAAAATGTATACTACCAAGAATGGCTCTTATAAACCATGGACTTTGGGTAATCGAGACTTGTCAATATGGATTTGCTAATTCTAACATCCAAGTAGGCAATATTAATGATGTTGTTGAGGGTCATTACTATGCAGGGCACAGGATAAATGAAGAAATCTCTGTTCCTTCCTTTTAATTTTTATGAAAACTTAAAATTGCTTTTAAATTATCTTAAAGTGCATGCTAGTTATTTGTGTCCTTCTCTTTTTTTTTCTTAGTAGAATCACAATAACCTTTGATACCATGAAGTTAAGGATTATCACTTAAGGACAGCAGATAAGAAAGACACGAGGAATCACGTGACACCTATGTAGCCTGCTACTTGATAGCTTCCACCCTAGTGACATCATGTCACACTAATGTCTCCATTAGGGTGCCAAATAAACATGGAAACTTGAAGGTGTCTATATACTTCATATTCCCATGGCTTTCTGAATTGGAATCGGTAAATTTGTGAAATGAAGATTTGATTATTCAAGAATTCACAAAGATGTGATTAGGCTACAACTTGAACAGATGTAATTTTTAACTTAATGAGATGTAAAAGAACCAAGATAAAGGTATTAGCGCGTAGAATGGTTCTTCGGGAGTAAGATAAGAGCAAGGAAGTAGTATACATACATGTGGTAAAAAACAAACAAACAAAAAAAAAATAACCCAGTGGGTAGGGAGTTTACTCACACAGTATAGGGGCAAGAAGCTAAAACAAGGATGGTAACTACACCAAGCTGAATTTCCAAAGAATTACTGAACCAAATTCAGTTGAAGTTTGATCAAATAGAAGAAAAGATTGATAGCATTGTGCCTGCTCTGGTTTGGAATTCTTTGTGGTGGGATAGTCCCTGAGTGAATTGAAGGACAGAACCTATTTGTAAAGCAAGCAAATGACAAGAAGTAGAATGTCTAGTGAGCTCTTTTCCTCTGTCTTTGTCCCAAGAGAATGAAGAGGAACTGGCAGATACTGTACCCTGCGTCACAGGACTTCCATGAGCCTGCACACTCAAGAGGGCTTCTGGGTTTCCTTCACCTGCTAACAGATCAGTACATTCACCATCAAGCACTTGCCCCTCCTCCTGGGGCCTCTCATCAGCACCATTACGTAAGCCTGAGCAAAGGCAGAAACACATCATTAGAGTGTTCCGAAGCTGGCTGATGTGACTATCCCTCAGAGAGGCTGGCTCCACCTGGAAAAAGAAGAGCAGGAGCCAACAACACAGCTAAACAGTGTTTAATCTTAGAGACAAAAGCAAGAGAACAAGCAAAAACCCTGATGTGGAAATGAGTAACAATAACAAAAATTATATCAGGCCCTTAGCAGTTTTGTTTCAATGTACATAGCACATAAACGCTGAGTGTTTTTAAAAGACTCTGAGTTTTAGGACCTCGAGTGGCTTAGCTCTTTGTGCCTTGGTAAGAAGAAGAGAGACTCATGAGAGAGAAGTGACCATGAGGCCGTCAAGAAGCTGTCTAATACGAGTCACAGTGTGACCATGGGTCTGCACTCTAGAATTACCTGCAACACCATTAGCAGTGGAACAGGTAGATGTTAGTCACCTGAAATAGAAAGACCACTCTCTTCCTTCAGACGAGTGGTGTAGCTCCATGGTGCAACAGGTGCCTAGCATGTGAGAGATCAGAACTGCAGTCCCAAGCACTATAAAAATAAAAGACAAACATTAGTAAATATCCACCAGTCATGAAAAGTCTTCAAGATAAAAGCCCAAGACTCTAAGGTTGGGCAAGTACATAGAAAATACAGGTATCATGTCTATGCAGTAACAGATGTAGAAAGAACGGTCATTATTCAGAATTATTAAAACAAGGAAGATAGAAACAATTATTGCCATCTTTTCTCATAAAATTTCACAGAAATTCCTACAGGTTTTGATGCTATTATTCATACTCTTGCTTTTTCATCAAATCTTCCTGAAAAATCACCCTCAGATTTTACTGGATTAAATAACAAGGTAAATTTCAGTAAATGGTATTGTCTATGAATAACTGTCATATCCAATGAAAAGTAGAATTTACTATGTACAAGGCAACATGAAGACAAGGCCATGAATTTGTGGTACAATAGCTATAGTTCTTCATTTCTGAATATAATTTTATTATATACAATATTATTAATTACAATATTTTAAGGTATATGCAGAACCTAGAGATACTGTGTATCCTTGCGTGCGCGCACATGTGTGTGTGTGTGTGTATGTGTGCGTGCGTGTGTGTGTATGTGTGTGTGTGTGTGTGTGTGTGTATACATGCATGCCCAAGTTTACTCATGTGTACTGAAGGTGGGGATGAGGAAAAGCAACTCTAAAGATAGATATTATCTTCATAACAGCAGGTTCACCATGTATCTATGTAGAAAGAGTCTTCAGTTTGGGCCAGTTTAGGGGAGATTCAGAGTAAATCTATTCCTGTGTTCCTTTGCTCTCAATCTCTCCAAACTTTACAGTTACTTAATGACTGACTAATGAAACTTCCCTCCCAGATGGTTCATGCCAGGTGGGTCAAAGACTGAGTTGTCAAAGATTCACTCCCCAGAGGCAATATGCAAATAAAGAGCTCATAAAGTCACAGGGAATAATTCAAGTGATAATCTTCCTCAACTATGCCAATGTTTGAAGACCAGACAGAATCTCCAAAATGAGGAAATTACTAATGAGTGAGCAGCGGAAGTCTCAACTATAATTTTCAGAGATGTGAATTTATTTGTACCAACTGTGCTGTAATCAAAGCACGCACACCATAGACTTTCAAAGGAATGACTCTCTCTTTCTGCAATAATAAAGAAGGAATTTAAAATAAAAATCAGCATTGGCAGAATAAAGGAAAAATAATATAGCTTCGTCAATATGCAGCTCGCTCTCTTTCCTCAACTCCTTGTCTCCTGCCTTCCATCTGCCCACAGTTCCTGGGTGATTTCCATTCCTTGCTAGCCCCAGATTAACCCTGTTATCTTACTTTGTAAAATAAAATGCAAAGAAACATATATGTATCTAGTGATATAATGGGGGAGGAGGGAGAAAGAGAAAAAAATTTAATGCATGCTGTTGAGGAATGTTCACATCAACAGTAGAGGAAGGATTTATTATTCAGTAATAAACCCTTTGATTGAGTAGCTATAGATCTGGACATTGTCCTTATCTGATAACATAAAATATAAATAAGTATATTACAAGTTAATTAAAACTATAAACCTTTGAAGCTGGAGAGATGGCTCAACCATTGAGAACACTGGCTGTTCTTCCATATAACCTGAGCTCAATTTCCAGTAGCCAGCTCATGACAGCCCACAACTGTTTGGAACTCCAATTCCAGGGGAATGCCTTGTTCTGACCTCAGTGAGCACTAAGAACACATATGGTAAAACAACAGCAACAACTAAAACACCCTATGAACCTTAAAACTACATTTACAAAGTAGTGACAGTAAATATAGAACAATTTTATCAACACTTGGAGTTGGCGAATGTATTTTTAAAAAGCCAAAAGGAAAAAAAAAAGGAGAAGAAAACCACCCAAATTGAATGTTTAAAAGATTTAAACTATTTGAAAAAGACTTTACAACAAAAGCTCAATAGTAGAAAGGAAAAAAATCCAAGTACTGGCAACGTTTTCAAAAGACAGAGCTTTGCTGTGTAACGTCTATAAAAAGTTACCATTTCAAAATGTATATAAAAAAGATTAACTACACAATAGAAATATAAGAATAGAGTATACAGGAACGGTTCATAGAAGAAATACAAATGGCTAGTAAATGTATTCGGAAAGATGCATGGTCATTGAACAGTATATTAAATACTGAAAAATATGACAGTACGATTGGAGTGCACTAATCACATTGATGGCATCAGTGCCAAAAGTCAACCACAGAGAGAAAAGCTCTGATACCTTATGCAGTGGCATAAATAAGTAACATATGTAAGTATGTTTTGATGGAATGCATGTTACACAATAAAACTCCAAAACTGTTGGGAAGGGGCAGCCCCCTCCCCAGCCCCTCCCCTGGTTCACTCACCTTCCATTCTAGAAGGGCAGCTGGCTGGAGGGACAGTGCTAAGCATCTACAGTGACTTCCAGACCATGGGGACCAGCACAAGTGATTTTGGCAAGTAGGGGTGCTAGAAATGCAGCCAGCAAGATGGCAGACTATCACATGGAAGTGTAGATGTGGTGGCTTATGTCGCTTCCTTTGGGAAGCTTCACAGATTTAGAGTGTGGGCTGACTGGCTTCTTAGAGGAGAACACTGACCATAGAAGCTTCGCTCGTGTGCGCATGTGAAGGAGTATGAGGAAGCAATGCATTCTAGGGAAAGCTTTGGGCAGCCACATACCCTGAATTGGAATTTGGATTGTATTAACCCAGATTCCTAACAGTGAGGCACTCTCTCTCTCTCCTCTTGAAAAGAAGGGGAGGGCACATGATGAATGTGGGTTTTTAAGCATGTATGTACTCGCATAAACTTGCCATAACACTGATTAGCACTTTCCATAAGAAACAGTTTTATATTTCAACAAGTAAACATATATACCCAATAGACTGAGAAATGGCTGCTTGTTTTTACTCTGCCACATGGATGATCATCCTTTTGCATGGACTGAATCATCTTGGCCTATTGGAGCTGGGAGGCAATTGGTAAACAGTGTAAATCTGTACTGTTCAGAGGGCTGAGAAATCCAAGACGGAGGTATCTGGTAAGAGCTGCCTTCCCGTATGTGGAACCTTATAGCTGCAACCTAGAAGGATGGAAAGGCAAACAAAAAACTCTTTTATAAACTACTCAGCTTACTCTCAAGAGTTCCAGCCTCAGGACCTAATCACATTCCAAAGAGCCCGCCGCTTACACTGTCACAAAAGGAGAAGGATCCAAAGGGTCCAAAGGGTCACCCATTGCAGCTCCATCTCTCATGGCAACTGAAGAGGCTGTACTTGGCTCTCCTCAGAAAACCGCTCATAAACTCCTGACTTTACCAGTGTCCTTCTTTATTATTGTTTAGAATATTTTTTAAAAATTTTGTATATATTAATCATTTATCTCCTCGGATGTCTGTGCACCACGCCTATTGCCCTCAGAGGTGAGGAGAGGGCATCAGAACCCCTCAAACTGTAGTTACAGATGCCTGTGAGCCACCATGGGGTTACTAGGAGTAGAGTCTGGGTCCTCTGCGAGGACAGCCAGGGCTCTCAACCACTGAGCCATCTGTCTCCAGTCCCTATTATCTTTATTTTCTAGTGCTATCAAATAAAGCATATATACTGCTAATAACATTCATTTGAACTGTAAGTCTAACTACCAGTTCTACTAAGGTGGGAGGAACCCCTTTGCTTCCCTTTTCCAAGGCTTGTTGTTTCTCAAGAACATTCAACTTCCATAGTCATGTTTTATCGCCCTTAGTCTAAGTTTATAACTCGGGACTGTGTTATCATTTCTATTTTTTCAGTATTAGGCATCTGCATTGTTTTCTTGTTGGGAAAAGAAAATATAATTCTCTGGAAACCTTTCTTCACCTGGTGACTCCTGTGTCCTCAAAGTCAATGCATCACACTTTTTACCAAACCATTGTGATTGTATCATGATGAAAATGTCTTCACAATCGAACCTCACTGTGTTTAGTTGTATATTTTTTTGTTATATAAACACATATTTTCTTCGTTAATTACCACCTCTGTTTACTTATTGGATACTTCTATTTTTATACAATTATTTGTAAAATACATATACATACAGGAAAACACAAGAGACATGGATTCAACTCAATTAAAAAAGCAAATCTCCTCAGGCCAATTCCCTTCTCAGCTCACAGACTATCTATCTATGCTGTGGGACAATGGTCTGTACCCTGTCACTTGTATTTTAAATAAACGCTGATTGGCTAGTAATCAAACAGGAAGTATAGGCGGGATGACAGCAAGTAAGGCAGGTCAAGGAGAACAGGAGAATTCTGGGAAGTGGAAAGATTCAGTCTGCAATCGTCACCCAGACAGAGAGGAAGCCAGACACAGAGCAAGCAAGATGTGACTGCCTCGCCAAAAAAGGTATCAAGCCACATGGCTAACACAGGCAAGAATTATGTTATAAGAAATAAGTTATAAGAGTTAATAAGAACCCTGAGCTAATAGGCCAACAAATTTATAAATAATGTAGACCTCTGTGTTTTTCTTTGGGGCTTAATGGCTGTGAGACCAGGCAGGACAGAAACGTCAGTCAACATGTCTATTCCTGTAACTTATTTTCACGTTTTGCTTTGCATTCAATGGTTTATCTTAAAAAATAAAATATAGTTTAGCCTGTTTGTGTGTATCTACAGTTTAGCTGACAATGCTAAACTGCTTTAAAATACAGCTATATGGATTTCCTTTGCCACCAAAAGGGTACATCTTTCCAGTACTACACACCTTTCCAGATATTTGAAATTAGCCACCCTCCTCCTCTTTCTTTCCCTCCCTTTCTCCCTCTTCCTCTCTTTGACACACACACACACACACACACACACACACACACAGAGAGAGAGAGAGAGAGAGAATAAACTGCGCTGTTCTCTGTGTGTGACACGGTATCTACTGTGGCAACAATTCATTCTTGTTGAGCCATCAGTAGGATTATCTCTTGGTACATATTTAATGGGCTTTTTAAACTTTTTCTTTCCTTCCTGAATTTATTGCTTATGATTTTGCCTGGTTTTCTTTGTAGTCTCTGTTTCATTCTCACTAATGCTCTGCATGAATTCTTCCTGTATCCTTACTAGCCATACCTGTGTGGTTTGTCCACTGTGTGTCTTGCATTTTGCTTTCGTCATAGCATTTTTGAGTAAACTATTTTCATAACACATTTTTTTCTTTTATGGTTTGTGCTTCTTCTTTTTCCTTTTTCTTTCAGTCTTTAAGAAATATTTTGCTGGGGGTGGAGAAATAGCTCAGTGGTTAAGAGCATTGACTGCTCTTCTGGAGGGCCCAGGTTCTATTCCCAGCATCCACATGGCAGCTCATAGTGGCCTGTAACTCCAGTTTCAGGAGAGTGAAATTTACACAGACATCCATGCAGGCAAAACACGAATACAGATAAAATAAAAGTAAACTATAAAAATGAATATTTCTCTTTCACTCCTCAGAAGAGTGCTGTGCCTTCCACCTACAAATATAACATTATAATTGCATTTTGAGCATGAAGTCATTTTAGTTCCTCATATAGATGCCAACTGTATTAATAGGTTTTGTTTAAAAGGCCATTTCTTCCCCATAGCTTTTCAGAACAATTTTTCTTATGTTTAAAGTCCATACACCTTTAGATGTGTTGTTGATGCAGTTAATCTACTTTATCAGTGTATTTGGAATGCTTCAATCACCATCATAGTCAGTTAATACTTTTATAGTTTGATAGTAATATTCATTCCACATTAATTGACATGCTTTAGCTGACATGGCTACTTTTCCACACACACACACACACACACACACACACACACACATATATATGTGTGTGTGTGTGTGTGTATATATATATATAATATAAAAGACTTGTGTACAAAAGGTAATACCAGAAGGAAACTTGATTCTAAATAAGGAAACTAAGCATGTGACAAGTGTGACTATCGTAGCAATGCCAATTTTGTTATTTAAATCACTATAATATCCCTGACGGCTTAAAGCAAAAATAATAGCCACGCCAAGTATTGTCATGCAGACAGCACTGCAAAGATAGTGGAAAATGAGAAGATTAATACAGAAAGCCATCAAAACAGTAAGGGGATCTACAGACTTTGCTGACTCCTGCCCACCTGGATCAGCTGTGCCCACCTTAGGAAGGAGTCTGCTGAGGGGGAAAATAATTAAGAATTATGGGATTTTCAAGATATATGGAAGTAAAATATATGTTACTCCATAAAAATTAGAAAAGGAGAAAAACGTATAATTTAATGTTTATTATACTACATGTTAACTCAGTGACATTGAAATGAAGACAGCGGTAAGCAAAGCTCTGCACTATATGGCTCAATGTAGCCACTGAAATAAAATGAAAATGTATTTAATTATCCAAGAGTGAGAATTAGATGTCAACCAAAACATCACTGAGAGTCCATCTCACCCTAATCACAATGGCTACCAAAATAAAAAACAACAGTGAAAAGCCAGCTAGGGTGTGGACTAAATGGAAGCCATGTACCTTGGCTGGTAAGCATGCAAATTAGTCCAGTCACTATGAAAATCAGTGCAGTGGCACCTCTAAAAACTAAACACAGGACTAACACATGATCAAGCTAGCCCACTCCTGGATTATATCCAAAAGAAATAAAGTCAGCATAGGTAAGAGATCCTTATATATTCATTTATTCCAGCATAATTTATGATATCTGAGCTTTGAAATATTCCTCAGTGTTCATCTATAGATAAAAAGATATGAGAAATATTATGTAGATAGGTATATAAAGATAAATATAGAGAGATGATAGATGGACAGAGACAGACAGACAGACAATTAAAAACACACCCAGAGAAAGTGGACCATTATAACAAAATGAAGTGCTGCTATGGTGCCATTTGTGGGGAAATGGGATAGATTAGAAATCATGTAAAGTCAAATAGCCAAGGCATAGAAAGCCAAGCATATCTTCTCTCAAACAGGTATGATGCATGATTAACAAAAGTTCAGGGTCAGAAATCGAGGTTCAACCTGAAAATCCGAAAAGCAAAACAGCTAGCCACTGGCTCTTACCTCAACCTGTCTGAAATGCTGATCCTGCCTCCAGGAATCTCAGAGGGAGACTGTGTCTGAGAGCTGTTTCCTACCATTTTATAATCCTCTCTAGGGCTTAGATTAAAGGTGTGTACCCCCGTCATTGAAAGCTTGCACCGCCCAGTGTCTATGGCAACTAGTGTGGTTACAGAGTTAATGGTGTGTGTCATTATGGCTACTGAGACTAAAGGGATGTATTACCACAGTCTGGCCTGTAAGGATGGCCAGCGGGACTGTTTTAGTCTCAGCTCTTCAGCAGGAAGTCTGTATTTATTAAAATACAATTGAAATCCCACTACACAGGTAAGCTAAAATAAGAGTTAAAAACAGCCTGCGTTGGAAGTGGTAGATGAGAAAGGTAAAGTGACCTGGAGTTAGTCAGGAGGATTGATATAGCCAAAGCAATATATATGCATGCATCTAAATGTCACAGTGAAACCCACTAATATGCATGATAAATATACACTGTTCATTATAACACTAAAAATGAAAAGCAGTAGCCATGTGCAAAGCGTTGGTGTGCTGGGTCATCCTTGGATCCTGCTCATATTTCCCTGCACCTGACTCTGAGAGCAGGCAAATGCAGCGTCTACAAATAGACACAGGTGTCAACGACCTGGGAGTGATTTCCAAGCCAGTAGGGTTAGCAGTTGTCCTCATTCCCACTCCTGGTAAACGTGGCCTCGCGGGTGGCTGGAGTTTTGCATGAATCCAGGAAGAGGTTTTGGGCAAGTCATTTGGCTGAAGATGCTGCTTTCTCTTTGGCTGCATCCCGGGGCTTGACCATGAGAGCCAGTCTAAGCGAATCCTCCCCAGAAAGGATGACTTCCTCACCTACAGTCATCTTCATGGTCATCTTCTGTGTGCAGTCTCTAGCTGCAATGCTGCAAAATGGCTTCATGGTCACTGTGCTGGGTAGGGAGTGGGTACAGAGCCAGGCACTCCCTGCAGGTGACATGATTGTGGCCTGTCTAGCTGCCTTCAGGTTCTGTCTGCATGGACTAGCGATCGTAAACAACTTCCTGAACTTCATGTTCAGGTGCAAAAATGACTATTTTGGGACCCTCTGGGACTTCACCAACACTGTCACTTGCTGGCTTACCACCTGGCTTGCCGTCTTCTACTGTGTGAAGATCTCTTCTTTCTCCCACCCCATCTTCTTCTGGATGAAATGGAGAATTTCTCGGTCAGTGCCCAGGTTGCTGCTGGGATCCTTGCTCATTGGTGGCCTTTCAGCCATCTCCACAGTTATTGGAAATACAATTACCTTTCAGATGATGGCTGGTGAAAACCGCACATTCAATTCTAGAGGAAGGATGTTCCATCAGTATTACTATCGCTGTCATACAATGCTGATGTGGGCCACTCCGTTCTTCCTGTTTCTGCTGTCCATCATCTTACTTATGTTCTCACTGTACCGGCATTTGGAACAGATGAGGCACCACAGATCCAGACCACATGATCACAGCACGCAGGCTCACACCACGGCTCTGAAGTCTCTTGCCTTCTTCCTCATCTTCTATACATCATATGTCCTGCTCCTGTCGATTTCTACCACCCAAGTCATAACTATCTACAGTTCCTGGTGCTGGGCCTGGGAAGTGATAACCTACATAGGTATCTCCCTGCATTCCACCATTCTGATGCTTAGCAGCCCGAAGATGAGAAGGACCCTCAAGACGAAGTTCTCCAGCCTTTGTGTTGCCGGCCCATAAGACATGAAGGGCCCTGGACAAAGAGTGACTCCACTCTCAAGTTATCAACAGTCTGTTCTCTAATGAATAGTGCCTCCCACAGCAGGAATCCATAGGGTCTCAGTGCTCTCCCTGCTTATTCAATCCCACCTCTTCCGTGCTTTGCTATTTCTTTTCCCACATTTCTCTGTTTCTCTGGCCACTCCTGCTGCTATTCGTTCTCTGGCAAGGGTCACATTGGCCTCACCTGACATTGTCATTGCTCATGGGTCTCTCACAGCCTCTAAGCAATATTTAAAGTATTGGTCTACCCTTACTTATGAATAACTGTGACCACTGACACAGTTGGGTCTCTGAGCAAACTAAAGTCTGGTTTTAGATTCTTCAATGCTGTTGTTCTGGGACACTCAGCCAAGCTCCTCACCCCTGCTTTGGTTTCAGATCAGTCTCTCTATGGTACAGCTTCTAGCCACTGTCCCATGAGACCTTCCCTTCTACCCCAGGTTCTTTTGCCACCAGAGAACAGGCACTTCCCAGCTCCTTCATCCTTGTTACTCCCTGCTCTGCTTTCTCTGTCAGTCACTGCCATTTCTTTCTTGTTATGCATCACTTAGGACTAAATTCCATCGTGGAGCTTAATCACATACAAAGCTGCGGACATGTGTCAATTTTGCCCCATTATGAATCCTATCAAGGACTTTGTGTGCATACTTAAGTTGAACTGAATGGGGTTGTATGATAGGCAAAAGTCAAATTTGGTCCAGCAGAAGATAGATGAAAGCAAAGGAAATCCTCAACAATTCTTCATTTTACTAACCCTGCTCTTCTTATCTGTCCACCCTGGAAGACACACCTACATGCTGTTGTCTAGGCTTGTCGTCGCCAGACTGGAATCTGTGCACAGTGGTCCACTGGAAGAAGAAAATATGCAAGTCTCTATTCTCATATACTTTTATCTTCTCCTATAAATTCCTAGTTTTCTGTGTATTTGTAGTTTACATAATATATCATTAAAGTGAGATATATGTATAATTAATAATAAATATGAACATGATAATGTCTTGGACATCCAGGCTGCTATAAAAGGAAGAACATTAGAATTATTATGCTCTTATTAAGCTATTTTTCAAAACAAGGAACATGACCAAAGAAAGTAAGTTTCCTGTCACAATATCATAAGGGACCAATATGTCAAAGAATGGGATCTTAGATGTATGTACTTAATAACAGTTTCAGAACATAACAGAATGGATAGAGTAATAGAAAAAAAGATGAAATTACAGTCAGCCATAAACACTCTTTCCTCGAGAACTGGTTTTACAAGTAAGCCAGAATCAGTAATAAAACAGAAAGGTGGAATAATTCAGTCAGCCAGCCAGACTTACCTCATACCTATGGAAAGCTCTTTCAACCTCAGAATGCATCCATTTGCTGTGTGTACATGAAATACTTATCAAAATGGATCCTTTTCTGGCTTCAAAATAAGTCTCGATAAGCTTAAGAGCATGTTTTCTAGTCACAATAGGATGAAAGTAGGGATCTATAGCAGAAAAATACCTAGAAAATGATTGGAGGCTTATGTTTTAGATAACATGATCAGGAGAGTCAAAACAGAATTTAGAAAATGTAAGCTGAATGAAAATGAAAAGGAAGCATTTTTAAGTGTGTGGGATGCTATGACCATGAGATGGTACTGGAATTAACTAACACTAAGTATGCGTGTTCAAAGAAGGAGTGTTGTAGGTGGAATGGGCTGCATCCCACTGCCCGGCTAGCTTACACCCGAAATAACCACACAGAAATTGTATTAATTAAATTACTGCTTGGCCCATAAGCTCTAGCCTCTTATCAGCTAACTCTCACATCTTGATTCAACCCATTTCTAATAATCTGTAAGCCACAAGGTCATGGCTTACCAGGAAAGATTCAGCATGTCTGACTCTGGTGACTCCATGGCAGCTCTCCCTGCCTGCCTTCTTTCTCCCAGCATTCTGTTATGTCTACTCCGCCTACCTGATTTCTGCCCTATCAAAAGGCCAAGGCAGTTTCTTTATTCACCAATGAAAGCAACACAAATAGAGAAGAACCTCCTATACCATTTCCCCTTTTCTGTTAAAACAAAAAAGAAAGGCTTTCACTTTAACATAGTAAAATTACATATAACAAAACAGTTATCAAGCAAGAATTACAGTTACAATATTTAGATCTATTTTATCTTTTATCATAACATTGGAAAACTATAATTATAACTATCCATTCTTCAACTCCATCAAAGACTCCAGAAGGATATAATATTACCTAAATAAATGAGAAGTAAGCAACTTCCAAAACTCTAGAAATGACAGAGACATCTTGCTTCCAGAACAGTCACCCAAAGTTATTTTGTACCGTTGGGGCATCCATCTTCAGCCTATAGGCCCATAGTATCCAGCAGACATTTCCATGAAGCAGGAAAATTCAAAGACAGTTCAGTCACTTTCTTCTGTATCCTGCAGAATGTCTCGCAGACTCTATCATGAAGCAGGAACCCCGAAGGACCATCTCAACTTTAGGCAAGTTTAGCAGTCCTTTCTCTGCAGGTTCTTCATGTCCAGTTATGTAACAGTCCAGGAAAGAATAGATTCTTGCCTAAATGGCTAACAAACTCCATAAGGAGCCTCTTCGATGCCCATTTTTCTCTTAAAGTAGATTGGTGCTGCAAGGAGCAGATGTGTCTCATTGTCATAGAAAGCCCTAAGTTATTAAAACATTAAATGCCATATTCTGTCATCTTTGAAAGATATGAAGAATGCCTATTTAACTGAAATATATCTTTATATATCTAGAAAATCTAACTAACATGACTACAAGCTTGACTATTATCGATGATTATCCATTAACAACCTATATTTCCTAATTATACATTACATTTTTAGATGAACTACAAAATCACAATACCTTAATCAAGATCAGAAATACATATACATATGACAAAATTGACCTTAAATTTATATCAATAAAGCAAAATTTATGCCAATGTAAATTATTCATATCTATATCATATCCCCCTTTAAATGTAAAAGAACATTTATAAACAATATTTGGGAATATGGGCATAGTTTTTTTTTCTCCAAACTGCTACATGATGTATGGGGGCGCTGTTAATCAGGTTCACAGTGTATCCTGTGTGCTAGGTACATCTCAGTCATCATTTGGGCAAAATAATTTTTTGAGGCTGTTTACAGCAACCTTTCAGGAGGGCATGGTCTATTGTACCATATTGGTCTAGAAGGAATCCACAGGGTCTCATCTTCTGTGAAAACAAAAGAAGAACCTCTTCTCCAAAGCATCATATCCTTAGTCCCAAATTCTGAAATGAAGATACCTTTATGATATACACGGTGGTTTAGCTTAGCCCATACAATGAAATGTCTCTTTGTACTTAGCTCCTTCACAGTCAAAAAATTTAAAGAAAACACAATGAAATACATAATTCAGACATTCTGTGAATTTTCCATTTTTACATGGCTTATTTTTTTTTAATCTATGACTATCTGTACTCTGTCTCTTTAAAGGCTTCACCCTTTTTTAAAGCATCTCTCTATACTCTTTATTTCTTTTTTCTTTTAAGCTTACTATGTACCTTTATTCAACAGTGTGACCCATTTAGAGGCCTTTTATGTCTGAATCTGTCTTTATTGCATTGTCTGAAATTCTCTACTGTCTTGAAGAGCTTTTAAAATGCTAAGCATCTTGGTTGCAGCTGCTCTGGATGTTGGCTCTGCCTCTCTCCAATTTCAAAATGGTGGAAACACCACCAGTGCTCTGGGGCTGCCAGGCAGGAGCCGTGCTCAGCAGTCCAACCTGGAGAATGAGCGTGCAACACATAAATGCTTTTCATCTGAGTTACAGCCAAATCTGCCAGGCAGAGCACTGCGCAGTCTGGAAACATCTCTCTATGGCGGCAGAAATCCGCCATGTTCTCCTGCTTGTGTACGCTTAGTAGTCCTGATCCTGCCGCCTGCCCAGGCAGGGAGCACTGAGTCACAGGCATGGTCTCAGCCAGTTTCTTCCCAACCCTAGTGGGCACAGAAACACCCGGGTCCCACAAATGTCATTAAAATGCTTTATAGCCAGAGTTCACATTGGCAGCACAGCCCAAGAATCCACGTTTTAAAACCGCATGGCTTTTTTTTTAACAGCTGCTGAGTCAGGAAATTCTCACTACGACACCCTGCCAGCAAACAGCAAAAAGTTGTGTTAAACTCTATAATTTTTTTGTATAGAATTTCTTTTTAAACCCTCTTAGATTGTATGTGGAGTGCCAATATGTTGTAGGTGGAACAGGCTGCGTCCTGCCACGTGGCTAGCTTACACCTGAAATAACCACACAGAAATTGTATTAATTAAATTACTGCTTAGCCCATAAGCTCTAGCCTCTTATCGGTTAACTCTCACATCTTGATTCAACCCATTTCTAATAATCTGTATGTCACCACGAGGTTGTGGCTTACCAAGAAAGATTCAGCATGTCTGACTCTGGTGACTCCATGGCAGCTCTCCCTGCCTGCCTTCTTTCTCCCAGCATTCCATTCTGTCTAATCCACCTACCTGATTTCTGCCCTATCAAAAGGCCAAGGCAGTTTCTTTATTCACCAATGAAAGCCACACAAATACAGAAGAACCTCCTACACCATTTAATCCCAACACTTGGGAGGCAGAGGTAGATGGACCTCTGTGAGTTCAAGGTGTGGTGGCACACACCTTTAATCCCAGCACTTGGGAGGCAGAGACAGACAGATCTCTGTGAGTTCAAGGACAGCTTGGTCTACAGAGTGAGTTCCAGGATAAGATATACAGAAACCCCATCTCAAGAAGCCAAAAATTAAAAATAAAAGAAATAGAGTTTAAAATAAAGCCATGAAAAGATGGAAAACACACAGAGAATCTTTATACTGTATGTTATTATGCTCTCTTTGAATTGTTTGAATGCTGAGGAAAGAGCAACAGCTGCTAAAAGATATTTATTTATAAATGCTGCTGAATTAATCCAAGATAGGTATTTTGAAAATACCTTGACTTCAAATTTCAAGTCAAAAGATATGTTACTTTGGGAAAGAGAGTTTGATTTTGTTTCCATGGGAAATGAGAGGCTGTGGATTCATTCTGAGTTAAGAAAACTAAGGTTTGATCAAAAATGACCACCTGAGAAATCCCCAGTAGGAACAGATGGCCCAGAAGTCTGAGTTCTACATCCAGAACAGATTTAAGATGCTGCCCGAGATGATCAAGCCTCACAGGAAACTCCAGTTAGGACTTGATCATAAATCTAAATTTTCTTTAGGTCCCCATAAGATTATCAGTGCCCCCAACCAGCCAGAAGTAGTCTGGAATACTATGCCCACTTTCCTAAAAAATGGACTTCCATTTTCCAGACAGGAAGTAGAGGTGGGGCAATAAGAACAGGAGAATTCTAGGAAGGAGGAAGCCTATTCCTCCCCAGTCCTGCCCAGACCACCAAAGAAGCAGGTTGTAACCTGCCCCACTGAAAAAGGTACTGAGCCATGTGGCTAACATAGATAAGGATAACGGGTTAATATAAGCTACAAGAGCTAATAAGACGCCTGAGCTAATGGGCCAATCAGTTTATAATGGAGACCTCTGTGTGATTTTCTTTGGGGCTAAATGGCTGCAGGAACTGGGCAGGACAGAAACTCCGACAAGCAGCCCCTCATGTTACAAAAGAGCTCAAATCAGATTCACCTCAACAAAGTAGAAATAAGGGAGCAATAGAAAGGCAGAAAAATCAGGAAAAAAATGCAAGTAACAAAAGCCAAAGTGAAAGCAACAAAGCAGACTGCTGAAAAACAGCAGACAAGATAAATGAACCAAAATTGGTAAGATTGATTATTCTTTAGATGCATTGACAGGTGGTAGGGGGGCAAACTGTCCACTGCAAGGATGGGAGAGATAATATCTCTACATTTCAGAAATAGTAAAACAAAAACGAGGGACTATTTGGACAACAACTTCACACTGACAAGTTGAACACTGGCGGAAACACATTGGTAGCACTGCCTCAGGTTTTCTTCACGCTGGTTTCTGCAGACTGCCATCCTCCGTTCAAATCAGGGCCTTTGCAGGGTGGTTCTGGAAATTCCCCTCAGGAGTAGCCCTGGGATTATCTCTTCTCTTTTGTACTAAGTCTCATGTTCCCTGGGCCTCATTATTTGATAACTTTGTTGGTTTTTTTCCATAATTTTTTGTTGTGGTAAAATCCAGTCTTTCACTTCCAAATCATCAGACTTGGTGGCAGGTGCCTATCTAACTGGCTCCCACCTACTCTTTTAAAATAGTGTTTGAGAGTATGTTTTGTTTTGTTTTGTTTTAAGAAATTATAGATCTGGATGTATTTTATTTTGCTTTCAAACTTGATTTATAAGTTTCCTGGGTACTTAGGTAGAGCTTTTATTGTCGGTTCCCATCCTAACCCCCAACACACCGAGGCATTTCTAAATCACCTGCCTCTGATTGGCTATAAGCTATTATTCTTCCAAGTATGTTTTGATATATCTTCCTGAAGACATTATGGTTTCATTATGTTTATCCATATACTCTTATTTTTGTAGGAGTATGAATAAAGAGGAAATGAAAAGTATAATTACCAACAGAAGCACAATTAATAAAAATTCAGAGAAAAGTATTGGGACTCAACCTGAAGGTCAGAAAAGCAAAACAGCGAGACACTGGCCCTTACCTCTACCTCAGTCCAAAATGGTGATCCTGCCTCCAGGAATCCCAGAATGAGACTGTGACTGAGAGCTGTCCCCTCCTGTTTTATAATCCTCTCTATTTCTAGGATTAAAAGCATGTATCACTGGGATTAAAGGCATGCACCACCCAGTTTCTATGGCAACTAGTGTGGCTGCTGGGATTAAAGGTGTATGTTATCACTGCCTGGTCTGCAAAACTGACCAGTGGGGCTGTTTTACTTTCTGATCTTCAGGCAAGCTTTATTTATTAAAATACAAATGAAATGCCTATATTTCCCCTTTTTGTCTAAAATAAAAAGAAGGCTATAACTAATATAAGAAAAGCTATATATAATAGCCACTATAACTATATACAATATATACAGGAAATAAATAAATCAACAATGTCTAGTACATTTGATTTGACAAATTCAGAGAAAATACTCCATATCTATCCTATCTTGGTGAGTCCAAAGTCTTGTACCTAATATACTTTCTATCATAACTATCCAGTCTTCAACTCCCTCAGAAACCCAAGAAGGAAATAATATTAACTGAGTAAGCAGGACAGATAAGAAAGAAACTTCCAAAAATGTGTGAGTAATGACAGAAACAGCTGGCTGCCTGGGCTGTCATCCAAAGCTCCTCTTCGAGGTTGGGATAGCCATCTTTGGCCTACAGGCCTAACATATCCAACAGACTTTTCTGCGAAGCAGGATATTTTGTGTCCTGCTTCTCTAATTAAGACAGCATACTATCAGCAGTTGAGGCAGGGACATTTTGTTGCCCAGTGGCTTACTTTTGCCACAAAGTAAGTTAACTCCATGCGGAGTTTCTTTGATGTCTGTTATCTTCTCTGAAGTAGATTGGTGCTGCCAGTAACAGACATGTCTCATTGTCATAACAAAGAAAGAAGAACCTGGGTTATTAAAACATCTTAAATGCCATATTTTATAGATCTCTGAAGTGTTTGAAGATGACCTGTCTATATAAATTATATCTTTGTTTGACCTTGAAAACATATCTAATGTGTCTATAAGTTCGATTATACTAGGTGATTAACTACTAACCTATATTTCCTTATTATTTTAAACAGTTGGTAATAATAATTAAGTCTTAGAAATTTGCATTGCATTGTTAAATGAGCTGCCTAGCTACAATATCTTGAACAAGATTAGAAATGTATGTACAGTATATTTTAACAAAATTAATCTCAAATTTGTATCAATATATAAAATTTGCATAAATATACAAAAGCCCATTTCAATGTAAAACATTTAAAGCTACTTGCTGCTTTTTAAAAGCAGATTCAATACTCTACCTTTTATTTTATCATATCTATATCCTTGCTTTTTTCTTTTCAGAGTAGATTCAATAATCTACCCTTTTATCTTATCATATCTATATCCCCTTTTTTCTTTTCAAAACAAGAACCTTGATTCTAATTTCCTTTGCTTTGCTTTTTCCTGACCATTATCCCTAATAACTTGTAACCAACACACTAAACAAAGACAAACATACATAATCCATTTTGGGGGAATGTGGGCATGGTTTTCTAGGCTACTTCCTGCTGATTGGCAGTGCTGATAGTCTTATGGAGACACAAAGAAAATTTAGGATTATGGTCAAGTCCTAACTGGAGTATTCTGTGAAGCTGGATCTTCTTAGCCAGCAGTCTGGAGGCTGTTCTGGATGTAGAACTCAGAGGAAACTCCAACAGAAGTGCTCTAAAATTTTGGATCATCTGGGCCATCTACTACTATTGGAGATTCTTCAGGGGATCTCCCTTGATCAAACCATATTTTTCTTAACTCAGAATGAGTCCACAGCCTCTCATTTTCTGTGGAAACAAAAGCAAAATCTCTTCTCCAAAGTAACGTAACTTTTGACTTAAATTCTGAAGCCAAGGAATTTTCAAAATACATATGTTGGATTAATCTAGCAGCATTTATGATCAAATGTTTTTCAGCAGCTGTCATTCCTTCCTCAGCAGTCAAACAACTCAAAGAAAGCATAATAATATATGGTGTCTGTAGTAGAAGGCTGCTTGTTTGTTCCAAGCTGCCCAGAACCGAAATAATCACTCAGAAACTGTATTAACTAAATCACTGCTTGGCCAATCACTTAAGCGTATTGCTAGCTAGCTCTTACATCTAGAAGTAACCCATTTCCATTATTTTATATTTTATCATGAGGTTTGTGGCCTCCTGGCAAGGTTCCAGTTGACAGCTCACATCTTTCCCCTCTGGTGGCTACATGGTGTCTCTCTGAGTCTGCTTACTTTCTCTATATATATATAATCTCTTCCAGCCTGGTTATATTCTGCTAAGCCATTGGCCAAAGCAGGTCCTTTATTAACCAATAAAAGCAACACATATACAGAAAGGCTTCCCACACCAAGTACCCAGAGTCTCTGAGCATTTTCCATCTTTACATGAAAGTTAAGCTGGAGCATATGGGAGCCAAAAGCACCAGTTTTTCTCCTGAACTCAGTGAGTAGGTTTGGGTCTAGTTCTGACCTGTGCTGGTGGCTAAAAAGCCTCAGGCAAATGACTTTTTCATAAATTCATGCCCCAAATGTTGTGTGCCAAAATGAAGCACAATTAGTAAAAACTCAGAGAAAGATATTGGGGTAAAACCCGAAGGTCAGAAAAGCAAAGCAGGCAGCCAGCCACTGGCTCTTATCTCTACCTCTGTCCGAAATGGCAATTCTGCCTCCAGGAATCTCCGAATGAGACTGGGACTGAGAGCTGCCTCCTCCCGTTTTATAATTATCTCTATTTCTGGAATTAAAGATGTGCACTACCCAGTTTCTATGGCAACTAGTGTGGCTACTGGGATTAAAGGTGTGTGTTACCACTGCCTGGTCTGTGAGGCTGACCAGTGGGACTGTTTTACTCTCTGATCTTCAGGCAAGCTTTATTTATTAAAATACAAATGAAATGCCACTACACAGACTGTTGATTATTATTCAGTACATCCTCTTTCTGTCATTATTGCATATTTTAACAAATATTGTGACCCATTTTGGCAAATAATCAGCTAAATTTACAATTGTGGACATACTGCAAAAATCCTAAGAAAAGAAAAATTGGCATGTTTATAGCTGCTCTAAGTACTTTAAAAGAAAAGGTTTTCAAAAAGGAAGTAACTACTTCGGCCATAACTTTGAAGTTGATAGAAATTCTTTGTCATTATGAAGGTCATCATAAATGTCATTTCATACAGAACAAACCACAAATTTAGTGAATAGGACATCATGTTCAGACTTATGACAGCATGGAAAAGCTGAAATTAATCTCCATTAAAACTGCTTTAGAATATCAGTATGCAGAGTGCTTATTGAACTTGCAGTCCAACTCAGAAACAGAGGCATGGCACAATTTCAATTAGTAAGGAAAATACTGCATTGGTCATTTGCACCAAAGCATTGCCAGTGATTGTGAAAGTAGGGTGAAGAAAGAAGGGTTTTTGTGTTTTATAGTTTAAGAAATAAGCTTGAAATTGATAAGAAATCTAAAAGAGTTCATTCCAAAAAGTTAGCCTAAATTGCGTGGTGCAGGTTGAGACATTTTCTATTCTATGAATATCTACCAGCTGGGATTATTTCAGTAATCCTCCCATCCCATGATGGTTAAAGTTTTCAATGGTACAGCTGGCAGAGCGTTAATATATGTCTGTTACAGGGACTTGAAAGAAACAAAGATATATTCCTTTCCACGAGTTCTGCCAAGGAGCCAGTAGTGTTACAGACTTCCGCATTGGGTTTCAAGAGTAAATAAAATGTACCTGCAACTCTGTTGCTGGAAGAGGCTCTGTCTTGCCTGCCTGCAAACTCACTGCCATCACCTCATTACAATAGTCTCTGACCGTGGGAAGCACGCGCTTTGTGGTTAGGATGTGCTGACCTTAGCTATGCTCAGTTCCATCTCTCTCAGCCATAGATGGATGCGGAATTCAGATCTGGGTGTTGGAGAGCCATCACTGGGAACAGACATGCCCACAGTCCTAATGGGGATCATTTACTGCCTTCCCTCCCTCCCCTCAGAACTGACCTTGTCATCCTTGGGTTCCAAGCTGTTGAGTAGCCTATCAGCCTGCCATCTTCATGAGGAAAGCAGAGCCCTGAAGTGCTCTTTGCACTCCTGAAGGACGAACCTGACGATGGCCGTGGAAATGAGTGCAGCATGGCTGGTAACTAACGCTGAGCCAGGAACTTGTCTATGTGCCTTCTGCATATAACTCATTTAATGCCACAACAAACTGATAAGTCTGATGTGATTGTATGAGGTTTACAGAATGGGAAACTGAAGTGCTGGATGCTTCAGTAATTCTCCTAACATGTTACAGACCCGAAACAGCAGGCTAGAGCCACAATTCAAGTTCTGTCGCAGATCTTTGCCTCACACACATCCATGCCTTTTCTGTGGCTAAATGTGCTTCTTTTTTCTGAAGCACAATTTCCTTTTAAATGAATTAGTCTGACTCTGACTCCAATTTGCTCATATTCTTAAGTTTGGATTATTGATATATTAATAATATATTTGTAATCAAGCAAATGTCAGATGACACTTTGCATCTTCTCATCCCCATTGATTACTTAGAAGCCAGTTCTACCTTCCCTTGAGCCACTTCATGCAGATGTAGCTCAGCAGCCCCTCATTTGAGCCCATGCTGAGAGTCTCTCATTCCCACTGCTAAGCGTCTGGTGCTGCACCGTGGACCACCTAGAAAATATATTGGGCATTCAAATTCCTGCAAGTGCAACCTGAGCTAAAATACCACCTGTGAAGTTAGCCTTAACCAGCTGGAAACCAGAAGCAGTGAATCTATGCTTCTTCCTCTCACTTCCTGAACAGATGGCTCTGGGGACATGCCACGCGGCATTCCTTTTAAAGATCCGACAGCTCAAGCCGAGGCTCCCACAGTCAATCCAGACACCCACTACACCCGGTTCTCGTGGCTTTCTGCTTGACCAATGCTCTTCACGTGGGTAGTTCTTTCATGGCCGGCTCTCACTGGGGCTCTTCCTAGAGAGAAGCCCCAATGCTAAACACGTCTTTAATTTAGATTTTAGGTTCATCATTTTAAAAGTCTCCTGTTTATAGAATATGTAAAAATTCTTTGAGCTATGATACTAATACAAGAAGGAAGATTCCATATTAGCTAAAAATTTTTGAAAAGTATGACTTGATCCCCAAATTATTTGCTAGTAAACTGGACCAGGAGGTATTCAGCAATGGTGGTGGCATTGTCCTGGAAATGTTACTCAATACCTGTTCTTCAAAAATATAACATGCACTTCTAATTTAGCAATTGCTTTGGGTTTGTACCTGTGACAACGGCAACTATTACAGAATTCAGATGTCATTCCTGCGTCTTAGTTTTATTACCGAAAAGATCAGCTTAATTAAGTCATGGGAAGTGGCGCTATGTATTTCATTACTTATGATTAGAAGGGGAAATTTAAAAATAATAATATCAAAAAGTATCATGGAGTGTGGAATGCAGTTTAGTGGTGAAGCACTTGCCCACAGGTGTCCATGGCCCTGGGTTCAGCCTCGAGTACCACAGAAAAAGGGGGCTGTAAAGAAAGAACAAAGGAAAGGGGAGAAGCAGGGAGGGGAAGAGGAAGGGAAGGGAAGAGAAGGGAAGGGAAGGGAAGGGAAGGGAAGGGAAGGGAAGGGAAGGGAAGGGAAGGGGAAGAAGGGTCAGATCGTGAGATCATTTAATGCTTGCTCAAACTACATTGACATTTTAAGGACTCAGTGAATGTCTGACTAGTTTATTGTCAACTTGATGCAAGTTAGTTTTGGAGACAGAAGGGCTTTCAACTGAAAAAAAAATGCCTCGTTAAGATTGTCCTTTTGGCAATCCTGTGGTGCGTTTTCTTGACTGATGATTGATGTGGGACAGCTCAGCCCACTGTGGGCGGTGTCACATAGGGGCCAGTGGTTCTGGGTACTCTAAGAAAAGCAGTATGAGTCATCTTTGAGAGGCAAGCCAATAAGCGGCACTGTTCCGAGGCCTCTGCTTTCACTCCTGCCTCCAGGCACCTGCCTTGGCTTCTGTCAATGGAATGTGACCAGGACGCATAAGCCAAATAAACTTAAAGCTACTTTAGGTCATGGTATTTTACCAAAACAATAGAAATGCTAAGATAGTGAGACTAGGTCTGTGAATCGCACACCTGCATACTCACACAGTTAGAGAAAGTTGGTATTTGTTTAGAAACCTCTATCATATGATTTCAAAGATTTGATCTAGGTTAGAGTTGCTTATAAGCTGAAGACTTTTTGAAAGACTGGAAGGAAGGAAAGGAGGGGGGTGGAGGGAAGGGAAAAAAGGGAAAGAGAAAAGGGAAGAAAAATTGACGCTGAAATTAAGTACAATGTCATTTCCCACTTCTCCAACTATTATCTAAAGTGAGTGGCAAACACACAATTACACACACAGAGAGAGAAAGAGAGAGAGAGAGAAGAGACAGAGAGAGAGACAGAGAGAGAACACCAAGCTCAACCAAACTTCCTTTAGTACCCCAGAGCCACAGTAAGTATATTCAGCTCCTTGAAGGCCACAACCACTTCCTTACCCACTTAGAGCCCTCTCTGCCCTGCCCTAACCCATCCAAAAGGACTGCAAATTCACAGAGACGCCAGCTAATAGCTAATCTTGTGTTACGTCTCCAGTGGCCTGTGCAACAAGTTGCAGATGACTCACTATTTCAACCGCAAACAAAACAAGTAGCTTATCATTTGACACTGAAAGGCTATCATGAAGATGAAAACTGGAATCATGGCCTGTTTCCCAAGTAGTAACTATGCCGTTCCCATGCTCCTTCTGACAGCTGCTGCATCAGATGGTATAGTCTCACAACCTGAAAAACATGCAGCAAGTATGGTCAGCCTCACAACTGACCATGAGAGCTTAGAAACCAAAGATAAATTTCATTCAAAATGGCCTTAGAAACCTAACATCTCAAAATGTCTTGATTTTATGATGGGAGATAAATAAATCATATTTTGGTGAATTTTGGTGTTGAAATATAAGGTAGTCATCTGCATAACCTGCAGTCTCATATCTATAATTTCAATCAATACCAGTTAGAAAATATTCAGAAAAACTTGTACAGAAGAACATTGCAGACATATTTCTTGCCCTTATTCTTTAAACAGCAGTGTATAACAACTGTTCATATGGAATTTACATTATAGTAGGTATTTTAAGTAATCTAGAGATGATTTGATATATATGACAAGATGTGTACAGATGATATTCAAATACTGCCTCATCTCATATTAGGGATTTCAGCATCCATGAATAGTGACAGGATCCCTGGAGCAAATGTCTCATAAATGCAGAGGGATAGCTACATACTACATGCAAAGATAAACACTACAACTCAGCAAATTTTTAACTAAACACCCTAGATGACCAAAAGCTAGAGTAAAATAAAAAGTACAACCTGCACCCTAGAGGACCCCTCCTGTCCCCTCTCTATTGCCCTCAACCATTAGTCTTCCAAAGACAGACGATCAATATTCCCACAGCCACAGACCAAAGTTTCTTGTTGACCTTCATATAAATGGAGCCATATGTTATCCTATATTCCTTTATGGCTGTCTTTTTCATTTAAATTTTTAGATTTACTTATCATTTTTTTACGTTTTATGTGAAAGAGTGTTTTGCCTACATATGTGTATGTGCACCCCATGCATGCTTGGTGTCCTGGAATGGAGTTATGGATATTGTGAGCTTCCATGTGGGTGCTGGGAACAAAGCCTGGGTTCTCTGCGAGAACAAGAACAAGTGCGCTCAACTGCTGAGCCATCTCTCCAGCCCTGGATTTTGAAATTTTATTTATTCTTTCACAATGTCATATATGTGTACATATATATGTATGTGTGTGTATGTGTATGTATATATATATGTATATATATATATATCAGTGAAAATCAAATTATGGGTATAAGTAAAAAGTGTGAATAAGTCTCACGGATAAAATGCTGATATGTGTTTGCTTCAGTCAAGTCCCCCTGATTACCCTGCTCATCTGCCTCCCACCGAGCCCTTTCTTCTCCACAGTCTTCCTCCTACTGTTATGTCTTTTGGAGAGAAAAAAAAATGCATCTAACTAGGCTGGCTTGCATACGCATGAGTGTGAAAGGTATTATTTACTTAAACATAGGTAACTCACCAGCAGCCACACCACTGAAGACTATGACTGTGCTTCTCCCAGTCACCACAAACCACTGTAGTACTCCACGGAGGGATGGGATCATGGAAGCCCCTTCCTCATGCACGAGGAAATGTTGGTAGGCCCAGTCTTCTGGCGAGTCTTGTGCAGGTTGACACCACCGCTGTGAGCTCATGGGTACCTCAGCCATGCCAAGTCCCGAAGATAGTATTTGACATCGACCCACCCCATCTTGTAGCAATCATCTTATTTCTGCCCCACAATGTTCCCTGAGCCCAGGGGGGGGGGGTGATATAAATGTCTCATTTAAGAATAAACTCTTGAGAATTGCTTAGTCTCTCATTTTGTATGTCTGGCTTTTATTGATCAGAATTTTATCTGTGAGACTTCTTCACATTTTCACATATAGCCATAATTTGATTTTCACTGTTTTATAACATTATAAATTATATTGTAATATTTATTTACCTTTTCCTAGTGGGTGTGGAGATGAGCTCCAACTTGAATCTCTTAAACATAGTTCTAATCTTTAAGACATTTTTGGTGACTAACTACATTTCTGTTTTAAGCTTATCTGATATGGAAGTTTCTATATCATGAATGCTCTGACTACCTGGTCAGCTCATCTTCTGTTCATTTTAATTGTAATTTTTTTACTTTAATTCACGAATATTTGTTAACACTAATCAAATCCTTTGCTAACTACTTCTATGCATTTCAATGTCTTCATCTCTCTTTGGCTTGAGTTTTAACTCTCTTTGTTGTATATTTTGTTGGCAAAAGTTAATAAATTTGTCAGTCTTTTCCTTTACAGTTCAAGCTTTTATATCTTTTAATATATCTTTGCTAATCCCAAAATCATGTAAATGGTGCCCTACACCAACTTTTAAAGGGCTGATATATTTTTTTGTAATTAAGCATATTACATTAGCCATTCTGCAGCTAATTAAACAGTTTTAATCCAGCTAGAATTAATTTTTGTGCATGTACAAGGTAAAGATCAAAGTCCATGCTTTTCTATATGATATTAACCTAATCCAGCAGTTTAAAAAGTATTTCCACAGATCCATTAAAAATGTATCTTTGCAATAAAATCAAGTGACTGGATGTATGAATAAAGAGTTGTTTCTTTATTCATTATTTTGCTCAGTCGTAGTTTTCCATTTATAGTGGTTTTAATCAATCTCTCTTTATAAAATTGTACTTGTCCACATGTTTGTCGCTATTATGTGGAAAAACAGGATTTTGTATATTCACCTTCTATTCAGTGGCTTTGTTAGCTTACCTATTAAACTGGTTTTATCTACATATATTTATATATAATAAATACAATATTATTATATATTATATTATTTTATAATTTCCTGTATGCGTTATTGAAGTTATATTAACTTCAATAGTAACATTTTTAAACTTTCTATTTTTTTCTTATTACTCTCTCCTTTTGCTTCTTGATTCAATATACTGGCTAAACCCTGAATAATATGCTATTCAAGAGAAATAGTCCCAAGTAACTTTGTCTTACTTGTGACTTTGGAAGAAAAGGTGTTTGCTATTTTTTTCCTCACGTGATTAGCTATTTAGAGATTTCTATTCATGGTGTAAAGATTTTTTTTTGTATTTTAGAATCCAGATATGTTGAACATGAGCATGTTATATAACAATAACTCTTAAATTTAATCTTTTACTCAGAGCTTCTAATCTGATAAATCCTGTGACAAAAAAAAAAGAATTAATATGTTGATAATAACATTGAAAAGCTCAGGGGCATTAACTTCCGAGTAGCCGTGCAGAGATATGAACGAGAGGGAAGTAGTCTTGGAGGAAACATGATTATCCTTTAAGAAGATACTTGGTCACTGGTGTAGGAGTCCCTGGAAGTCGGTCTCTGGAGCCCCATTGTTTTCTGTAATCTTCCACATGCTGTAGGACTCCTCGGTGGTGTGCTGGCCTGCTGACTCTTACTTATCTGAGTCACTTTGTTGGGCAGTTCACTCAAGCTGGTCACTTTAAACAGTCAGGTTATCTGTATTTAAACCTTCCAAGGAAGAGCTCTTGTCTTTGTTTGGGGTTCAGGTTGCACTACTCAAAATCTGACACTTTGGTTTCGTGAAAATTGCAGAGGCAAAGAGCATCTCTGACCTTCAAGTGGCGGGAGGAGGAAAGCAATGAAGATGCAGCCAGGACACAAGAATCTGCAGCAGTGGCCCTGGCCGTGCTCTGAAAATTTCTTACTATGAGTTCGTGGCCCCTTTACCCAATCATACATGGACACACTCTCCCGATTCCTCATCATGGCATTGCCCCACTGTGTCTAAATTTATGAAGGCTCCCTGCTCATATACACTTGACTACATAACTTTATTATGCTTCACTCTTGCTTACCCATCTTGCGTCATAGAGATGCGACAACATATATTCTGACAGCAGATATTCCTTTTCTCTCCTACTCCTCATTACAACAAAATGTGGGACTACCTCATCTCATCCATTTACCAGAGACATGATCGAAACAACACCCAACTTTAGAGGGTCACATTTCTGCTTTAGGATAAAGATCCTTTTCATTCTGAAGACACTTGAATTATTAAACTTACAAGAACTTCAGGTAAGAAAGATGTTATATCGCCTATCTATAGACTTATAAACAGCCAGGTTAGGACCAAGTATTCTTTTAAAGAACCCCAAAAGTACCTGGAGAGATGGTTCAGTGGTTAAGAAGAGGCTAGCCTAGAACTCACAGAGATCCACTTGATTCTACATTCTTAGTTCTGGGCTAAAGGTGTGAACCACCCTACCCCCAAAACACGCCAGGCATGCCAGGGACTGAAATTGATTAAAAGAAAAAGGTGTGCACAAGAAGAAAAGACTAGACAACATATCAATAAGGAAAAGGGGTTTTAAAGCAAGAATCGATGGCCATTGCTTGCAGTGATGCAAAGACCTTTTGAGTTACAAACACAGATTTAACTGTGCAAATATTAGTAAACCCAGGGTACAACGTTCACGCACCTGTGACTTTATCCCTGCTGCTGTTTCACCAAAGCACCCACCCAGAGGTGACTACTAAGAACCATTTCAGGTACTATTTGTTAAATATGAAATGATGAAAGGAAACATTTGGAAGACTTCGGCAAACTCGAAAACATTAATATTTCAAATTAAAGCATTTTACTTTCTTGTTCTCATGAGGGAGACCTTGGCCTGATCTGCATGAGGAACATTATCATAAGCCACACTGGAGTTCAGGGCTAATGACACAAATGGCGTGCTGGGTTTCAGAATCTGGGCTCTTTACGCTGCTTTAGTGCCTTTCATTTTTGCTCATGGGCTGTCAATAAAGGTTTCTGGTTCTGGTCTTCCACAGACACCGCATTTCCAGGCGGGATGTTCGAGAAGCATCAATACTGATGGCTTACTCAAGTAGAAATCTGTGGGGTGACGGGCTTTTGTTTGGTTTCTACAAATGACGAGAAGTCTGCTGTTTGCTGTGCTCATGATTAAATCACTAGCTGAAGTCGGCATTTTATTCCTATTTTCTTTTCTTTTTTTTTTTGTTTTCTTTCTTTCCTTTTTTTTTTTTGAGATGAGCTTACCAACTGGGTGCTCATTATGTAGCCCAGGCTGGCCTTGAGTCTGAGACAATCCTCCTGCCTCACCCTCATGAGAGCTAGGAATACTGGCATGTGATATGTCACCCAGCTCATATTTTTAATATTTGGTTGTCTCAGGGGAACATGAACCCAAACCATGTCACCTTATCCCTAAGGAGATAATACAGGCAAGGTCTTTACTTTCCCCTACCTTTCTTTCTCCCTGACTCAGGCCCTGAAAATGCTCTCAAACTTCCTCTGAAGCAGGTCATAAAACTTTGCATTTAGAGGTTCCTGCTGCTACCTGAAGAAGAGAGATGGCCTTGCCTTAACAGCACGGAGGCAACTGGAAGGATCTTACCGCTCAGTTTTTGTTTGCTTCAGTGGCGGGGCTGAAGCAGAGAGCTTGTGCAGGTTCAAGTTCTCCACAGCAGGGCTCCACACAGCACAGCAAAGTCCTCATCCAGCCCCCCTTACCGCTGCATCCTCCTGTACACCCTCCGGTCATATTCTCCACCGAACTAAACAAACACCCTCAGCTTTACCCATTCTTTGGTTATTTCTAAGGCACCCAGGTCCTGGGAAGCTCCTATCCTGCAAATGTAGATGCCTTTATTGCCATCTGTCTTTTGTGGGGTTCCACAAGAAAGGGAAGGAGGAAATATTTATTTCCCTTATAATTTTAACCCTTTTCTTTGAAAACATTCATAATAAATGGGATCCTCAGATCAAATTGTTTTGGTTTTGGTTTTTTAATTTTAAAAGAAAGCCCATTGTGACCTGTGTCGCACTTTATAACATTGTTGGGGTCACTCCTCTGCTGGCTGCCAATTTCGGTGTCCAGTGCCATATGAGGAAGGGTCTCCTGGCACAGTGCCCGTGATCTAGTTAAATAAATTGATTTCATTCTTGTAATTGAAGCCAGAGTCATGCTCCTTTTGTGTCCTCACCCATCTCATCTTTCATCAGTCTTGTTTCGGATAACACTTGGAGACAAATATGCAAAGGCACTGTGTATTAGCCAGGCTGGGATGTTCTGGACTCACTCAGATGCTCCAGAATATTTAGCCAATAAGGAGGTTTGGGCTTTGGATTCTCTGAGTCCCTGAGTTATATGGAAAATGGAATGCACTACAAACCCGAGATAATGTTGAAAGAAAATGGCTAAGTGAGGGATGTTTATCCTCGAGGTCAAAGTGTACGCTACATTTGCAAGAATAGAACTAGGCCTTTTTTGCATCCCGTGACAACTTTGAATGTGACTGCTAAGTCGGTAACCAGCAACGTGAGCTTCTGACATCATCATCAACTCAGGTGACTTTGGGACCAAATTCCTAAGGTGTGTGAGTCCTTGGAGGCAAACACTGGCCTCTCCCTTTTATTTTGGGTGGAAGTGACATCTATAAGCAAACATCAGAAGACCCAGCTCACAACTCAGTCTGACAGCAAGAGAGGCTGAAGGAAGCCTTCAGAGCTCACCTCCACAGCTCAGCAGGAAATACCCTACGACTGGGAAGGCTGGGTCTGGGTTTTGGGTTCACAAAGATAAAAGTAAACCCTCAGGAGTTGTTTGCTTACTGTGGTGGTTTGCATAAAAATGGCCCCATAGGCCCATAGGGAGTGGCACTATTAGGAGACATGGCTTTGTTGGAGTAGGCTTGGCTTTGTTGAAGGAAGTGTGTCCCTAGGGAGCAGGCTTTGAGTTCTCACTGCTCAAGCCACATCAAGTGTGACTTTCACTTCCTACCTGACTGCGGATCCGGATGTAGAGCTCTCAGCTCCTTCTCCTGTGCTGTGTCTGTCCGCACAGTGCCATGCTTCCCGCCACGATGATAATGAACTAAACCTCTGAAACGATAAGCCAACCCCAGTGAAATGTTTTCCGTTATAAGCGTTGCCATGGTGCCTCCTCACAGCAATAAAAACCCTAAGACACTTAGAAAGAAAAGCCGAGGCTGAGATAATTTCATTCCAGTCCATGATCAGTGACCTTGATGCACTGGGCTTGTGTCCAGGCAGCCTATATGATGCCAGCACATAGCATGGCAATGCCATTCAGTTCATGGCAAGGACCAGAAAAAGAAAGAAGGAGACTAGCCTACAAACCTCCCATAAAACTCCGTCACCTCCCAGGAGCATCACCCCAAGAACTAAACCTTTAATACACGGACTTTGTAGGGACCAACCTTCCATTTTTGTATTCTTCTGAGAAAGGCATTATTACTCATAACTGATAACAATATTAACCATTAGAGCCATTGGATAAAACTAGGAAATGCAGGCGAAAATGAATTTCTACGTGCGTGACAACTAGCTTAGCAGCTGGAGGTTTATAGTCCCAGTACTATTACCCACCAGGTCGGGTAACTTAAAGAAATTACCTTGCTTTGCTGAGTTTAGTCTCCTCTTCCATGAAATGAGAAAATAACAACAGCAAAAAGCATCAAAATACCTCCACGTTTCACAGACGTGGTGTTCAAGAAGTCCCTGGTATGCACAAGAGAATGATGATGGAACAGCGTTTATTACTATAGAAATCACTGCACTCAATACAGTAATTTATGTTATTGGCATTGATAACTTCTGCAAACAAAACGTGCCCATAATTATAGCTAATTTTTTTTCTACCACTTCCACTTTTGCAAGCATTATTGAATCTGAAACCCCCCAGATAGTTTCTCTGTATTCTACTTGGGCTTTAGAGTATCTAAGACAGAACCAGATGAGAAAGGCAAGGCTTCTGTTACTAATAGAGAGACAGGCGGGAGGGGAAAATAGAAACCTCCAGAAAGCCTGCTCCCCACAGCGGACTCATTGCTCACTCCCTCACCTTCCACGTGGACTGCATTCTTCCTCTCTCCAAAGACCGGGACAAGCCCCAGCCCTTGCCGTTTATTTTGATAAATGCTCCAAGCCACAGAGTGCCGAGAAACTTGATTCCCTTGCTTTTCAAACACCAAACCTCTACCTGAAGGAGGAATGCTTAGGTCAGAGGCCTGAGATGAAGAGTTCTGAGTTAAACTCACAGTGCACCCTTAACCTAATGTGAACTCTGTTCTCCAGCTCAGGGAAAAATACCTATGGGCAAAGCCTGCCAATGGCTAAATAGGACTTGACAAACGCTCATTCACCCTGTAAAACTGGGCTGGTGAAACTGCCTTTCTTTCTAAAACTAGCGGTATCTTGAAGGAATTATATGTATTTTAATAAAAAATCATTCTGCAAAGAAGCATAGCTCAGATTCTTCGATGTGTTTCTAAACTTTATAGCCATTGTTAAAATGAGCCGCACCTGATGTAACTTGCAGACACAGCATGGGGAAGGCTAGTTTGCTCCAATGCAGTCTCTCTTTCCTTTCCTCCCATCAGAAGGAAGAGGCAGTGTTTCTTGAATATTAAATCTGCCAGACAACTATGAGTCTCATTTAGAATATAGCAAATCATTTTCCATCCCAGGAAGCTAAGAGTTGAAGCATCTAAAACCTTGCCTAAGTTCCCAGTGCTGACAAACAGATGGTTGAGGGTCAAAGGAAAGCCCGTGTGATTCCAAAAGCGAACTCCTCAATGAAGACTGCAAAAATGCTGAGAATATGTCAATATATCAATTGCGGAATACTACGCCTTCTTCAGACTCCACTAAACAGACCACATCTGCACACACTTCAACACTGTGATTTCAAGAGAATTTTATTTGGCTCAGTGCACGTGTATATGTGTGTGTGTGTGTGTGTGTGTGTCTGTGTGTCTGTGTCTGTGTGTCTGTGTGTGGTGTAGGAGGTGCTTCTTCATTTGTATTGCTTTCATTGGTTAAATAAAGAGACTGCCTTGGCCTTTTGATAGGGCAGCCCTTAGGTGGGCGGAATAAACAAAACAAAATGCTTGGAAGAAAAAAATGGAACAAACGCCATGATTCTCCTGGCCAAAACAAACGCTACTTAGACTCATACCGGTAAGCTACAGTCAAGTGACAATACACATTAATAAAAATGGGTTAATCAAAATGTGAGAGTTAGCCAATAAAAGACTAAAACTAATGAACCAATAATTAAATAAATACAGTTTCTGTATAATTATTTCGACGGCCAAGAGCCAAACAAAAAAACACAGCCCACGTGCCTCTTACTACATATGTGTGTGTGCAGGAATGTATGTGTATGTGCATGTGTGTATATATGTGTGTATGTGTATGTGTGTTTACGTGTGCTTGTGTGTGTATGTGTGCGGCGTGTGTGTGTGTGTACAGGAACACAAATAACACACGCACATGAAGGTGGGAGGACACTTTCAGGAGCTGGTTCTTTCCTCCCGCCATGGGTTCTGGGGATCAAACTTGGGTTCCATGGCTGGCACTTGAATCCACTGAGTCTACACGCTGGTTCACAAGAGAATGTTTCCAGGTTTGAGAAATTAGGTAGTATAAGCCTTTTAAAAAAAATATTTGTTTACACATATGTGTATGCTTGCCTACATGTATGTATGCATACTGCATGTGTGCCTGGTGCCAAAGAGATCGCAAGAAGTTGTCCGACTCCCTAGAACTGGCTTTATGGATAGCAATGAGCCACCATGTGGGTGCTGAGAATCAAACCCAGGTCCTCTAAAGGAGGAACAAGGGCTCTTAACTGCTGAGCCTTTTCTCTAATGCCTTTGTATCAGCTTTTAATGGTCAATTCTTCCTGATTTCTTAGCTAACATTTTTTAAAGCTTTGAAAATAATTTTTTTTCATACAATATATTCTGATAATGGTTTCCCTTTCCCCAAATCCTCTGAGATCCTCCCCACTTCCCCATTTGCCCTGTCTTTCTCTCTTTCACTAGAATACAAAGGCCTCCAGCAATAATAATAATAAGATAAGATTAAAAACAAGCAAAAAGAATAGTTCAAAGAAAGCAAACAAACATGGGGAAAAGAATCAAAGAAAAAATACAAGCAACATATACAGACACTGAGATATATACATTCAAACACACACACATAAAAATCATAAAAACAAAGTTGGAAATCATGATACATAAGCAAAAGATTTATAAGGTTAAAAAGATGCCCAAAGCATTATAAAACAAAATTACTACTGAGTTTGTTTCTGGTAGGCCATCTCCTATTGGGCTCGGGGACTGCCCTTCGGGGTGGTTTGTATACCCAATGAGGCTCTGTTAGAGAAACATATTCTCCTTTGGCAACTGGGGATAGCTTCTGGGTTAGGGGTGGGGACTGAGGCTACTTCCCCTCTCAGCCCTGGGATCCCATCACGCTTAGATCCAGGCAGGCCCTGCGTGTGTTGCCACCCCTCTGTGAGTTCTTCCTTGCCTCAGTCCTGTTTGGTCTGGAATCTTAGCCAACATTGTTATTTACTGTGTTTTCTTATTATAAAATAGGCTCCATAGAAATCACACACAGTACATCTTTGTCACCTCTGTGTCCTTACTGTTCACGACAATCCCTGCAATTGAGGAAAGCTCAGCACCACTTCTGGTTGAACGAATCCATCGCATACCTGCAGGTGCTGTAATTCAGAAGGCAGCCGCCACCAAGCCCATGTTTTAAAGGCTTGGTCTTCTGGGTGATGTTCTTAGGAGGTGATGGTGTTTTATGGGAGGTTCCTGGGCTGGTCCTGTCTTTTTCTGTTCCTGACTATGAAGTGAATGGTTTTGCAATGCCGTATGCTGCCGTCATCGTATGCTCCCTCACCACAAATCCAAAGCAACATGAATGTTGACCATGGACTGGGCGGAATCTGTGAAGGCAGGCAGTGGACCATTCCCCTGCAAGCTAATCTTGTTAGGTAGAGTGGCTCACATGCTCAGGACAATTACTTATTAGGAAGGCAAATCAACGCTCACTTTCCTTCTGAAGTGAAGGATGGTAATGGTTCTAATATCTTGGAAGGGGATTTTTTGTGTGTGTGACACCATGAAATTTCCCTTTGTTTTGAAGGTACCAGTAGCTACCTCATTAAATTTATAAAGCATTGCTGCTCCCTATGACATGGACACAAACAAATCTGTGCTGTTGAATCTTGAAGAATGATTTTGCCTCATGGTATATATTATCAGTTTCTCATAAAAAGCCCATTTCCAGAACTCTCTCAGCTATGATAATAATAGAAGTGGTGGTGCCAGAATGATGTAGCATGTATTGCTTCAAATTTGACAGAGGATTTCACACACAGGTTCCTTTAGGGAGCTCAGATGATTAGGTCTAATGTAATAATACCTACCTAGGTCATAAGTTCAAGCCCCTGGTAGAACCATTACCAATTTGTTCCCTAGACACAAGAGTGACCTTGATCCTCAGCCAGCACCCTTCCTTCATGTTCCTCTCACTTGGCACCTTTAATAAGTTCTTTAACTTCTAGGCCATTGTCTCTTTCTCTTTGTTTCTTCTTTCCTAAGGAACCTTCCTAACCAACTGCAGAAGAAACAGGTGAACAATCACTCAAGACAACCTACAGAGATGCTTATGCAAACACGGTGGGAGTGCCCTCGCCATAAAGTCTCCCAGTTGCACATTCTTCTGCAAAGAACAATATCATTAACCCATGTTTCATAGGAAGCTAACTTAACGTGTTTGCTAATCAGGGCTATAAATAGTGTAATAAACAAACAGTCCGTAAACTTGAAAATAGTTGGTTTATATAAAATCAGACACGAAAAGAAATACCATAGCCATAAGTTATCATTTGGAATAAAGCTTCTGTGGCAATACATTAGCTGAGAGGTTAGCTCAATGAATAAACAGCCTCTGAAATTATTTTATGAGTGAGTACACACACTTAGCAAAAACTTCCCACCTAGGCTCTCTTAGTAGCTTCTTGTAGTAATAGGAACACATGACATTAAAGAGAACATAGAGTTCTTGAAGGTGAACAATTTCCAAGGGACAAACAGTCTACTTTTAATAGATACTCGTGCAGCAGAAGGTAAGAACTGAATGAAAAAATTAGACTGGTGTCTACTCCTCAGAAAAGTGACTCTTTGTGGTAGGAAAATGTGACATTTAAAAATGTCTTTGGGTCAGGGCTGGAGAGATGGCTCAGTGGTTAAGAGTCCTTGCTGCTTTTGCAGATGACTTGAGGTGGTTCCAGTCACCTGTAACTCCAGGTCCGAGGGAATCCAATACCTCATGCCTCCCCAGACACCTTCACTCAGATGCACATATCCACACTCAGACATACACACAGAGTCTCTCTCTCTCTCACACACACACACATATACATATACATACAGATAGAGACATTCACATAGAGACACACTGACTCACACACACAGACACACACATATACATACATACACAGTCTCACAGAATCACATGCATACATGCACACACAGACTCACAGACACACATATATATATATGTTAAATAACAAATATAAATCTTTAAAATTACTCTGGGTCACACTATTTTGCTAACCCAAATGCCTAATGTTCACGTAAATACAATTTTTCTTACTTGAAGCCCCGGAGAATAGGTTTTCTAACTAATATATTTAAAGGGGAAAAGGTTACTCCTTCTGGAAATCCAGCAGAGCTGCTCTTGTAGTGGCCAAGCTGCTGTGTAGGAGCTGAGGCATCGCTAAGCAAGCCCATGAATCACAAATGCACACATTCTGTTTGCTTTGGTTGCACGATAAAATCTCAGTTAAGACTTCAGCTCAGATACCAACTGAGAAGGCAGGCTTTACTTGGTAGAGCTAAGAAGAGCGGACTGTGGAAGGAAGGACCTGCTTATACTCTCAGCCCTTGGGAGACAGGGGCAGGAGAGCCACAAATTCTCAGCCAATCTGAGAACAAGGTGAGACCCTGCCTGGGGTGTGAGGGGAGTAAAGGAAGCCAGGAGAAAGGGAAAAAAAAGAGGGACGGAGGGACGGAGGGGGCAGAGGAGGAGGAAAGTCAAGACTTCCTCTCCAAATTATTTCTGGTAGTCAGTTTTTCTGTCAGTGTTTTAAAAGATAAATGCCTGGGTCCTTTCTCCCCAACTCTCAGGATCCAACACAGTCAGTTACAGACAGCCAGAGCCAAATATGAAGCCGCGCGTTTGCCTTTTCTCATCCGTTTCTCTCTCTTTCCCGTTCCATGTGTTGAGGCTTTCCCATATGCTCTCCAGCCCCTTTTCCCCCTACTGCCTGACACCCCCGTGTCTCCTCCCACATTAAAGCCTGCCTTCAGAAGCGTGTCCACATCAGACACTTGCGCCGGGATTCAGCCTCTATTCAAAGGGATTTTGAAAGATAGATTCTTTCTTCCTATTAAATGATGTGTAGTGCAGCCTGGGAGGGAGATCTGATTCAGAGCAATTTCTGTTTCAGTTTTGTCTTTGAGAGGATGCACAAGGCAATAGAAAAAGGGCAAAGGCTCAACAACTCTTTAGACCCAAGTGTGAACCTGGTCTACAGCTTCGCATCATCTTGAAACAAGGGGATATCATGTCTACACAGAAACAGTGTGAATATTAATGAGCACTTTGTAAAAGGAACCAACCCAATGCTGTGTGTATAAGACACAACACATAAGACCTAAAATCTGAACAGACAGGGTCTGTTTCTGTGAAGTACGAAGGCTGATGACCTGTGAAGTGTGACGTGGATATGCTGGAGTTATAAAATTGAATAATATTGATGGATTAAATTCGCTGCACAGAGAATGTGGAAGGGAAATGAAGAAATACAAGTCACAAGTCATATGCCATCAGATAGTGGGAAGGTTTAAGTCAGCTGGGACACCCAATCACTTTGGGCCACTGCTCTATGGAGTTCTAATGCCTTACGGTGGGGACAGAGCAGACTTGGCTAATCCTAACGTTTGAGAGGGATTCTTGTCAAGAACCACACAGGCCTATCTCTGCATGGGGCTAGAGAGAGGCTATAGCTGGAGTCTGGTCTATGTCAAAAATGCTCTAACCATTCATGGAAGATGCTCCTGTGGTTGAGATCCCAGAACCCTGACGTCTGGAGTCTGCTTCCCTGGCTTGGTTATAACTGTGTGAGATTTACTTCTCAGCTCTGGGGTCCTGCCTAAGCTTTCTTCTCCCTTTCTGTTTTAGGATAAACAAAGAAGGTGTGAAACAGAGTGTGGACCAAGGTCATGGGTAGCTGCTTACCTCATCAACTTATGGACTTCATCATTGATTTAGATATAGACAAAAGTGGCTTCTCTGTTCACAAACCTGTGCCACCTAGTTTGAAAGCCCCAGGGTACTCTGGCTACCGATTTTTCTTAAATGTGCAGCTGCCCTTCTGGGTGTCACGGTTGGGCCATCTCAAACTCCTCCATGCTCCCCCATCAGCCAGAGGTTGTAAATGTTGCATCCTTGCCTCAGAATTTCCCACCAGGCTGCACTGAGTAAGATGCCTCCTGTTTTCAGCACTTGGAGTCTAGGTACAGAGTTTGGTTTAGTTTCTTTTTCTGTTTATTATTTTGCTTTCTGGGGGCTTTTTAATCTTTTTAATGTTTTTACATTCATTACATTTACTCAGCTTGGATATAGTATAAGTTGCTTGCGTTTACTTTGCATCTGTTAGGGGATTTGAGAAGTTCTGAGTCACTGTTTCTCTGAGTGTTTCTCCTCCCCTCCCCTCCGCTCGCTCCTCTTATTTCACCTCGCCTCGCCTCACCTCCTTCCCTCTCTTCCCCACTTCCCCTCTTTTCTTCCTACTCTCTCCTCCCCCCCTTCTCTTTTTCGCATTTCAATTAAACACATCTTAAATGGATGGCAGTCCACAAGTCTTACATACCATAGGGAGATTTAGTCTGATGTTTGTATTTTGTTAAACGTTTTCGCCTTTTTCCTTTGTGTTTTACATATGATAATTCTTATTGAACCATGATCAGACAGAGCGGTGGTGGTGCACGCCTTTAATCCCAGCAGTTGGGAAGCAGAGGCAGGCAGATCTCTGTGAGTTCGAGGCCAGCCTGGTCTACAAGAGCTAGTTCTAGGATAGGCTCCAAAGCTGCAGAGAAACCCTGTCTCGAAAACAAACAAACAAACAACAACAAAAAAAAAAAAAACATGATCAGTTCCTTATCTGGTTCTGTCTAATCAGGAGTCGATCAGAGTCTTTCCCCAGCTCTACTGTGACCTCTATGACCTTTTTTCCTAATGTCTATAACCTCAACTTTTGCTTCTGTTAGTGTATTTCTCTGTTAAAAATGCCCATCTGATCTAGCATGCTTTTTTTCATTAGAAAACATGTTACTAAACTACTGCCCATGGGCAAAATCCAGCCACTGTTTGGTTTGTACGGCATATGCATTTATATTAGCTTTCACATCAGAAAGTGCTTACGGTTTCTCTATTCAGAGAATTGGTAGCAAAGATCACACGTAGACGACAAAGCCTGAAACGTTTCCTGTTTGTGCCTGATCCTATAGCCCAGTGGTAGAGTACTAGCATGCCCCAGGTCCTCAGTTCAGTCTACAGCACTGGAATGAATGGACAGTTTACCTATTGGGATCTTTAGGAGCATCCTCTGCCGAGCCTGGAGCACACTCTTTAACAGCGTGGTCCTGGTTGCTTTGCTTGTTGTTTCTGGGACCTACCCTGCCAGAGTCACATTCTAGTTCAGTCCTGGTGAGCATATCATCTCTTGGCAGCATGATTTCTTTTGTTTACCTTTTTCTTTCAACCCATACCTTGTTCACCATTAACAAGCCCTTCTACGTTGTGGTAAATGATTGTTTTGATGAGTTTTATATCACTGTTATCTACTCAATTTTTGGAGCAAAGTAGAAAGTGAGACCTATTTTGAAGCTATTACACTACAGTAAATATTTCTAACACTACCAGTGGTCACACCAGCCACTAATAAAAGAGGCTAAGTTAATCTGCTCAGGAATTGCACTTGGTTCTAGACTTCTTGGTGGCAGAGTTGTTCCCAGGGGATCACAGACTTCATCCCTCCAGCTATACTTTGGGTCTAGAGGGGGAGATGGTAGAGCAGAGGGCCTCCCCCATGCTTGTTCCTTTCTGCTGACCATGCCTCAAGGCTGGTCTGGCTCAGGTTCTTGAAACTCAACTGTATTCCAGCAGGTTGTGCTGCTCAACACTTTTTGCCTTGAGGGTTGGAGAAAAGGGTGCTCTGAGATAGGCAAGCATTGGGAACCTGTGTGGCGATGTGGCACATGCCCTATGCAATCATCCATCTTTGCCTTACAGAAATGCCTTCCTGAGAGTAGAAGAATTTTTCTTTCTATTCTTCAGCTACAGTAGCTTGCCCCTGTGGCCACTTTCCCTTTGCCCTCCATATTAAGATTTTCTTCTGTAGGAACAATCAGAGAGGAAGGTCCCAGGAGATCTCTGTGTCACTCTTGCAGGAGCAGCTCTTCCCATCACGAAGGAGTAGACACCAAGAGGAACTTCTCAGGAGTCTTATTATTGCTGTTTGTCTTTTCTTGAGCATCTGGTAAATGGAGAAACCCACGAGAATATGAACTTCTATTTCTTTGCAACCCTTCGGGGGCCCTGTACCACACTGACAGCCCACATTCAACTTTTACCCACTGTGTTCATTATTAAACTTTTCTCAGTGGCTCCTAGCCACATTTAATCCAGGTAAACAAAGGCTTGCACCCTACTTTCCCAACAGGAGCAAGCTTGTGGCCTGTGTTCATACCATTAAGTGCTCTCCAGCCACATCTCTCCACTGCACTCAAAAATAATAAGGAACCTTCACTTTGTCTATATTTGTGTCTTAAAGAGGGGAGTGACAGTCTGTCCAGATCTCTTCCTATCTAAGTAGAAACCTCAGATGCCTCACATTTTTTAAGACTTTGGATAATGTCACAAGTTGTCCAAGCCTCGGAGGTGCTAGAGGTCTTGAGGGGTACAGCAAAAGGCTGCACATTTTTTGCAGAAGAGCTGTGTTTTATTTGGTCCTGTGAATGATCAAGTTTCTATTGTGGCAGGAACCCAATTATTCAAGAGAGTCAGGGACTGACGGTTAAAAAAAAAAATTGCAGTATGCATGCAAATATGGAGTCAGAGAAGTTGAAGCTTTAACAGTGAAGCTGGAGTTCCGAACAGTCAGGTGGAGAACAGGATGAAGTCAAAGATGGGTCATGGGATGAGAAAAACTGGAAGAACTGTATATGTTGAGGTTCAGCAGGGCCAAGGAGTTTGGTACTAAAGCCTGGGAGAACCAGAGGGATTGCTGTATGCACTGACGGAAGGAAACACTAACCTCTCCTTGAACAGAGGGAGCAGCTCTGGAGTGAGACAGTTCTACTTCCTGAAGCAAGAATCCTCCATGACATGAAACTACGAAGGAGGTATGGTCACCTAGAACGGCAGGCTCATCAGACAGTGCTGAGGACAAACCCATGTCAAGGAGTTAACGCTTGCCCCAAAAAGAAACTTTGACTTTCGATTTCAGAGAAGAGGTAAGCTTGCTACGAACAGAGACAAGAAGCCAAGGAGGAGCATCTTAAAGGGTTGCCAAAATTGAAACAAATAAAAATGAGCCAGAGAAGCGCTCTGAGAAGAGTTAGAGCTACCAGTGTGGCATATTAGCAGGGTCCATATAGAAGAAGCATCTCACCATCCACGTGTCCAGGTTGGGTAGATGCAATTCCTCAAGCTTCTAACCTTACTTTGTCCATTCTACTGTGCATCTGCTATGTTGTCTACTTGCCATGCCCATGTACCGCTCTGCATTGGCGGTCCCTCACAACTGAAGGCAAAGAGATATTGCTTCTATGAGCATCCTCTCTGGTCTCCTCTCTGCTACATTTTCATCTCTCTTTCCTCGTCTCCACATATACCCGATCTTCAGGACAAACCACCTTCTGAAACCTGGCTCCAGAGAGAAGTATCTATCTCATGAAGTCTTTTCTTATCCCATGGGTAAGACTAGGGTTGTTACGTGCATTGAGATCTTTTCTATTTGCGGGACTGAGGAAAGCTGTCTTAATTTGTAAGTTCTGCAGGGGAAAGCAAAGACAAGCTGAAAGCTACCTTCTGTATTAACCTTCCAACATAAGTGTGCCATGTGCAGCCCTGGATAGGGCTTTGAAGCTTTGCTCCCCTTCAAGATTCAGGGAAGTGCCTTAGTTTCTAATCACATCAAGAATTCAGCATTCCTCACAAATCGTTCTCATAGTTATGACCATCAAATATATGACCAGAAAAGCTCATCTTGTCTTAAGGTAATTTATTCTGCAAGGATATTTGATTGGCAGTTGGATGGGCATGGCTATGAAGTCAAGATCAATATGGATGGAGATGATTCATGTACAGCAGAAAATTGTTCTGCTTAAGTAAATGATAAGGGGATAAAAACACTAAATAATATTCTCATCGCTGTAATGGTTTAGGCTTTCATGAATGTACTACTGAGCACTGAGATAGACAGAAGGGTTAGTCACAAATGGGGTCATATCTGAGTAAAAAAAGACACAGCAAGTCCACTAGCTGGGATCATAGCAGACTTGCCCCAGAACAGGACAAAATTGCTGAGATACAGTGTGATTGATGATCTACAGTTTTGCTGTTGAGGAAATTCTCTCTATTCACATATTTTGGGCCCAGAATGGCTTTCACCACTCAACTCAGCTATATTATTTTTCTGGCATTATTATTATGAGACTATTAGTCTCATAGGGCTATGATTATTTTGTGGCAAAGATTACTCAACTCTGTACACTCGGAGTCCACATACACAGGGTGAAGAGATAACACTAGCTCTCACAAATACTAAAGCCAAGTGTGCCAATCTTCAACTACCTTTGCAGTGACCCACTGGGGAACTTTGCCAAGCAGACTGCAGTCACATTGCTGGATCTTTACAAAAGGAAAGAAAATCTCAAGGTGTAATTGGATGTCAGCTTTCTGCTCACAAAGCTGAGGACAAGTATGCCTGCAAGCTTACTTGTCTTTATGGGAACCAGAATGCTTAACTTTTTATAATACCCCCATCAAAAAAAATTGCAAGCCACATGCTTCCATAAGTATTAAACCTGTACATATCAATCTGTGTGTTATGTAATGCAAGTCTACCCTAAAATGTTATAGATGCAGTATTTAAAAAAAGTTTGTCACTAACGTGAGCAACATTCGAATCTTCGCGTTAGCTTTGACTGTTGACATCCTAGCACTCAAGCCTGACGTGCGTTCACAGCAGCAGAGCGCAATCCACATTTCAAAACAGTTACATTGACACTGGAGAATTTTTGCTGACTCCCTGTCAGCTCTCTCTAACGCAGCTGACAGTCACAGCTGGGAGTTGAAGGGCTGACTCTCACATCCGCTTACACTTATTGTAACAAATACTATTAGCCTTACTTTGCCTTTGAATTTTCTAGGTATTCCCTCAGTCATCTGTTTGATAGCTGCGAAGATTTAGTCACTCTGTAAGTAAAAATGTAAATAATAAGATCAGAAAAGCCGCTTAAAGGGATGGGAGTGCTCTCCGTGGAGCATCCAAAGAGGGATCTGTTGCATGCAAAGGCTGGTATCAACCCTCTGCGATGGCTTGAGAGATATCCAGAGTGTAGAAACATCAGCGCCAACCCCCTATGTACAGCAGAATTCTTCCTCTTCTTACAAGATACCTTCTACAAAAGCTACCACATAGGGTGAGGCGATGGTTCGATCAGTAAAGCATTTGCCATGCAAGCCCCAAGGCCTAAGTTTGGATCTCCAGGATCCGTGTTAAGTTTAAACAATTAAATAAAATCTGGTGTGCCAGTACGCTCGGGCACTCCGGCACTGGAGAGGCTGAAAAAGGAGGATCCTTTGGTCTTGCACATCAGCAAATCTAATCTGATTGATGGGGTCCAGATTCAAAGAGATAGTCAGTCTCAAAAAACAAAAACAAAAGAAAACAAAAAAAATGGTCAACAATTGAGGAAGGCCATTCAACACTGACCTCTGGCATGTGTGCACACATACCCATATATCTATCACACAAACACAATCACACATGCAGTGAGTGAACGTCATTGCCTAAAAAAAAAGTATACAGCAACAAAGGAAAAACAAAGCAAATAAAATGGAATTTGTTGAAATTCACAGGTCTTATACGTTCACAAACAGTGCATCAGTAGAGTCAAAAAGCACCTCACAGAAAATGACAGAATATTTACAAATCATATAGTGATGAAGAATCACTATCCAGAATATAAAAACCAACCCAACTTCAAATATAGGCAAAGGGCTACAGTAGCCATCTCTGCACAGATGATGTATAAGTGGGCAGAATATAGAGAATGCTCAACATTGCAAATAACCAGGAAGTGAACATCAAAACCGCAGCAAACAATTTCCCCTCAGTTAGTCTGGCTACTTTACAAAATGAATAGAAACAGAGAATAAGTTCTGGTGCAGATATAGAGAAACTGGAACACTCACACATTGATGATAGGCACCAGAAATAATATGATTGCAGTAGGGCCTGTTCAATGGCTCTAAAAAGAGATAATCATATCATTGATCCAGCAAATTCAATTCTAGGTATCGATCCAAAGAACTTGAAAGCAGAAATTCAAGCAGACACTTCAACACCAGTGTCCACAATAGAATTGTTTACAATGGACAAAAGGTAGGAAATCCCAGAAAGCCCACCAGCAGTGGGATGGATAAACAAGTGTGGTTTGTGCTTATAATGGCCTATTCTATCAACCCACGATGGAAAGCAAATTCTGATGCACAATGCAACGTGGATAAGCCCGGAAAACATTATGTTAGGTGAAATAAACTTGGCATGGAAGGATGGATACTGCAGGATTTCCTGACATGGGGTATGTAAAATTTAGTGTCGGTGCTCTATGTCTCAGAATGGTTAGGATGCTATGCTGTGTGTGTTTTAGCACATTAAAAAAAATTACCAAAACATTACTATGTTTTATTTTTGAGGTTAACAGAAGTTAAAATTTTGTATATTTTTGATTCTTTTATATCCTTATAGGTTCTCTAACTTGGAAAACTGGTCCCAATCAAACTCTATCTCTAGCTGATTGGAAGGTGACACCATCCCTTACTAGATGACATAAATGTTGGTCATTATATAATGAATCAATTCATGCCTTTCAAAGTGTCACACCACTGAGGGAGGATGTGGGGCTGAAATATAAGGTGCTCTTCTCCCTGAATCATGTACCTGAAGAAGGGCAGTGTCCTCCTGTGGTGAAGAACACATTTTGACCATTTTGTGAGCGGTCCAAATTGCCACGTGTATAAACAACCAATATTTCTTGTTATGAATTTAAAAGTTCAAAATCTCAAGGCTGGCACAACAAAAGCTGCTTGTTGGTTGATACCCTATCTTTTTGCCAACACACACACACACACACACACACACACATCTATCTACCTTCCAGTTTTCTGTGAGAAAACTGTGAGAACTGTTAAGTGGGACAATGGAGCTCCAACACCCCCAACAACAAACTGGTCATCAACTACTTAATAAAATAGCATGTGTCACATCTTTGCCATAAGCCAATCAGAGAAACGAAGGCAAGAGGGGTCTTCAGGATCGCACAAATGGTGAATGGGAAAGTCACCTGTATGATCTGAAACGTTGCCAGCCAAGCCTGCTGCCTGGAGGCAGTTCTTGGAAAGGAGCCCAGTGGATCAGCTGTCGGCAGGGCTGGTACCCTGTGTCCTACCAAACAGAATGCTGCCACCCTAGTGTTGAATGAGAGGTTTGGAACAACCGCATAGGAAGAAGAGGAAAGAAAGAGTGAACTAGGAAGGTGGGGTTACTGGTTGTCCCTAGGCATCTCATGCTGGAGAGGAGGAGTCCCCGGATTTGCTTTTCTTCTGATACTTTCCATGTTTCCATATTTTGGGCTGTCCCAAGGAAATGCATGTGTTGCATTGACTACACATATATGTTCATATGCTCTCCATTTATGCCCTATTTTAAGTAATTTTATGCTGTAATTATTCCAGGATTGAAACTCTTTTCTAAAATGAAGAAGCCAAGGCCCACATCCATTTGTAAGGAGGAGTCTCTAGTCCAAGTTTTTAATTTCTATTTATTTACCTTTATTTTGTGTGTATGTGGATTGTATGTCTGCATGTTAAGTCTGTGCACCATATGTGTTGCCCTGGGGGATCAGAAGAGGGCATTGGATTCTCTGGAACTGGAGTTACTGGAAATTGACAGCTGCCATGTGTGTTCTGGAAGTCAAACCTGGCTTGCTCTTAACCTTGAATCATCTCTCTAGACCTCTCTGAGCCAGTTTTGAAGCAGTATATACAGACGAAGTAAGTCTATCCGGGAAGGAACCAAACCAAACCAAACCGAAACAAAAAAACAATATTGTCTACTCTTGAATTTAAGAAGCGGAAATTGGTTCATTTGTTACTTTTTCTTAGCTTTACATCTGCACGTGGACTCCTTCCAAACTGAAAGTTTTCCCAGAGAACAGCGGAGTAAAGGGGAAAACGGGGGATTCTAAGAAAAGCTATCTTTCGGCGGTCATCTTCCTCTTTCCTTGCTCTCGCTTTGTTTTGTGATTTCAAGATTCCTGAACGAGACCTTTCAGCACGCGCTAAACAACGTGGGCCGTGATGGGCTTGTGGAACCAAGTTCTTGCAAGGAGCTTTCAGGACCTGGTTTCTCTGAAGAGTCTGAAAGTGGAAATCTTCAGGTTGGATTGGCTTGCTTCACGGTAACCAACACTGAGGCCCCTTCTCCTCTCCGGAGCCGCGCTGCCGCTGGCTGCTCTACACGTGGGTTCATTTTGCGTGCTCTCAAGAAATCACGCAGGCTGCGGCGAAGGCCTTGCAGAGGTCATCTTTTCCCAGGGCTTCCAGGCACATCTGTGCCCTTAATCACTCCAGGTCTTTCACTCCCCAATTCTTTAAAATGTATAGAGCAATGGAACAGCTGCATCCCTGCTGTCTCTAGGAAAGATTTTAGAGTCCGAGTCTCAATATTTAAATCTGTGTTAAGGTCACTGTGTGCCCTTTAAGGCTAAATTCCTGGGTGCTTTTCTCTTGCATAGGGATAACACTTTATTCCTGGTATTAACAGCGGATCATATCACAGGCAAAGAGAAGATTATGCCTATTTTCAACAGAGACTTTTCAACTACGGAATGATCATTTAGCATCTTTATTAGATTCCTTTCTGATTTTGGCCCTTGGGCGAACGGCTTAGGAAAGGACTTTAAAAGCACTTGGCCTTTCTATGAATGAGTGGCTAAGCACCGGGGAGTTCCTGACCATAATGAAATCAGAAGGGTCAGCAACCCCGGCCTGTAGACAGTAATTAATGGACAGCCCATCCCTCTGCAGAGCAAGGTTATGGGACAGCAGGTGTGCTCAGAGGAAGGGTACACTGCTGGGGAGCAGCTGGCTCGGCAGCTTCCGGGTTGAGAACAGAGGGAAATGAGCCTCTTGCACCAAAGCTGTTTGTCCTTGCCTTTGACCCCACAGCGCCTTAGCTCATTGCCTTTCTTTGTTTCTTATATGTTTTGCATCTACATGTAAAAAATAAATGTAGTTTTCTTATCTTTGAAGGTAAATCCATTCGCTTCCCACTCTGTATCCTCCCCGCCTAGACCGGACATCACTTGTCTCAGAGCAGAAGAGAGTTCAGCACACCACGTGATCCCATTTCATGTTCTCTGAAATTACTTCTGTGAAATATCCTCCTACTTGCCACAGCTTGATTTACCGCATCGCCTGGAAATAACAAATGTAATTACATTGGAATCAACATAATAGGAGCCCAGATTGCCTTAACATTCCTTTTGCTTGGAAGGAACTTAATATGAATGAGAACCAGCTGTCTGTCTGTCATCATGAGCATTTGGTCAGCTTTCATAACTGATGACAGATAGGGCTCTTTTGGAAAATACTTTAAAGTCACATAATTGTAATGGCCATTTTTTTCCTTGACATCTTTAATATCTATAATGAATCAGACAAAGCATACCTATCCTACCTGAAGCCAGAAGATAATTCTGGGCTGTCTAAGCCATCATCTTCTCTGGAATAGTTTTCCCTCCCTTAATGTTTTGGATTCCATTAATAAAAGCAGTAGTAAATGCTCATTGAAAGGAGAAGACAAATGAGAAAAAAAAAAAAGAAAAACTCCAGCTAAGCTGGGGCATAGGGTGTCACGTGGGGTCTTCAGAGTGCAGCTTTAAATTTTAATTTTATTAGCTTTTATGAAGTATCTACCAATTGTTGACAATTTTTGGAAAGTGAATTTTTCAAAAAGAAGTAGAATTTGATGGCTGCAGTGGTGACGCTATGTTTCTAACTTACAGGGGGCTGCATTCCTTCTCTTTATTTGACAGTCACAATTCTCTTTTGAATTGGATGTAATGGGTTACTCCAAAAGATAGCACTGAAGTTTAGTGACATTCACAACTTTCCCAAGGGTTAGTGATAACGCTGCGAGCTACATTTGAGCCTCTGACACAAGTCAGTAATAACGCTGCCAAAGAAAGAGTTTGGCAAGATTGACAGGTTCAAGATCATCACAGTAAAACTGGTGACAGTCCATACTACTCCAGTAATAGGTACTTAGTGTAATAGAAGAACAAAGCCCTAATGTTAGCCAGAGTGAGAAAAGTCTAATGTGACTTGGGTAGGCAAATGGTTAATAGACGTTTGAGCTTCTTACATGGCAAGGGCGTGGTGAACTAATGGAGAGACGAGACATATAGACATATTTGATTTCATGTTTGCTACCCCTTTAGGGATTGCAGAATTAATCTAATGTGAAAAGCAAAGCTACATACTTTGGAGGAAAGTGGACTACATGTTGAGATAGAGAAAAAATTCTTAAATAAAGCCCTGCAAAGTGCAAATGATACATGAAACACTGATAACCTAGATTCACTATGCTAAGATGAAGACCTTTTTATAAGAGGATGCACCACACAGTTAAAAGACTAAATGACAGACTGGGCAAACATATTTATAATCCACACAATTTAAAAATAACATCCAAAATATATAAAGAGTACATAAAATAAAAATAGTAACTCAAAGAATAGGAAAGCATACTTATTATATTGAGAAGAAAAATTAATTAGTAATAACGGAAATACAGTGAAAACAGCAATAGAATTTCACTGATCAAAATGAAGTACTTGAGAAGTCTAGACAAACCCAGTATTGCCCCAGCCTGCGGCAACTGGAACTGTTGCTTGATGCTGATGGAATTGAAGCAATTCAGACCATGACACATTTCTGAACTTTTTAAAAATGCCTGTACCTCCTGTGGTGGCACCTTATGCCTGCAGGCTGTGCAGAGGCTGAAGTCCCCCACCTTGACACTCAAGGCCTGCCTACCCTGTGATCTGCCCTTCACCTGGATCCTTAAGCTGTCATCAAAGGTCCCTGATGCTACTATGAATTTTGCCATTTCACATTCAAGCACACTATTCTGAGTGTTTTGTTTTTTATTTTCTGGGTTTTTTTCCCCAGCTGATCAGTCCAGCATGCACACTTACCTTTTCTTAGTCACTTTAGGCTTTTTTTTTTTTTTAAACCACAGCCTAAATGACAAAGTCACATCATAGGGCACTCTCAGGGACAGTCTCCCAATCAAAGCAGACCTAGATTCACTTTTATCCCTTTATCAGCACCCAAGGCTTTGTGGGCTACACAACTTTGTGTCCAAGAAATGACACACAAGAGGACTGTCAGTTTTATGAACACTGTCTGCTTTCTTATCTGCACCATGGAGAGTGTTCATAGCCAATATCAAAGCATTGCTGAAATTATGTTTAGTTCTGTCAGGAAGACAGACGGATGAATGGATGTGGGAAAGCTAGCCCCGAACATGGCTTCCCTAACCCACTGCTGAGTGCCTAACCACAGAGAAAAACATGTTTTTGACTGAAAGTACTCGTTAGTATACAATGACCGGCCGATGAACCCTTGTGGGCTCTGCCTCCTCCTCCGCGTTCTCCCTCCTCCCCTTTTGGTGCTAGGGTATAAAACCAGGGCTGCAAGTTAATAAAGGGTTCCTGTTCCACCATAAGAAGGACTCCGTGTGTTACTTCAATCCAGACACCCTCCGCAGGAGCTCGGTATCCTGGCCGTGCTGGCGGCAAATGGATGATCAGAGGGATGGAGGGAGGGGTTAAGAAACATCACTAAATACATATTTGACCTTCTTCTCCAAAAGGCAGTTCTCTCAATATCTCTTTAAGAAGAAGTCACCCCCTAATATCCCTTTCCTTACACGGGAAATGTGGGATGTTTATGGGGCAAAGGCATGTTTGGGTGATGACCTCACTTGTCCATGGTGGCCCTCCTATATGAGTGTCTCTAACACAGAACATTCAACTAAGAATACAGAGTGTCAGCACTGGCTTTACTTCTCCTCTACGGCTGCTCAAATAAGTTACTGCACATTTATTGGCTTGTAACAACAGAGATTTATTTTCTCAGATCTGGTTCTAAAGGCCAAAAGCCTCAAATCAAGATACTGAGTTCAACTCTGGGTCTTTGTAGAAACTGAAGGAAAGTCCAATCTACACTTCCGTCCCTGCTTCTAGTGGCTGTCAGCAATCCTGGGTATTCCTAGGCTTACAGATGCATTATCATGCTTGCTACCTCTTTCTCTACAGGGCCTTCACTTCAGTGTCTCTCACATCTCCATAGAAAAACATCAGTCACTGGATTAGAGCCAACCTTACAACCAGGTCCTCTTTCCAAATAAGATCAGTGTCTTGGTATCAGAAATACTCACCTCATTAGAAGCACTAATCAAACCACAAAAGAGGCAAGTGAGCAGAGTTGATTCAGGCTTCATCTTAAGTTCTCGTTGTCTCCAAAGATGAGAGGAAGTTATATATATAATGGATTGCCTGTACCTGCATTGGCACTTGTGTATGCACACGCACACACACACACACACACACGCACACACACACACACTTCATGATAGTGGATTTTGGAAACTCTTTCAGTGTCAACTAATGTTGTGAAATCAGGACTTCGCAAGATGGAATTAAGATGACAGGGCAGACAACAGTATCTGTCTTAAGGAAAGGAGGGCAGCCGTTTAGCCGCATCGTTAGCAATTCAACTTAACATGTTGAATTTCTTCAAAGCCACCTGCTCTTGTAAAAGACTGGTATAATCCTCTCTAGTTGTCCGCATGATTACTTAATAAACCAACTTTTAGCCTGGCCTGCAGCTAATTCCTGTAGAATCTTAATGAACTAAGTGTGAGCTCATGAGATCTTCTGATCCTGAGTTTAGTTATCAATGAATATCCAAACAACAACTAATATCACTTTTCCAACCTAGAAATACATGTTTAATAGTGGGCCAATTCTAATTATCTTGAAATGAAACAGAGATCAACATAATTGGTCAAAATGTTAGGAATTATTATTGAGATGCCTGTTATATTTTCTTTCATAAAATACAGAGTGAGGAAAACATTTAAGATTGAAAATTATATTCAGTAATTCCATTTTGTTGGTATCTCAGTCTCAATGAACTTCATGTTTTGACTACTGCTTTGTTTTACTTTAAAAATAGATTAGACGAATAATATATAAAGCTAGAGAGAAAATGGAATCTGTACTTCCCAAGGTCCTATGTAAAACTGTAACTCTCAGCAAATGTAAAGAACCAGCACAGAGGCATAGACTCTGAAAAACACACAGTCAGAGATTAATCCACCATGCCTGAACACATGCCAGAAGCCATGATATTTTATTTTAATACTTTATTATTATCATTATTTATTTTTATTATTTATATTTATAAATGTTATTTATATTTATTGTTATGTATATTGATTTATTTTAATACAATAAAGACTATACCAAACATCCACATGACCCAGAATGGAGCACATAAGAATTGTATTATTTTCACAAAATACAGCCCAGACAGTCCCATTCCCTTCTGTAAGACTTTCACAGCTGTCACTTTGGTGTAATGCAAAATGCCTTCCAGCACCGTAGCTCTGCCCCATACTGACCAATCACATGGCTTTTAAAAAAGAAAGAAAACCATCCTCCTACACCGTGTGACCTGTACCTCCTCAAGGAGGAGGCTGCCCCATAGTTTCTGCCTTGCTGGGTTATTGCGAAGGGCACAGATAACTCCCCAGATTGTGGCTATTCATTGAGTGAGTGACTCTGAGAAATCACATATATTTGATTATTTGACAGAACTGTATCCCCCCAAAAAAGAACTTTGTGACAATGTAGGTTAAGCTTACAAATGAAAACTGCCCACTTTATAATTATAATTGGAGAGAAAGATGTCCCAGCTATCGTCATTGCTCTTGGTTGCCCACTAAGATTAGACAGTAAGGCCCTATTGTAGGAGATACAACACAGTTCAGCTGTGAAAGACAGAGAAACCAAGTAGGAACTGAGTTTAAAGTTCCTCCCTCCTGGATAGCTTTTATGGTCACTGAGGGAGAAGAGTCATCAATGGCACTACTCAGTTCAGCACTGTTCCCAGAATGCTGCAATATGGATCTACCAGGCAAGACGTGCCCACTGGTGCAATAGTGAAAAGTTATGGACTAACCACCTCCTTCTGCTTGAACTTGAGACTGTCTTCACAGGATAGACTCATGTCTGGTACGATAAACCTGGCCAAAAGCCTGTGACTAAGGAAATTATAGGCCCTAGAGGGAAGCCTACTATTACTGTTTTGCTGGCTGGATGTGTCAATCTGTCTCCTAATCTTCATATTTGTACCCACAGATGAATGCTGCTCTTCACCTTGGCCAGGGAAGTATCTTTATACACTTATGTTAATGTAGAAACTCATAACTGCTGCAGGTGCTGAAAATAAGTCACTGTTAGGTGCTGTTCCCCAAATGGGCCATCTCTATTAATACCCTCAGGTCTCAAGGAACGTCAGAGAAGAGGGTCCAGAAAGAATATAAGAACCAGAAAATGGCTGTGAGTATTGCCAAATATTGTTTTCTGAATGGGATGTGGCTGTATTACTCATCAATTTACCGAAGCTATAGTTACCTGCATAAGATGAAGCCAATAAGATCAGTTAACATTTCGGGAGGCAGTATTAACTGACTCCATGAAGGAGAAAAACAGAACACACATACACACACAGAGAGAGAGAGAGAGAGAGAGAGAGAGAGACAGAGACAGAGACAGAGACAGAGAGAAAGAAAGAAAGAAAGAAAGAAAGAAAGAAAGAAAGAAAGAAAGAAAGAAGAGAGAAGTATGATAATGGAAGAGAACTTGGAACTTGGGAGTCTGGAAAGAATGAAAGTTTGAGGTGTGTGAAACTGTCAAACAATAAATAAAAGATATTAGTACAAAAAGGTGTTAACCATGAGGGTAGGCATGGAGATGTCCTGTTCATACCACTTTTCAGAAAACGATTCCATACACAGCTCAAAACTTCACGGTTGACCACATTTTTCTCTCAGAGGGTGCAGTACTCTTGCAGTGGCCCTGTTAAGAAGTGGAGCAATGGTGCAATAGGCTCACAGGAGCCTCCTCCTAGTGACTGAACAAGGAGTAACATGAGGCCCGACCATTTCCTCCTAGGCTGGAGCCCTGCCCTGGGCAAGCTCCGCTCTAGGGCTTTGTAGTTCTCTCGGGCTGGTGAGAATTCTCCAAGCGGGTGTCGTAGAACAAAGCACCCTACCCTATCCTGTCTCACTTCTTGCTCTTTTCCCACAGGTTTACTCCTCAACAGACAGTCTACATTTCTAAATGCTTTCACACGTAGCAAATGTTTAAGGGATTTTTGTTACTGACAACAGTGATGCCCCACGCCAAAAAAAAAAAAAAATCCTGGCAGAAGAATAAGTGGAAACATAAGAGTTTTTCATTACTTTGCCTGAAACTTCCAAATTTATGCTGTTCTAAGTAAACAAATCACAGCTCTTGTCTATACCTGTCAGTGTGAAGTCAAGGTTCATATTTGTGATGATTTTCCCCATTTGCTCCAACAGGAATTTGCCTTCTTTGAGTCAAGACCATTTCTTCCACATGTATGCACTGCGATCATGAAGAAAGAAACATCTCACTGTGATTCACTACAACAAAACACACACACGCACATGCGCGCGCTCGCGCGCACACACACACACACATACACATATCAATTAAGATTCGCAGCGTCCTTAAATGTTCCTCCGAGGCTTCGTTTTCTAAGCTATTCGTAAGATTTATTGCTTTTCTCTGGACATTATCCAATCTCTCCACCCCACATCTGTCATCAAACTCAGGACTTGAAATTCAGAGCAAGTGTTCTCCAGCAAGCAGCTGGCCGCAGGAGCTGGGTGGAGAAAATCCGGGCAATGTCCACAGAGGAGGGGAACCACAAAGCTAGCCACATGGGCTTTCCGCCAAGTCTGTCACTGCAAAGGTGAGTGACTGCCAGACCTCGAGCACGTATACCCCCTGCCTCCAGAGATTTGAGATAGCATCATCTAAAATGCACAGTATTAACGCATGCCTGCAGGAGATGCACGAAACTCTGCCTCCCATCAGGTACACCAATGAGCAAACTATGGCCTTCCTAGTAAAATGGCACTTAGCTCAGACAGGTACCCCAGTGTACCTAAAAGTGATGAGTTAGGGATTCCTAGAGTAAGGAAAGACCATATCTTCATTTTGCCTCCCTCGACTAATACCTACTTTGTTTTTATTATTTATGTGTATGTGTATGTATGCATGCATGTATTTTGAGACAATGTCTTCATGTAGCCCAGGCTGCTCTCCAATTAGCTTACCCTCTTAACTCCCGAAGCCTTTGAGTTGCAGGTGTGCACTACCAGATCAAGCAACACTGAATCTTTTAGAAGGAACACAGACTCCATCGGCCCTACCAGCAGTCTTGTTCCTTGTAAACCCACACTTTGGTGCTACATTCTAGCATGAACTAATACCCCGGGACATTCTCTAAGAATCCCGTCACCAACCACCAACCCTAGTCACTCTGAACCATCAGCAATTTCTCTGCAAACACTGCTACTTTCCCTGTTCCCTGCCTTTCTCTGAGTCTCTGTGTCTCCAGGAACTTTCCCTCCTGTTTCAGATAGTCTGTGGCTTCCACAGTCCAATGTGCAACCTCATTTGCCTCCACACCCTGTCCAGAGCCTGCCTGTTACTTTTCCTCTGAATCTGAGCACACACTGACACAGTGTCCTGTTCTATACTCTGACATACACATGGTACACACGGGTCTTCCCTCAGTCCCTAGGGGTGGGAAGAGTGTCTTGCTTTCCTGTAAACTTCCTGCAAAATTTTCACACACTAAGTCATAGTTTGTCACTAATCAAGGCCAGACACTCATGCAGGTATTCATTTGAAATACAAGCACGCACAAGGTGGACTTGGAACCCGTCACTAGGAACCAGCCTCAATGGGAAGAATTAATTAATGATAAAAAGGCAAGGACTATGATCCCACAGAGGCAGAGAGTCCATGGTCTGGTGTAGGAAGGGCCCCATGACCCAGGCTTCTGGGAAATTTAACGAATTTTAGCAAACACTATAAAAGAGACTGGGTGGCTGTAGATGCCATTGGGAGTGAAAGTCATAAGAAAGCTGAGGTGAGACAATATGATAATTTCAAAGCGCCCCGGGGGAGTAACCTAACACCTACACTATCACAGGGCTAAAACGGGAAAGAAAAGACAGGGCAGGGCAGGCTCTTTGGGGAAGGTGAAAGAGTCCCCTGTCAGCCTGAGCCAGTGGCCAGTCTCTGCCAGGTAACCAGCATTTCATTTGCAGCTGGCTTTGCTTCAGAGACAGGCTGCAAGGGAAGAAGATTAACATCAGGGAAAAGAAGCAGCCTATTACAGCAACCCAGGTATGATGTAGATGGCCGACTCTCTTAAAGAAACAGGCACAATTGCCACCTTCAAAGTCAGAAGCAGACCTGGGAGCATTGTCTCCATGAACACAATTTTAAATCGAATTGACACACAATCTGTCACTGCCCCATATGACTGAGGGGGGCTCTGAGTGTCCTGTGCCAGGATACCTCATCTAACATCTGGATTTTCAGCCCACCTGGATTCACTTTAGCATTCCAGCCGCGAGCGTGATGGGGAGACTCACTGGGTTTCCAAGCGTCTCTGCAGCTCTCAAGGCGTGGATAACCAATCAGCACTGGAGCAGCTTAACTTCTGCAGCAGACATAATCAGCATCTTAATCCACAAGCTTGGAGCACAAACATCCAGAGAGCACCGTAGTCTCCTCCTTCGGTCACACGCAAAATCAGCAGGCCGTTCTGTCATTGCCATCCTTAAAACTAATGGACAAATGAGAAACAGTTTTGGCGACAGTTCCTTTAGAGTTCACATCTTTAGTTAAGAAATGGTAAAAATTTTTCCTGTGCAACATGAAACTGTTGCCCACAGTAAAAATAAAACTAAAAAAACCAAAAAAAAAAAAAAAAACCCTGGGAAATCCATAGTAATGACAGCATTTTCTTGATGATGACAGCATAGTCTATCCCTGTCCCACTGCATGGGCGGTTCTGCCTCCATTATCACTAATTCAGAGAGATGAGTATTATCTTTCCAAATCACACGCATGTCTTAACTCTAATTAACATAATGAAATACCATAGGCTGGGAGCTTAGAAACAGCAAGTTTTCTCTCAAAGGTCACAGGTCACGTTCCTCTGGAGGATGCAAGTGTGAGTGCTGGAATGGTTTCTGGAGAGGCCCTCTTCCTGGTTGCAGACAATCAGCTTCTCCTTGTATCCTCACGTGGTAGAAGAGGAGACAGGTCTTTCTCCCTAACCCATAGACATCCCATTCATGAGGACCTCTGTCAGAACTCAAAGGCCTCCCAAAGGCCCCACCTCCTAACACAAGTCACCTGCAGATTTGAGGAGTGGGGCCGCTAATATCTTTCCACTGCCCAGGGCTATGGGAATGAACTGGGAGTCAGCTGAACAGTTGTCATGGAAACAATCCATTTAATACTGAGAGGAAGAGCCATAAGTGAGCTATTTTGAAACAGGTTGTCCTTTCTGATACATGTCCTCTATTATCTAATTGACCCCAAATTAAATAATTTAGGTCATTCCGCTATCTGCCTGAAACCAGATATACATGCTGTCCTGAAGTATACAACAAGAAATTATACTGCCCATGTCCATGGCACATGGACCCTTAACGAAGCTCTTCTCTGTTATCTTTATCAGACCCAGTAGACGAGGTTCTTAATTATTCTTGGGGGGGAAAAGCTGTGTTGTGGTGCTGTTTTCTGAGAAAAACATTTGGGCTCACTTTTTCATGTGTCTACTAACAAAACTGGTTCAAAAATTAAATCCTGTAGATTTTCTTGATGGGCTTTACCCGGAATTGTCAACTAGGCAACAAGCCTCAGGAGGCTCCTAATGTCTAAGGTGTTGCTGCTTCTACATCACAACAGACCTTGCTCACGGCATAAAACAGCCTCAGTAACAGAAAGGACTTGAGGGTGGAGCCCTGATACTTGTCAGGAAAAATAGCAAAAGTCTGAAGAATGCTATCCAACTTTGTCCCTAGACTTTCTGTTGGATTGAGACTGATAAATTATGCCACGGGCGGCTTTAGTTTGACTTCCCTTTTAAATTGCTTTTACTTTTCTCATCAGCATAGTTCAATGGACAATATAAAAAAAAGGATCCATAAACTCAGGATTACACGTATTCTAAGAATGCAATCAAATAAACCATTTCTTCTGCTACCCAGTGACCTCTCTAAGAGGGCCCTTAGGATAAGTTGATCACAGGTTGTAGTGGTAGAAGGAGCTAATGTCCCCTCAGGCAACTGGACTCCATTTTGTTTTATGGGGATGTTTTCTAAGGGACCTTGGATGTCCCCGCCTCTGTGTCAGCTGACCACAAGTCCACAGTCAGGTTGCTCACAGCTTCATGTTCGTTCATGCATGTTTCTCTTACTGTGAAAGAAAAACATCATCATTAAAGTAGAACTGAAACTTCAGGTAAGGAAAATGAGCACGAAAAACCAAGTTTACTCCACTACCTCAAGACAGTCACTGGGGCTTGTGTTGTATTTCTGGGTTTTATTCCCATCCCCATGTCCTTTTATTCTTGAAAGAAAAAAAAAGCCATATTGCATAACACTGTGTAACTTTTCTTTCTACTTGATATAGGAATGCAATTTACATATCACCAAACGTCCTCTGCAAAGACTTCAAGAACATGACAATAAACACAAGACACTTTCTATTCAACCATCCCTTATCACAGGCTATTTTTTTCTCTGTGTGTTTCTGTTGTAAATATGTCCTGGTAAATTTCTTTCTAACAGAATCATTACAGTAGCCTTTCTAATTTTTTTTTTATTATTTCCTTAACAGTAAATTTCTAAGGCTAAAATAACTTGGTCAAATTTAAAAGTCACTGCTAGGAATTAGGAAATTACTCTTCAAAGGGACTGCACAAGTGTGTGTTTGGTGTGGTAAACAGCCTAGGAAATGGCAGTCATGTAAGTGGTAGACGCTTGTGTTTATAATCAGACCTCTCACACATACGTGCATAGCCACATACACACACGTGTGTTCACCTGAACATGTCCACGGAAAGAGACCACTAGAGCTGCAGCTGGGCTTCTTTTAGCAGATCCAGATGTGGCAGCCACCCTCACTGTGGCCTTGCCTCTGAGCCCAGCCTTACCTGCCTTGGCTCCACAGGAATACATCCAGTGTTGATATCAGCATCTCATCTCTGCTGATCTACCCAACTGACGATGGTTTGGTGTGACTGAGGCCAGTTTACCCTTTCTCTTAGAAATGACACAGACACATGGGCTCAGGAAAGGATTCGGCTTGACTCACTCCTGATGCCCATCGTGAGCAGTGCTCACAGTCCTGCAGCCCAAGCTGTGGGGGTACCAAGGCCGTCCCCTCGCTAGGCCATAGTTTTCATAAGCACCAGGCCAAGTTAACCCTGGACTGGGTGCGTTTGTGATGAAATGGTCACTGTCGTGAAAACTTAGCCTCTGTCGTTCCCGTCCGTCTTTTGAAAACTCCTGTAAGGTGGGTGATGTAAATATCTGGATCTTCAGAGGACAGCAGCTGAAGCTGAGAGCAATTAAGTTATTTTTCATCTGCCGACGGTCTGAAATCCCTTAAGCAGCAAGGCTGGGATTTGAGCCAGAGTAATTTTGCTGTAAAGCTTTTGTTCCTTTTGGAAAATCTAGTAATTTAGAGAATTTTATACACATATATACATTGTATCCTCATCCCTCTCCTCCCGTGTTCTCACTTCCAACTTTATTCCCTATTCTTAATTTTTTAGCCCACTGAGTCTAATCAGTGCTGTCAGTGTAACTTGGATGTATGGCTGTCCACTAGAGTGTGATCAACCACATCTCTGAAGAAAACCATTAGGTAGGAATTCTTCCTACCCTAGCAGCCACCAACTGCCATTAGCTCTTCTGCTAGGGGATCTGTGTTCTTAATGGCTACTATTAAGGGGCCACTATCCTTCAGAAACTCATAGAAACCTCATCTCAATACAACCCAATGAAGCCACACTGTAGCCACAAGGACAGTGTAGACATACTAAGGTAAGGCAAGGCTCACTGTGAACACCCACCCCCACCCAGCAAGCTAGGACCTAAGTAGCTGATTATCAGATTAAGCAAAGGTCATCAGAGAGCATCCACCTGGGACAAGAGGGCCACCCTGTTCATTGCACAGTTCCATTCTCCCTATTCGTGCTGAATCCTGCTGATGGCATGGCTTTTGTCTGGCACTGCACACCATCCGGGCACTGCAGCAAAGGGAGTGACGTAAACCCCACCGTTGGGACTCCATTACTCTTTATCAGAGCAGGAGACCTACTCAGGCCTCCCCTAGAGAGCAAGTGCTGGCAAGAGAGCCAGAGAGCATTGCCAAAGGGCAAGGAATTCATCCCCTATCACAGTTACAAGTGCTGGTCTTACCAGGCTCAAAGCATGCATTAGGTTGTCAGGAAATGAGATAGCCGACTGTTGTTTGAACTTGCACAAACTGTGTTGTAATTATTTTAATTTGCCAGTACATCTGAGGTTCCTGCCTTTTCAGGAGCCAGCTTTCCATTTCCGATGTAAAACTGGGCAAAGTATGTAAAGTGTACAGCCCTGATAACCTCCCTAGTAAAGACTTCAGGTCCTGCAATCCATCGATTCTTCTAATCTTACCTGTTTTACCAGCACCTTGTCTGTGGCAGAATCTCTGCCTCCCCTCGCATTCCACCAGCCCTGGGCAGAGGTCTTACTTCTCTGTCGTGTCAGCTATATACCCCACTCTTTTCTGACTTGCTGTAGCTTTTCCTTAAGGATGCTGCTGATGTCCAGTGAGAACATAGCTGGGACTGTCATCATAGCTCAGTGTGCCTATGCCCCGACTCGCCCCATCGGCTCTTTGTGAAGGCTTCGGTGCTGTCCTGACCCACCATTTTTGAAGCAATTTTGTCTACCCACTTTTCTGTCTCCCTTTAGAATATATCTGCCCCTGAGGGCTCCGTGGTCACTCAGGGAAATAGGCACCCTCCTTCCAGACATTCCATTCACGTCGGAATACGTGCGCAAACAGTGATGAGGTTTGGGCTGCAACTGAAGTTCCTGCCGTCACATCTATTATCATTACTGCTATTATCCCATCATCACCCTCATCATCATAATCATAATGATGATAAGGATGATGATAACAACTATGATGAACCAGAGTTTATGAATGATGTTTGCTTTATATCAGACTGCACTGGAGAAAATTAGATACATCTCTTCCTCCATCGCAGTCTTCCCATATGAAACCATTTCTAAAAGATGCCTAATATTTAATATGCCTAGCATAGAATTTTTGTTCAAGACAAATATTGTAGCAGCAGGCCACTTGCTTGTCCTGGCCACCCAGAACAGAAATAATCACACAGAAACTGTTTTAATTAAATCACTGCTTGGCCCATTAGCTCTAGCTTCTTATTGGCTAACTCTTACATATTAATTTAATCCATGTCTATTAATCTGTGTATCGCCACATGCCTGTGACTTACTGGCTAAAGTTCGGCAACTGTCTCCAGTGGGACTACATGGCATCTCCTAGCTCTGCCCTTCTTTTCCCCAGCATTCAGTTTAGTTTTCCCCACCTATCTAGGTTCTGCCCTGCTATAGGTCCAAAGCAATTTCTTTATTCATTAATGCTAATCACAGCATACAGAGGGGACTCCCATATCAAAATTTAAGTATTAGAGAAAAAACTACATAATGAGTCTTTCCCCAAATAGTTCTTCTTGCCTAAGCACGCAGTTGATCTTGGACATAAAAGACATAAGGAGAGGGGAGGAAAGAAAGAAGTATCCAAATGGCCTATTCGTATGACTATGAATTCAAAGATCCTATGCAGCTGAGGAGCTAGAAAGTTCTTTAGACTTCAAATCACAGTGTGGCTTTGGGGAAGGTCCAGAACCTCTCCAGATGCAGAGTCCCTGTCAATAAAAGATGCCAGTGCTGTTTCTGGAAACATCTCACTGGCATTCAATCCCCCAAACAAAGCAACTGCTTAACAAACAACCATTATTTCCCTTCCTAGCCTTTCATTATTTGCCAGGAACTGTGCAAATACTGGGTTAAATGTCAATGTGGGGGAGCTGCTGCCAGCAATGAGCGTATGACTGGTAGATGAATGCAGAGGCTGAATGACGGATCGATGCTGATGATGGCTAAGGGGAAAGCTGAAAGTGTCCTGTCACTGTGTGTTTCTGATAAAGACAACTAGCTCTATGTCGTGGCGGTAACCAAGGTGATTTTGATCAATACCTGGATATCTCTCTATTTCTATATTTTGTCTTCATGTGATCATCATGGTCCTGATATAGCGAGAGCTATAACCACCGAACCCAGCCAAAACAGTAGAGACACAGGTGAAAGTGAGACTCACATTTTGTGCAGCTTGTCATCTCTGCCCCAGCCCACTACAAAGATTCTTCTGATAGTAATGATGGCTATGATTAAACATTTTAGTTATTATTTTAAGAAAACTGGGAAATTTAAGTTTACACAAATTTTTTCATAATTAAAAATAATCTAAAGATTAGAAAGAATATGTTAGGAGAATGAAAAAATTAATAAGATACAGACTCAATCTTTATATAATTCATAGTCCAGAATACATTGGAACTCTAGCTATCATATATTCTGTGCATCCTGAGAGTCTACTAATACTTAAAAATTACCCGCAAACTTACTTGTATAGAACAACAGATCATTATCCTTCCACATATGTTGTTGGATGGTTATAGTCCAGGGTCTCTCATGCAGTAAAAACTGAGCAGGGCAGCACTGTCTGCTTCCATACTGCCTGGCTCGCATGCCTCAGGGCAAGAGGACCCTGGTTCTTACATGGACACCTATGTATAGCTGCTAGAACATCCCCACAGTGTAGCATCTGCTGCCTCCAGAGCAAGAAGGAAAGATGAAAGCCATGGTGCCCTTTATGGCCTATCTTCAGAAACTCACACGTCATCATTTCAGACGGGTTCCCCTTGGTTTCATCAGCCCTTTTAACATGAGAGAATGATACTCCAGGCAGGAAGAGCAGCAGGCAGGGATCATGGGGATCACAGTGGGAATTTGGTACCATGGTGTATAACAGAATCTCCTGTGGTCTTGCTCAGCTGTGGGTCAAAGTCACTGAGATTCCAGACTTCACCAGTCCTCTCCGCCCACTGACTGAACATTCCAAGTTCCTAAGTGTCCCTTCTTCCCCAGAGTCTTGGGACATTCCCAGACATGCTGCTCCAGGGGCATGTGACACCATTCTGCCCAAGGTGCATCAGGCATCGTCACTCGAAGAAATGGAATCCTCAGTGCCATACCAAACTGTGTTTATTTCAAAATGAAGGAGTCCCCACTCCCCCTTCTCAGTGGGTTCCTCCTGGGTCACAGCCATGCCTCTGTGTCCTTCCTCTCTTGGCTTGCAAGAGTTGAGAAGACTCTCCAAACTGCTTGTCTCACCATTTCACTAAACAGGGCCAGGTATGCTTGATTACCCTTTTATTCTTTAGCTAGCTCCCCTACACGCACACATACACACACCTGATTGCTTGTAGGAATGGAATAAAACCTTTCAAATAGTATGTGTGCTAAGTCTCAGTCCAGATGTCATTTGCCAAGTAGCTAAACTTCCACTGTTGCTACTCTTGCAGTGGGTTCAAGTAGGGTTCAGCGCCCAGACTTCTGCCCATCAGTCGCCGTGGTGCTAACCTACAGTGATAAACCCCACAGCAATGCATGGGTGGATGAACAGACAGGTCAGCAGCCACTTTAGTTTAATGACAACAGAAATGTTGCTGACTCTAACACACAAGCTTCCTCAGCATATTCAACTCTAAAAGAGCAAAGCCAAGGCTTAGGCTACTAAAGCAAACTTCTATTTTTAGTCTCTTCCCACTGGTTTTTATTTTTTATTTTTTTAAACTACTTTTAGTCATCTACCCGGCTATTCCTCAATAAGATGTGAATTTGAGTAGAAAGCTGGAGTGGGTGCATGGAAAGGCTTCATGGTCACCCAGGTAATTAGCAGAAAGAACTCTTCCTTCACCCTCATAGCCCTGATTCGGGGCTCTAGCTGTAAATGCGAGCTTCTGTCACCCTAGACGCAAGAGAAGAGTCAGAATAGAAGGTAGGGTCTAAATATTGCCGTAGATGCCCCAGGAGGACAATCGTAAATGATGCCAGCTCTAGCTGGTTTTCAAGGTGTGTCTAGCTGCAGCTCTCATTGGTGGGACAAGTTAAGGGTACAGAAGTGAAATTTCTCAAGGCTTTGTGTCATCCCAGCAGAGATTCAGCTTTGCTTCACAGGGCATTCTTCAGAGCAAAAGTTAACGATGCTGCAGGACAGAGCGATGAGTCTGTGGAGTGGCGTACACGGCAATGTGCTTGTTTGCTCACCCAGCAAGGTGTACACATTTCAGACGAGCATACACAGATTAAGGAGAAAGACTTACGTGTGAAACAGACAGTGGTGAATCCTACCCTGCAGTATTAAGACTCTTGCTCAGAAATTGCTCAGCACATTGGACAATCTGAAGGATGGCATCAAGCTGCTACCTCACTGTGAATGAGCATAGGGTATATTAATTTTCCATTACCACAGTTTTAAGAAAAAGCACCATAGGTTCCACTATTTGAACAAAACCATTTGTTAGCTCCTAGCTCTGTAGATCAGAAGTGCGGTGACACCATGGCTTGCCTGGCTCCCCTGCTTCGGCATCACCAAGATGGAGGTGAGACAGTGAGAGGTCCTTGCTTCTTTCTGGGGACCTGGCCATGAGGCTGCTTCCATCCTCCTATGAGACAGACCAGAACTCAGTCTCCTACAGCTGTAGGACCAAGGTTCTTTTCCCTCTTGAAGTCTGGACATGACATGTTTTAGCTCCTTGAGATCTCTCTCTGGTCCTCCTTGTATAAGATCTTCTCATCCACTAGCCAGAAGTAGCTCATCCAGTCTCCCTTATGCATGTGTTTGTTCCCTCCCCCCCATCTCTACCTATCTACCTACCTACCTATCGATCTATCTATCTATCTATCTATCTATCTATCTATCTATCTATCTCTATCTCTCTGTCTATCTCCATCTTTCCCTCTCCCTCTTTCCCTTTTTCTCTGTGTTTTTCTCTGTGTGTCTGTCTGTCTCTGTGCCTTTGTCTGTATGTCTCTATCACTCCCTCTCCCTCCCTCCCTTTCTTCCTATGTCTTTCTGCTTTCTCTGCACCTTTGTCTCTTTCTATGGCTCTCTGTATCTCTGTCTCTGTCTCTCCATCTCTGTGTCTTCCTCCTTCTCTCCCTCTCTCTTTCTCCCTGTCTCTGTCTCTCCTCCTCCCTTTCTCTCTCTGACTCTGTCTCTGTCTTTGTCTCTCTCTCTCTCTCTCTATTTGTCTCTCTGCCATTGCCTCTCCCCTTCTCCCTTTCTCTCTCTGTCTCTGTGTCTTTGTCTGTGTGAGAGAGAGAGAGAGAGAGAGAGAGAGAGTGTGTGTGTGTGTGTGTGTGTGTTTCTCATTCTCTCTCTGACTTCCTCAGCCCAGACTCTGTTTTAAGGACCTCGGATCTGCCTGGACAACCCAAGCAAATCTCCTCAGTCTACAACTTCCACTACAGCTATGAAGTCTCTCTGCCATGTAAGGAGGGACACATCCTCCTGGCACGGCACATGGAAAAGGGCATGGAGCCAAAATTCTACTCATACCATGGGGTGAGAATGCAAGGCCCCTTCCTCTGTAACAGTCATGCCTTACTGTCTATGGCTCTCCTTAACGCAAACAAATAATAGTTTTGTGCTTTCTAAATTTCCATTAACATCTTAACTATATTCAATCTTCTATTTTCAAATATGTATATTCATTTCAGAATCCTTCAATTATAAATGATATAAATTGCATTCTTATCTTTTAATTTTAATAAATGAAATGTTATTATCATTAACTATCTGTTTGGTTTGGATCTGGTTTTTGTTGTTGTTGTTGCTTCATTTTGGTTTGATTTGGCTTTTGGGTTTGGAGGGGCTGGTTTTGAGACAGTATCTCATACAATCCTGAATACATGAGTTTGAATTCTTAGTCCTCCTGCCTTCCTCTCCCAAGTGCAAGAATTACAGGTATGCCATATCCAGCAACCACCACTGCTTTGCCTACTTTAAGATAGCCACTCACATATTACAAATAGTTCCCAAAGATTTTTATTATAAAATTTTCTTTTTCCAAAGGGATATGTTTCTGGCACTTACCGAACTGAAATAGATCTCTAAATTTTATCATATATGATCTATGAAAGAAAAAGTATGAAGGAGTTAAATAACTAAATGACAGAATTCAAAATATGTATCACAGATGGCTAGCACTGGCCATTGTAAGTACCACAGAGGGAAACGGCCCCCATGAGAAGACCGAGCTAGGAAACTCAGAGTAAAACAGGTTGTGTGGTATACAATTTATACTTTGGAGTTTAGCCAAAGGGTGGCCCCTGCCAAGAGCATGACGGAGTACTTCCCCCCACCCCCGGGGAGGGAATTCAAACTCGGCAACAAGGATCTGACTTTGGACCTTGCCCACCAACTTCTTTCAAACAGAAAGTCTGGTTGGAGCATGGCACGCTAAGCTCTAAGCGACGGAGCGGTTGCTGTGTCACTGAATTCTGACCTTACCCTGGCAGTGTCGATTCTGCACAGCGCTGAGTCAGCGGGGTGCAGAGGCAATCTGTTACAGTGGACTTGGTGTCTCAAATCCAAGCATCAGAAGTTACTCTGAGAAATCTGATTTCTCCTCTATGTACTGTTTAGTACTCAAGAGACAAAATGTAAAATACGCAGGCCTCGGAGGCGTTGAAATTGTCAACAGCCTTGTGTTCAAACTCGATCTTCTATGTAATTCCTTAAATATCATGGGTTTCAGCCTCTGTGCCTCTAAACTGCCTGCCTTGGGATTTGGGCCATGCTCTTTTTCTTTTCACATCACAGCTAGGGGTCCCCAGCTTCTTGGAAATAACCAGCTGTTTTAAATAATTACTTCGGAATGTTGAAAGGCTGCCTTGGCCAATGTCCATCTTTCTTCACTAGTTACCAGGAACTCTAGCTCAGAACAAGAGACACTATTTATCATAATCCATCCCAGAAGAGCTTATCGGGCAAAATGTGGCTGCCTGGTATTCTTCATCCTAATATACTTGCCAAAATTCTTAATGTTTTTAGTGACATTACAAGGCCTACTTTTCAGGTACCGCATCGCCCCTTATTCTAGTTGTGTTCGGTTGCTATGATCAAAGATCCTGACCAAAAGTAACGTAGAAAAGAAATGGGTTTATTTCACCATATATATATAATATATATTATATATATAATATATATATATTATATAATAATTATATATTCTATAATTTCGGGGAGTCAGGACAGAAATTCAAGTAGGAACTGAAAATACAAAGCATGGAGGAATTCTGCTAGCTGGCTAGCTGGGGTTCATGTTCATATTGATTCTGTATCACCCAGGACCACCCGCCCAGGGAATGGTGCTGCCCGCAGTGGGCTGAACCTTTCTATGTCAACTAACATTCAAGACAACTCCCCACAGAGCGTGGGCATTCTTGTCCGGGCAACTCTTCTACTGAGACTCCATACTCAGGTGACTCTAGGCTGTGTCAAGTTGGCAACTAAAACTCACTAGAATGCCACTCAAGAAGCTAGAAACTGATGTAAAGATGTGTATTAGTCACTAATAATAAAAATATGGATATGAAATTGCTAAAAATAAAGTGTTTTAATGTTACAGTGTTCTACCCCAGCAGTACTTTCGTGTACTAGGAAGCATAGTATCGTAGTCACCTTTTAGCCGCCATGTAAAGACATATTGGTTAAAGCCAAATATTAATTGTGTAAAAAGAAATGGGGTCATCAGTAAATACAAGCCTGAGCAATTTACCTGACTTCTTCTCATCTTAGTTTCTTCATTAGTTATTTCTTAGTAAATGAATTTACTAAGGCCAAGAACTAAAAAGAAAAAAATAGATACATATTACAAATGTATTCCAATACAGTGATTGCTTTCTTATAAGAAATTTGTAACTCAGGTGTTGGATTATTCATTCCAAAATGTAAAGTAAGCTAATGTAAAATCACAGCTGCAATTTAGATTGATTTCCCGTGCCCGAGGGCAATGAGTCGCAGAAGACACAGCCCTGCCTCTGTGTCCTTTCACACCCGTGGGAACTGAAACCTGGTATTGCTGTCTATTTACTTACGACCAGCATAGGAATGGTGGAAATTATCTACACATAGAATTTTTACAAGAAACCACAGAGCAGAATGCACTTGGGGATGAACTAATTTTATGTGTCATTCCGTGGCTGGACAGAACACACTCACTACAGGACCTTTTGTGTAACTGATCTTATCCAAGGGAAAGAAAACAAAACAAAACACATGCATCCTCCCCAAGTGGAAAAATTATCTCTCCTCCACAAATGGGTCCCTTCTGGGATTTGACGTGAGCAAGAGCGATGGCAAGGAACTACAGGGGAAAGCGGCTACTTTGAGACCTAATGCAACTTCTTTCTCGGGAACTGTAAAGCAAGCGATGCCATCATAATGCAAAACGCATTAAACTGTCAGAATGAAAATCCTGTCTTCAATCATGCAAGGTCCCTCAAGACTTCAACGTTAAATTTTGCATTAGGAAACCTCCTGACCCTCTCTCCATTCTCAAATAAAAAGTTGTCTTTAAAAATGAGAACAAGTTGATGCATTTTTGAAAAGATTGTGGTGCCTCATAAACATAATAGGGAACTGCAAAACCATTTCTTAAGTTAAATTGACATAAACCCCAAATCCCAATTGTAGTCCATAAGTATTTTCATGAGTAATTTTACAAGTACTAATATTGTCTGGTGGTGTTAGGGATTGAACCCAAAAGTAGTAAGATTAATAAGATAACATTTTTTATTAATGCAAAAATATCAGTCTAGTGACTGGTTTTGGATTGTCGGTTGTCAAGATTTCCCCACTCCAACTTCAGGCTGGCAATTGGAGAAAGTGGATTTGTTAATAGGCAATGCAAATGTCCCTAGGAATGGATACGTGTCTTGATTAAACATTTGGAAATTAGATAAATGCATTTTCTTTTTCTTCTTGAAGCTAAGAATGCAATAACCCTTGATTGGAAGATAATCATTTCTGATCTCATGGCATAAAGGCTCACTCTTTATGGATAAAAGATTTTCTAATAAAAATAAACAACAGAAAACACACACTTGGATTGTGCCTGCTTCTCCTCCTTTCTCCTTCGCACCACCCGAAGCATCACCATGGGAGATTGTGTACAAAGGAATACAGTAAATGGCTCTGTGACGTATAAATTCTAACATATTCTCTGTACTATTTCCTCCCACCTCTGGTTTCCAGTCCACTTAAAGGGCTCTGTCTTCTGTGGATGATGGCAGAAAAATCACTCTTAATTGTTGAGCCACAGGAAACTGGGTATGAAATTAACACCACATTCAAGTATCCACAGAGAAGTTATATAGTTTATAGGAGGAGTCTAAGAACATTCCGTTCAAAGATCATATTTCAGATTTTTTAAAAATTTGCTTTCATTCCCAACTCACAGATATCTGAGTTTAGCCTCATGTTTCTCAACAATAAAAAAAAAATCACTTAAAAAGTGAAACACCTGGCATCCAAAACATGAAGGGGAAAAAGAAATTAAAAGGAAAATTACTTTTAGCCCAATAACAAGTTATTTAGTCTTAAGTGGCTTTAGTTTGTTTTTTTCCTTAGTATTACATTACTTCATCTTAAAAGTAAGATTTAAAAGCTTAAATCTTAACCTGTCTTTGGAGAGAAATATGTAATCCGATGCTGTTTATAAACTATTTCCCTCGAGGAGCATTGAATAAAAGATGTAAGAGCCATGGCAATCAGCATCTAACAGTTCATATTTTGCCAAACACATTATTGGTGACCTGTAACAAAAGCATATTGTGATAGCTGGTATTGGTGGTCCACTGAACTGAGCTGGAAGGTGATTGGAAAAGCTGATGGAGCATTCTTTTAGTGTGTCTAACAGAATGTTTCTAGAGAAGTCTGGTACACAAGTCACTGTGCCTAGTAAGGAAGAACCGCTCTCAACTTGGGCAAGGCCACCCATAGGTTAGAGGGCTAGATGGAGGCAAATGCAGAAAGGAGCAGCCTGCTGGGACACAGACCTCACCCTCCCTGAGTAGCTGTGCTTGCTGCTGCTGCTGTCACTAAGGGCAGCAGCCTCTTCATTCTCCAGCCTCTGAAAGCACACATACGCCAGTGAACTGTCCAGAGAACTTCCGGCCCTTCAGCCTCAGACTGAAAGGGGCAGGAATATATTTGTGTATTACTAGTGTGTGTCTAATTTTTGTAGTTTTTGTACGAGTTCATAGATATGGCTTTGCCATGAGTCTCCAGAAGACTGGTAGACTTGGACTGTGTATGTGTGTTGTCAAGGGGAAGTTTGCAAACATGTATGGAGTTCCATGTTCTCCTGCCAGAGGAGGAGGTCAATTGCTCTGCTCTATTACTCTGCCTTGTTTCTTTGAAGCAGGGTCTCTCATTGAGCTTGGCAACTAGGAAGTATCCCTGATCCCCCTGGTTCTGTCCATACCCCTACAGTGCTGGAGTTACAGGCTCACATAACTACACCTGGCTTTCTTACATACTTTCTAGGTATTTGAACCCAGGTCCTCATACTTGCACAGAAAATATTCTTACCCACTAAGCTATCTTCCCAGCCCCCACTTGGATGTTTTAGCAATGCTGAATCTTATGAGACCTTGGAGACACTTGGCGAGGAACCAAATGTATTTTGTTTTATGAGGTAGTCATTAGCCATTGGGGGCCAGAGACAGGATGTTAATGGTTTGAATATGAAATGTCCCTCAGAGGCTCATATGTGGAAGGCTTGGTCAGCAGCTGGCACCATTATTTTGAAAGATCCTGAGAACGCTAGGTCTTGAGCCTGTTTTGTGGACTTGCCTTTGGAGGTATCTTATTCTTGGTCCCTTCTTATTTTCTCTCTCTCTCTTTCTCTCTGCTTCCTAGAAAAGAAAGAAAACAATACAATGAACACAAGCTGTATTGTTGGACCCTCTAGTTCTCTAGTTTTGAGGCTACAAGCTTTTTGAACTGTCTACCAGTCCCTGACTCTCTAGCCTGAAGACTGCCATTCTGTTTCATACAAACCGGTCTAATACATCCCCATATGTGGGTGTATATGTATACACACGTGCACAGTCTATGCTTTCTAATCCTCTGGAGAAGCCTGACTAATATAGATATGATAGCAAATTGTTTCCAGTGTCTTTTAAACACAGTGAGAGCATATTTGCTTGGGGGAAGTCTTACAACATCAATAATTAAAGCACACAGCTACATGCTAACTGTGCTAAAAGCTAGGCCTTGCCCATTAAGATCAGATCAAAAGAGTTCCACGAGTGTCAAGATATCAGTAATTAGAAGAACACTGTGTAAAGATCCTGAAGCCTAGAATTCAAATCCTATATCTGCCAAAATGAAGCAGCCTGACATTAGACAGGCCAAACAACTGCTCCGAGCCTATGGTGTAGAACAAAGGAGCTGGGTGACAGAGCTAACTCACCCAGTTCCCATAAACAGCCTGTGACCTGATGGCTCTAGGTGTGATTCACACTGATCAGCAGCATTCTCATCTGTGCACGGCTTCATCAGAGCGCCTTAGCTGCTGTACCAACTCAATCTTCATCTCTGCGCAACTGATTCACATTAGACCGGGCAAGGCACAAAGCTGTTCCTATTATACTCAAAGCATTTCAAATGACATAGCGTAGAGACGCTTAATTGGAGTTTTCTGACCATACTCTGCTTGCCGTTTTGAGATGATTACAGTGTAGAATTTTTTAAATGTACATATATTTATCTTCATTTCTTGCTTTCTCCTTCCATAGTTCCTCCCAGAGTGTCCTCACCTCCCTACCCACTCAGCTTCATGCTATGCTCTTTCTTTGTCTCAAAGAGAGGAAGGAAGGAAGGAAGGAAGGAAGGAAGGAAGGAAGGAAGGAAGGAAGGAAAAAGAAAGGAAGAAAGAAAGAGAGAGAGAGAAAGAACAAAAGAACGAAAGAAAGAACACTAAGAACACATTTTAGCACTCAAAAGAAATCACAGAGTCCATTTTGTATTGGCAGATTACTCCTGGGAACTGCCCTGGAGTGTGATTGATCCCTAGGTGGCACCCCACAGAAGAAAACTGATTTTCCATTTGCCAGCAAGTCTCAGCTGAAAATAGCTTCTTGGTGAGAGGTGGGATTTGCATCCACTTCCCCTCTTTTGGGCTAAGATTTTGTCTGGTTTGAGCTTGTAAAGGCCTGGTAAGTGCTGTCAGTCCATTGTATAAGATGATGCTGATTCCTTGCTGTCATTCATTACCTCTGGCTCTTACAATCTGTCTGCCTCCTCTTCTGCATAGTCCCCTGAGCTCTGAGAGGAGGGGTTTGTAAAGACACCTCATTTAGGACTCAGTGCTCCAAAGTCCCTCACTCTTTGCAAATTGTTCAATTGTGGATCTCTATTAATTCCCATCTACTGAAAGAAGCTTCTCTGATGAGGGCTGAGTGAGGCACCATCTATTGGTGTGGCACTATGTTATTAAGAGTTATTTTATTGCTATGTTCCTTTAGTGGAAGAGTAGTAATAGGTTTCTCTCTAGGGTCAATGACCTATTGAGTTTTAGATCCTTGGCCACTTTAGCAGATAGGTTCCATCTCATGGAGAGGGCCTTAAATCCAATTTTTTAAAAGTGGTTGGTTATTCCTATAACATTTATACCTCTATTACACAAATATGCCTTTCAGGAAAGTCACTGTTGTAGTAGACAAGCCTTGTAGATGGGTAATATTGATAATTACCTTTCTCCTCCCATAGCATACAAAGTAGTTCCCATCACCATGAATACTAGTCAGTAGCAGTAAAACTGCTGGTTGGATACCAATTCAATTTCTTCATAGCCAGTGTCAAAATTAAGTGGTGTCTTCAGCAATAGAACCTTAACATCAAGTTGTGGAGCATAAACAATATCCTTGGCAATATCCTGTTATGTTTATGGGGCCTAAGGGGCCCCTTTGACCAATGACTCAAGAAGATATAACCCATTCCTAACACTGGAAGCTTTATCTGGTGGCATTTTACATCTAGTCAGGGACATTGACTCCCCCATTGCATGATGACTCTATTTAAATTCTTTTTAGCACAGATGTATTGTAGGAAGCATCTACAGTAGTAGGTTTCTGTTGTGTGAAGCTGTTTGTTCATTTGCTGGCCGCCAAGACTCCCGAAATAACCACACAGAAACTGTATTAATTAAATCACTGCTTGCCCAATCACTTAGTATTTCTGGCTAACTCTTATATCCTAAACTAACCCATCTCCACTCATCTGTGTATCATCACATGGCTGTGGCTTACTGGGTAAAGTTCTGTCCCTGGCATCTGTCTCCAGTGGGGTTCCATGGCTTCTCCTGACTCCAGCTTCTTTCTCCCAGCATTCAGTTTAGTTTTCCCCACCTAGTTTTACTCCACCTATCACAGGCCCAAAACAGCTTTTTTTTATTAACCAATGGTATTCACAGCATACAGAGGGGAATCCCACATCAGGTTGCCATATGGTTTTCCAAAATGCCTTTAGTATTAGTTTTCCCTCTCCACAATCCCACCACCATTTAATACTTTGTAGTTTTCCTTTTTGTCTCTATAACATTGTGTTCTATTTCTCCTTTGGAAGATGATCACAAACCTACCTCCCATCCCTTACTCGCTACCTAAACTTGGTTTATTCATATTGAAACACATACTTCATAAGCTTAAAAGCTCTCATCCACACATAATAGAAAAGATACCATTTTGTATTTGGGGATCTGGGCTATTCAGAATTTTTGTTGACATATTCTTGAAGTTCAAGTTTCCCTTCCCATTTCTCACATCAAAAATATAATTTTAAAACAATAATGGAATTGATTTTGGATCCAAACCCTGAAAACTCTTTTAACTAGTTGCTATTGGGCAAGATGAACACCCCCTTGTCATAGTCGTGTGTGTGTGTGTGTGTGTGTGTGTGTGTATCATTATGTCATGCTAGACATTTATATGGTACTAATGTATTCCAGCCATAATTGAAATGTCTAGACACAAAAAGTATATTAATTTTAAATTAAGACTGCCCTGAGGGAGGAAGAGGGACAATAATTGCATAAGCAAACAATGCTTTCCTAAACAGATTAGAGCCAAAATAACCCTGAAAAAGAGTGCCCTGTTTCTTAGCTTTTCAACTTAAAGGAGCTTCCCTTAAAGAGAGGGGAGTGAGGTTGGCCCAGCTTGAAATAGAATCTTTCCCAGCATCCAAAAGGAAGGGTGTTTTGGACCTTCTCACAGTCTTCAATGTACTGGAGCCAGCATCTCACACCTCTCTCAAGCAAGGGATTCAAAGACCTACCCTGGACCTAGAAAATGAAAAGCTGAACACAGAAAGAAGCCAGACCTTAGTCTACCACATACTCCAGGAAGTTGTGTGGATTGGTTTCATTTCATGAAAAATATTCCTACTTATCATGGACTAGAAACTGTTTTTTTTAAAGTAATATTTGCTTTGGGAATGGATAAATTCTCTCAAAACATACTATATTCTATTCAGTAGTTACCAACTAGATTGATAAAAAGAATTCTTAACTTCCTTTTCCTGACTGACGTGGATACACCAAGAAAATTACACTGAGGGTTTCTACATCCACTCTGGATGCTTCTGTCATACTGAACTTACCAAGGATCACCCAAGACTCTCCTCACAAACATATGGCAGTCACACAATTTGAAGGCTTGCAGTCTCAATGCAGAAGAGTAGATTCCTGGAGACTGCAGACTCCTGTTTACCAGGCAAAGAAAAGAAAATGATCCTTAGGCAATAATGCACCTCACTGAAAGTGAGGACAACTGGAGAGTCTCCTAAGGAGATGGCTGTCCTTACAAGGAAGACTGTAAACTCAGAGAGCAAGAATGAGAAGCAAAGCATTTTTTTGAGACAATATTCACAACATGATTTCTATTGAATGATGAAAACTGTCACACATAGTGCGTGCACATATACTTGGTAGGATAAAAAAATCTAATAAGAAGCAGGAATCAATAAGGAAGTATGCTCTGAGTCAATCATCTTTCTACTGGTGGAAACTGGATAGGCGATCTTTTGATTGACCAAAGTAGGAACCAGAGACAGTGTAAGCAATGACCCACACAGAACTCAGTTCAACAGGGTGGGACTAGCCTTGAAGAAGTAATGATTGTGGGTTTGCTGGGGCTTTAGACATCATTGGGCAGAATTAGACTGGAGATGGTGAGGGAGAAGATTTGTCACATGAGCTGCCAAACGAAACTCCCGTGCCAGTTTTGTGGCTATCTTTCTAAGGAAGACTATTTCTAAGGAAGTGTTGCAAAACTGAGCATGTCTTTGGGGAACACAGAGAAGGAGTTGCCAGATTACTAATGAAATATGAAGAGTCTTTATTGTAGATTTCCTGGGGGCTCACTAAATGATTTCATGCAGGTGCATAAGTGAGAAAATAGGAAAAAATGTATTTTACTAGGCAGGCTTTGTAAGCCAAATACATGCATTAGGGTGAAAAACTCGCCAGTGTCTATCTCCTCACTGAGGCCGCAGACCGCAGCTAAGTTGGGAAGATGTTTTTGCAAAACTATGAAAGCACAATCAACCCTTCAGGACTCTCCTCTGCTGCAGTCTAGCCTAAAATGCTAGGACTAGCATAACTCCATTTTCCCCATCTACAAATTCATGAATCAGAAGGTAATTATTAATTACCCTGTTGACCACAGGCAACGTGCAGTCAAACAAGTATCTCGCGACTGACCCAAAACTTGCATTCAAAAGACCAACTCTAATGGCATTTGTGTTTCAACAAGTGAAACTGTCTTCAGAGCTCAAATCCAACTATTTTTTTTTAACTAAACTATTCTAAGTGAATTGTGTTTTAAGTGTATCGAGTTCTCTGAGAACAAATACACCTTGTGAACATCAACGAAGTAGAGGGTTATGAGAAAACTAGCCCACTAAGAGACAAAGCGAATCACACAAGCAGTGGAATGAAGAAGAGCCGAGCATGACGGCTCTTATGTATAATGCAAATACTCAAGAAGTTGAGGCAAGAGAATTGCTGTGAGTTCAAGGCAGGCCTGGGATATATAAGTTCCAAGCCAATTTAGGCTACAGAGTGAGACCCTAGCTCAGTAATACAAAAGGAAGGGGAAAGGGAAAAGAAAGAAACAAATAGCAAAGAGAGCCATAGACCTGCCACCAGGAGGGTGGCCTCGGGGCTTCAGAAGATTAGTGCTGTCAATATGGCACTGCGTCCCAATCTATGTGATACCCAGAGGCACATCCACTCTTCATACCTAAGTAGGCTAAGAGATCGAAATGGTAACCTAACTTCATTTTTAATCCACGGGACAAGTGAAACCATGCTAAGCAAGCTTTGATCTTCTCAAGAGAAGAATTATGCATGTTGGGATTGCCCATTCCCAGAGAAGATAGTGAAATGCCAATATAAAATATCATTTCCATACAAGAGTATCCTGAAGTCATAAAAATAGATGAGCGCTGGCACCAACATCATAGAATGTGGCAATGATCTTAGTGTCTTTCTAACATAACTCCTTACCTTCATGAATATCCATCTGCTCCCCACTTCCTAGCCCCCCAGAAACTGAACACAGTATCTTCTGAGCTCTTGTAATTAAATTGTGGGTGTACATAATATCACTTCAGAATCTCCCCCAGAGCCTTCTCCATGCTCTTTCCTCTTCCACCTACACAAAGTGGTTAATGTTGAAGCCATTGTAGACAGGCACCATCTTAAGCCAACATCACAGGTATCATCTGGAGCTCATTAAAAATGCATGGCTGAGATTCTATCTGGACTGCTGGAAGCAGAATGTACATTTTAGTACGCTTGCTCACGGATTCACTTGTGCAAGGTACTGATCTACACTGGTGGTGCCACACTCAAAGAATCCCTGAATTGTCTGTCACCTGGAGGAGAGCCAGCCGCTGATCAGAAACATCCCGCCTTGAGTTCATAGAAGACTTGCAAATACACTTTATCTAAGACAAAATTTCTGTTCCTGATTGTTAATACAATAAGCATTCCAAGAAATCCCCCCCACCCAAATTTATTCCTGCCACAATCAAACCTGAACCCTCTCCTTCTGGAATCTAGACCATTTTGAATACCTTTAGTAGAAGTCTGAACCAAGAGCCCATTTCATTACACGACAGATTTCCTCAAGGCCTCACACTAAGGGCGCTTTTTTTTTTAACTTTTTAGCAGACAGGTTATATGAAATAAAGATGGGTTTTTTTTCATCCACCGGCTATTTCCAGATCCAGCTTCCCATCCTGCCATTATTCCACAGCATTTTCAAGTTCTTTCTCAGAAGCCCAGTGTCAACTTCAGCATCCCTGCCTGCTTTGAGCATCTATCACTTTAAGAGTGAGATCATTCTTCTCAGCATATTATGAGCCTTTTTTGTCAGGTAGTTAACTAAACTGGCACCAGTTAACTGTGATCTAAACTTCATATTGACAGATCTGGCAACAGACTGACATTCCTTGCACTAATTTTGGCTGCCCAATCTGAAAAAAAATGCTTGAAATATGATTTATCTTAAGCTGACAGCAGTGTTCATTGGGGTGCCAGCCACTGACAGAGAAGGAAAAGACCCAGCATAAAAATCCTAGTGACTTGTGCTTTCATGACAGGAAGAGAGAACTTAGGGTCTCTGCTCCTCAAAGTCATAATTTAATTTAACAACCAGGAAAACAAATGCTTCTTACTAAACCTCACCATCAACAATCTATTTTTCTCTGCTACCACATCTGTCTTACCTTGTAAAGTCCCGGATTACCATCCTCAAGTCTTACAATAATGCACGACACACATCAACTATCCCGGCAGCTCGGTGGAGCCCCTGAAATACAATTATAGGAAAAGATCTAATAAGCCAGAGATTAGCAGCAGAAATGTGAACACCACTAACTGTCTTTCTTTGGGGCGGATGTGAAAGCTAAAAAACTAGCCTGCTGGAGGAAGAGCAGCGCGAAGTGGGGACGATCCATCAGCATAATCATGCCACGCGGATGACAGTGGCAGCCGTATCGTGTGACCAGTAGACCTTGCATCTCTCCTCTTCCAGAGAAAACGAGACACAGGAATACATTCAAACATTAACAAGATGATGTCTGGAATGCTATTAATATTTCTTACACCAGCCATGCTCTATTCACAGCCCCACCCATGTGTTTTTAGATTATGCCAACATTATGTGCAAATCCTTGACTACACAGCTGTGCGGTGTCATCTTCTTGTTGGTGCGGTTTGACATGAAGGGTATTCCTGTGTGTGAATAGGAAAGGCGAATGACATAAAATAGCCTTGGGCTCTGGGCTCAAATCCTTTTACTGGTATCTATGGTAGCCAGGGTGGCAGGGAGAGGTGTAAAGACCACCTATCAGCTAAAACTATTTGCGTGTTTTCTGGAACCTTCAAACCAGACTGAGCTGAGCTCTCCTGAGAAGAAAGCTGGACACTACAGGGCCATTAAGGGCATATTAAGTGACCATTTACCAGGAGGTCACCCCTTGGGGGGATAGGGAATTGTTTTGTTTTTCAGAGGAATCTTCACTCTTTGCTCTCCGTTTTTGGACGCTGCGGTGTAAATGTAGAAATAAAAACACGTGAAACGAGACATGCATCACCACGCGTGGCAAGCCCACGTCACGATGGTCCGGGTTCTCCACCTCACCACTTTTTGCCTCTCCTTGCTCATTTGTCACTAGGTGGTGTGGTGCCCAGCTACTGATGTCCATGACACTAGACTGTCCGCAGCTCCTTTTCCCATTAAAACCGTCTTCCACATGGCGCATTTCCTTCTCTCCACTCCAAAGTGACCTGGGCGCCCTAGGCTGCCTCCCCTCTCCCCGCCAATCTCTTCAGGGCTCTGAAGCCAAGACATTCTTGTGTAAGGACAGCTACAACTTGAGCAAGCAGGCAGCTTTAATTCACATAGCTTGAAAAGATTTTTTTTTGCTTTGTTTCATTTTGTTTTTGTTTTCCCTAGACAAGAAGAAACTCTTCATAACTTGGGAAGAGAAAAGAAAAGAAGGGGAGGGGAGGGGAGGGAAGGGGAGGGCTGGAAGGGAAGAGGTTAAAAAAAAATTACCTGAAGTCAGTATGTGGATTGAGCTTCTGCCAGGCAAGAAAAATTAAACTGGAGTTGCTCATGCAAAATTCCACCTCAGTGGACTGTAACTAAACTGCTTACCCTGAGAAACTGGGACTACAGAGATAGCACAGGCCGGGTTCGAGAACACAATGACGTAGCTCTTCAACCTTGGCCTTTACAGAAAAGCCTGATGCTGCCAGGTCTCCTGGTCCCCACCGTATGTGACAATGACCAATATCCTTTCTGTTCTTTGGTTTTGCCCGCTGTAGCCTTTCTCTCTAGACCACCAACCTCTTTAGTTCGTCTTGCCAGAGCTCTTTTTCTATTTGATGGAGTAAAGCGTTGCCCAATCCTAGAACTCAAAATAAACCAATTAAGATCTTTGAAAGTGTAATTTTGTCCTTTAAAACTGAAGAGACATATTGGTCACAGACATGTTTTGTGTGTGAGTGTAGACAGAAACTATATGTCGCACCAGACATCTTCTGTCCATCAATCTGCAGGGGAAATGGAAGGGTACAATTCTTTATTTGGTCATAAAGCAACATTTCCTGGGGTCTCACTCTTTGACACAAAACCTTCCCAGGTATTATCATTCCTAACATCTCTAAACCATATAATTGCTTTCTCCCACCCCCTGCCTGACACACTGTGCCTACATATTAAGCGTGTCTTGACCTGTCATCTGTGTTCCTCCAACGCCACTAGGTCAAGCTCTGCCCCTTTAAGAAAACATGGATTCTCTGTCCTAATATATACAAGACTGGATTCACAAAGGTGGAATTCTCCCTCCAAAGGAGCAAGGGAAACATGGAGAGATCCCTGTGGGTAATGATATAGGCCATTAGCAGCATGGCGTGCAGGAATTCACATTGATTCTGGCCCTGTCTGACATTAACACAAATGCTCACCCCAGCCCCTGGAGGTAAGCATTGAGAAGAGCAACCCTGTATTTACAGTGGTGTCGGGACAGAGAAAGGGAGACAGTACAAGAACCCTGGAGGGCCTCTCATTCTCCCACTCTTAAGACCCCCCCACTTTGTACTCTGAAAGGACCTGGAGCTACATAACAGAAAGAAGCAGCCTTTCTTTTGTTTTTGTTTTTAATTTTTTATTGATTCTTCGTGAATTTCACATCATGCACCCCAATTCCACTTGTCTCTGAGTACCTCCATATCTGCCCTCGGCTCTTGCAACCTCCCCCAACCCAAAGAAAACAAAAAATAAAAATAAGTATTTAAAAATCTCACCATGGAAGCTGCAGTGTGTCACCCAGTATACCTTTTTGCCCTATTACACCTAAACTGACTTTACACTTAAGGCAGAAAAAAATAATGAAAAAGGCAGGATAATAAAATAATACGCGCAGTGGGTATTCAATGGGTGTGTGTGGGTAAGACAAGGAAAGGGGTGAATTCATTTGTAGTCAGCCATAAACAAAACTCTCCCTCCTTGCCCTCACCTCCATGCACAGGATAATGCTTAAGACGATGGGGTGGCAGAGGCTGATTTCAGATTAAGAACAACTGACCCACACCTGAAACATCTGCCAGTGTTTCTTGTTGGCCTCTGCTTACGTCACAACCCCAGGCAAGACCAGGAGACTGAAATGAGAGCCTTGAGAGAGGCAAGCGTGGTACTCAGCAGCTCAACATGCAACTTGTCTAACGATCCACGCAGAAAGTGCATAATTACCATTGTCCCCAGTTTATAGACTGGAAAAGAAAAGAGACTGAGGCTCAGCCATATTCAGAGAGAAGTCCAAGAACAAGCAAACCTACTGGGATGCCCATGTAGATGCTCTGACCCAGGGCCAAAACTGCTGGGCCTAGGAACCTCCCATTTTCCTTCTATGGCATTTCTATGAATACCTACTTCTTGAGGAAGAAGAACCACACTTGAGAAATACACAGAAGGCTTGTTCCATGTACCTGCTGAGGACACAAAGAGGGTAAGCTTCTGGTGGAAAGAACAGAAAGAAGGACTGGTTAGGTCTCTAGTTGAGTATTTGTCAAGAATCTAGGAGATTCTAATGTCAAATTAATGATACTAAATTGTGTGACTTAAAATTACTCCAGCCTACAGCCTCTTTGGATATCAGTATGGCAATTTCTCAGAAAATTAGGAAACAACCTTCCTCAAGACCCAGCAATACCACTTTTGGATATATATCCAAAGGATGCTCAATTGTGCCACAAGGACATCTGCTCAACTATGTTCATAGCAGCGTTGTTTGTCATTGGCAGAACCTGGAAACAACCTAAATGGCCCTCGACTGAAGAATGGATAAGGAAAATGTGGTACATTTACACAATGGAGTACTACACAGCAGAAAAAAATAACAACATCTTGAAATTTGCAGGCAAATGGATGGAGCTAGAAAACATCATTATGAGTGAGGTAACCCAGACCCAGAAAGACAATTATCACATGTACTCACTCAAAAGTGGTTTTTAAACATAAAGCAAAGAAAACCAGCCTAAAAATCACAATCCCAGAGAACCTAGACAACAATGAGGACCCTAAGAGAGACTTACATAGATCTAATCTACAGGGAAGTATAAAAAGACAAGATCTCTGGAGTAAATTGAGAACATGGGGACCATGGGAGAGGGATAAAGGGGAGGGGAGATGCAGGGAGGGGAGCAGAGAAAAATGTAGAGTTCAATAAAAATCAATTTAAAAAAAAAGAAAAAAATCTGTATCACTGGGGCTGGAGAGATGACTCAGTGGTTAAGATCAGTGACTGCTCTTCCAGAGGTCCTAAGTTCACCCACATGGTGGCTCACAACTCCAGTTTCAGAGGACCTGACACCCTCACACAGACAATATGCAGACAAAACATCAGGGTATGTAAGATAAAATTAATTAATTAAAAAAGAAGAAGAAATCCATAAAAAAGAAAGAAAGAAATTACTCCAGCCACATGATTCTGTGAAAAATATACCTTTGTATTCCTATGAACCTTTGCACGTGGTTGGAGCAGGCGTGAGAACAATAACGGTGGTAATAGCTACTACAGAACTCTCATTACATGCCAGGCTCTGGTTGTCAGGTGTGTAACTCAGCACCATGTGAGCAAAGGCAGTGATAAGAGGTAGGACCAGGACAGAGCCAACCATCAGCTAATAAGAGCAAAATTTGAATGGAATCAAAGGGAAGAGAAATTCATTCCAGTATGTTGTGCAAGACTCAGCTTACCCTTCAAGGAGACAAAGAAACCTTTAGACAAAAAATGCCAAAGAGGCCACCCACCATGGCAGGCCACACAACCACAGGTCCACAAAAGGGAGCACAGCTGCACTGCACTCTGAGAGCTTCTGGTGACAATCACCAAAGCACAGAGCCTGGTGGCTCTCATATCCCTGTTCACTCTGCGTAAGGAGGTGCTCCCTCATCGCTTCCTCACTGGCCCTTCTCAGATTCCTGGTGATGTAGCTGCTGAACGAAATTGCAGGTTCCTTAAAGGCAAAGCCTACAGCTTTCTGTGCAGTTCCACAAATGTCGGCTCACTGATTCCTGCAGCATTGTCCCAGTGAGTATCAGCGGAATGGAGGGAAGAACCAATGTGAAAGCAACAGCCATTTCTACTTGGTGCGCCTGTCCAGACTGTCCTTCATTGGGATGGCAGCCGGGACACATGGTAGCAAATGGAAATCCTTCCCAACTGCAGCCTTCCTGGGCTGTCTTCCTCATTGTTGTGACTTTATAGCTACCTTGGTCTGCTACCCATTATGTCAGTAAAGAATTCTGCAAAATTGAAAGGCATCAATGAACTCTCTGGTTAGTTGGGCTTACACACAAATGAAATTCAATTACAGTCTTTAACTATATTGAGTATGCCCTAGATTTCACACCAATATATGGCTTTAAATTTTTCTTATACTTCAGACAGTAGCCATCACATACATATTAACTCAAGTGGTAAAACTTTGGGCATCTGCCTCAGCATTATGTCTATTTTCAGGCCTCATGTCAGACCTACTGAACCCAAGTCCCTCAAAGTTATATTTGACTGTCTATGGTTTCCAAATCTGTCTAGAAATTCTTGTGAACCAAAAGAATGAAAACAAAATAAAACAAAACAAACGTGCTGACCAAGGTATTTTGAGATTTTCAGAGGCTTTAGGTAGAACAAGGGCAGAGAATATAGACAAGTCTGTAGTGTTGGAGAGTTAAAGAAATGTCCCAGCTGAGAAGCTCCTCACACACAACCTCACAGAAACTTTTAAGAATTAGTGGAGTGTGTATGTGTGTGTGTTTAAATGTAGTTATGTCACTTGGACATGATATTATTCCTCCTAAGAGCAATAAATATCTAATAAAAATTCCAGTATTAGACATGGAAAACTTCCCTTTGAGGTTTTGGTCAGAGGAGTACAAGAGACCCCCAAAATAGTATAAGCTATTGCTATTGTCCTTGTTTGCCTTCGAGAACTTGGAGGTAAGACCCTATTGCTGAAACCACACACATCCGACCTAGGATTTGCAGGAATAGAACTAGAACTGAGCTGAAAGTCTCCTCCTTGAGAACTAATTCTTGTTGTACCTGAAGGTGCAAAGCCAGCATCCAAAGAAGAAATGCAATCAATAATTGATGTGGGATACCCTTCTGTATGCTGTAAATATATTTTATTACCATTGGTTAATAAAGAAGCTGCTTTGGGCCTATGGCAGAGCACATTAGACCAAGATGGGAATTCTAAGCAGAGATAGAGGAAAAAAGAAGGTGGAGTCAGGGAGATGCCATGTAGCTGCCAAAGGAGAAAGATGCCAGATGGAACCTTAACGGTAAACCCTGAGCCTCATGGTAAAATACAAAAGAATAGGAATGGGCTAATTTAAGATGTAAAAGTTAGTTAATAAGAAACCTGAGCTAATAGGTCAAGCAGTGTTTTAATTAATATAGTTTTTGTGTGATTATTTCAGGTCTGGGTGGCTGGGAAACGAACAAGCAGCCTCCACCAACAAATAGTACTAAATAGCTGTAAAATCTATGACTCACAACAATGAACAGTTGAGCAAAATATCCTCATTGGTGCAATAGTGATGTGTTTATCTTAGGGTTAATCAACAGGTGTCTAATTGGCCCACTCAGTAGGAAGGAATCCATGTTTGGTACAGTAAAATTAGCCAATAACCAATGGCTGGTGAGGTCATGGACTCTAGAAGAGAGCCTATTATTGTCACTTTCCTAAACCAGTATAATTTATGAGTTCTACATATTTATCTTCATACCCACAGACAAATGTAGATATCACTCCTCATTTAACAAGCTTCTTTTGTATCAGATGGAAACTTTCATAGAAATAACAACTGGTCAAAATTTAGAGAACAACTAATTATGGGGTGTTCAACTGTAGTCGATGTACCTATAACACAAGCACTGCACCTAAGGCTCAGGGAATATCTCAGAAGTGGAGCTGAAAACGTCTGTTTTGGAAATGTAGCCACATTTGACTTAGCTTTAGTAACCTTGCACTGTAACCAGGTCAAAACTGTCACCATTGCAATCTATCCACCTCCAAATAACTACACAGAAGAGATTAATGTATATAATGAAGTAGGTGCCCAAAAGAATGCTCAAGAGATGAGCAGACAAGACTAGCTGGCGTTCTGTATCTTAGATTGCCTCTCCTCATTTAGTGCATGTTGTCTGAACAGGTAATGAGTCCTTGATACAAATTGACTACTGCTATGATTGCTAATAGACCTTACTGTACCCTCTTGCTGGAGTAATTTTCATCTACTCCATATCAAGGCAGGTATCCTATTTTAAACAAGTCTCCATCTCTCTGTCTTCCTCATGAACTCTGTTGCATCTGTCCTTATCTTCATTCATTTAGTAGAGACTTTTCCTACCACATTTGTTCTTTTACAAAGTGACTTTGCTACTTCCCTACTAGGAGTTAGAATATCAACCCCACCTTAAATTTAGACAGGCACTATGACCTATGTGACTAATCAGGTACACACACAAAAAAGAGGCATGGTTCCACTGCCTAGACCATTCTTAACTGTTCTGACCACCCTTAACTACCCTGACCACATTTATTTTGAAACATTGGCAATCCATCACTGTATTAATTAGTATTTGTAGTGCTGTGAAAAGATACCATGACTAAGACAACTCTTATAAAGAGAAACATTTAATTGAGGTGACTCATTTACAATTTCAGAGGTTTAGTTTATTATCTTCATGATAGAACATGGTGGTGTGCAGGCAGACACGGGACTGGAACAGGAGCTGAGAGTCCTACATCTTGAGCCACAGGCAACAGGAAGTGGTCTGAGACACTGAGAGTGGCTTGAGCATATGTGATACCTCAAAGCTCATCCCCACGTGACTCCCTTCTTCCAACAAAGCCACATCTCCTAATAGTGACACTCCCCATGAGCTTATGGGGGTAATTTACATTCAAATTAACACAATCACATTAACCATTCAGCAATTTCATCACTTAGTTTGGTACACTGAAATCCAGACACCATGTAATAAGTACAAGGCACTTTGAGATAACAATTAAATGAGAAGTGAAGGTACTTGGAGAGCCAATGGAGGATAAGATCCTAAGAGGAAGAATCCAAGACCACATACACTACCCATGTAGTCTTTATGTACTAGAATGAAATTTCCCATCATGCCATAACCTTCTGTGTCTTTTACCACTGTGTGCATGTAGCTGAAATAGAGTAGTCATTGATAAACTTGTGTTAAGTTCTTACTGAACCAATTTTTTTTCTCATGGAGGGCCTGGGGGAAGGCCAATAAGTTAGAACGATTGATCCCTGACTGTTAACTTACTGGGTATCAAGCTGGTCCATTTTTCATGTTAACTGGAAAATCTGTCTTTATGAAGGAGTGTGTGCCATCAAAGCGCAGAAGAAGCATGGCCGAATGTAACATCACCACACTGATGACTACAAGCTCCAAGTGCAGAGCCACAGGAGCATTCTGTGTGGGGCCACTCACATTCAATCCCCAGTGTGACTCCTGAGCTCACACAGGGTCACAAAGTTTAAAAATAAACAAACAAACCAATTATTTCCTGTGCAGTCACAGCAATGACTGGTTGGAGCCCTACAAAGAAGAGGAATGTAATGTATTATCTGGAGAGGTGTGTGTCTGTCAAGGACAAAGAAGGGACTGTCTTGGCTATGGCAGAAAGAATTTGAGGGCATAGTGTTTTATGATCTCAGGGTCCTCAAAGCTCCTCACTGACTGAGGATTTGATTATCCCAATACAGTATAATTTTCCCCATTGACAGACTTATTGAAGCCTACACACACACACACATACACACACACACACACTAGCCTAGCAGACAATGAAAACCTTGAGACTGTCAATGGTTTTATACGTGCCAGAACCAGTAATATTAACAAGGTATCCTGAAGGTTTACACACTTGTATCTGGAACCCTTTCTTGAAAGCATGTTTATGCACAAACATCACTCTTTGAAGAACAATGGCTTTGCTTCCATAAGAACCTTAAGAAAAACACGCATAGAGTGTGTCTCCTCTTTTCGTCAGCCAAACAGCTTAAGACTTTAAATAATATGAATATTATCACTTTGCCTAGGAAGCAAAGTCTGTTTTCTCCCAAATATCAGGAGTTCATTTCACCATCTCAGGGTAGCAAGCAATTACAGACCGAGATACGCTGTTCCACGCTCTGCACAGATGTCAGGGGTAGATGAATGTGCATGTCTAGAATAGAGCCATTAGCCCTAGGAAAAAAAGATTGATAATAGCAAGGAGAGCATGAACAAGCCTTTGTTTGCCTGTCTCTGCTTCCTATGAGGTTTTCTTCATGTTTCTCCTTTTCTTTGCAGAGCCAGGGCTGTGTGTTTGGCATTGAGAGTTGTCTGTGAGGATTTTCCAGCTATTCTTTGATGTGGGTACAGTTCTTCTATTCTTTCAGTTCCCTGTAAAACTGCTGCATTCTCATGTAAAATCAACTTCACCTCTGAAATCATATATGAGGCCCACTAATGAAACTGACATTGTAGCCATATTAAAAAGGTCCTGCTCCAATATTTGATCTGTATCCATAAACATATTTATGTTGTCCCTTAGTTTGAAAACACCATTCTCAGTGCAGGGAGCAAACCCTGAGGCATGTTAAATGGCTCAAGTTGTGCCTTCTGCCAATAACAGCATGAAGTAACCTTCCCACCACCCTCACCCTCACTCCCAGCACTAGGAGCTTCAACAGTCCTACCTCGTTCCCAGCTGAGACATGCAAGGACAGATCCTTGTGGTTGGTACTTGTGTAAAATTAAACTACTGCGGTGCTTAGCACCTGAGTGGTTCTAACTGCTGTGGAATGCCCGGGTCATTAGTCAAAGAGTCTGACATTTGCCTTCATGAGCTCTGAAATCTGTGCCTCACCTCTTACAGCAGTGTCATGGCATGACGGTTGCTGTATCAGCTCATGCTGCTAAAACGAAATACTATGGTCTAGCTGGCTTAATAAACACAAGCGTATCTCTGATGGTTTGGGAGGCTGAGATGCCCAGAATCAAGGCACCAGCACATTCAGTGCTTTGTCAGGACTCTACATGGCTAGTGACAGCAACCTTCTCACTGTGTCATGAAACTAAAATGTTTGAGAAGGGAGGGAGGAGAGGCTGGGAGAAAAGAGAGACATGAGAACATGAACCATATGACCTCGTCTAAGCCTAACTAGTTCCCAAAGCTTCATCTCTACAGAACATTACAACGAGTTTAAAAACTCAACAAAAGAATAGAAGAGGACACAATTCAGCTCATGCAAATTATTAAGACTGTGTTGAAAACTCAGAACAAAGCAAGTCTAAGAGCTCATTAGAAGCACTGGTCCCAGGCCGGGCCGTGGTGGCGCACGCCTTTAATCCCAGCACTCAGGAGGCAGAGGCAGGCAGATCTCTGTGAGTTCGAGGCCAGCCTGGTCTACAAGAGCTAGTTCCAGGACAGGCTCCAAAAGCTACAGAGAAACCCTGTCTCGAAAAACATCTGCAGCATAAACATATAAGCATATTGGCCCTATAGAGGGCCCCAAAATAAGTCTCCCAAACAGAAGAACTGTTGAGCAAGGGGCAATTCATAAAGGCAGATGGTGGAGAACTCTCTTTTCTTCCTTTGTTTTCCTGAAAGTAAAAATAGATTTAGAAAGACCAATGGAATCCTGCCCCACCTCTTTATAAAAGAGGACAAAGGCCAACCACTGAAGAAAATGTTACATTGCACACACCAGCCTTGAGATGGTGCAATCAGAATCCACCTAGAAGAATCTGCTAAACAACTGCCACCTGCTGTTTGTGCTTTTCCGTAGCCTATTGTCCCTGGGCAGTCAAGGTCTTTTCCCTTTTGTCCTGTGACATCTCTGCACATTTGTTGCCCTTTGTTGAAATGCCATGGATGCTGGAATTTGAAGCCACTCTTTTGGGAATGACTTTTCCCTGGACTTCTCCCATTTAACCATGGAGTTTACAGGTCAATAAACTTCCCTAGTTCTTCTCTGATCAGCCTGACCTTCGCTACGTGAGCCTACTCAAATTAAGAGTTAAGAGTTGCAAGTACTTTTTTCCTTACACCGTCACAGGAAAAATCTCAGGAAAAAGATTAATTCAGAAAAAAAACATTTTATTCTTCATTTACTGTATTACTTGTTTCAAATGAGTTTAAGGAATTAGCATCAGACTTCTCTTCCGTCAGCCAAGTTTATCTAATTATTATTATTAATATAATTATTTTCAAGGAATTTGATCTATTATTTTAATAAAATCATGAGGTTTTAGATTTCTCTAGCCAGCAGATACCTGAGGTAAGAAAAACCTAGGTGGATAATGTTGGACAGATTGTCATCACCGCTACCAGGGATTTGCTATCTCTCTCTCTCTCTCTCTCTCTCTCTCTCTTGCAATACTGGAATTGGGGATTTTGAGCGTTTGATGCCAATTTAGCTCATATGTTTACAAAAGAGTAAATAAATTGCAAATTATGGTCCACTCACTACTTGGTGGACAAGGCCAACTGAAGCTCCAGCTGTCTCCCTAGTAGATGTCCAGAGACAGGTAACGCCGTTGTTTAATAGCCTCATGTCCATCCCAGGGGTGCTCAAGTCCATGATGGGATTATCCGGCTGCAGTCATGTCAAAGGGTTCCTCTGTATTTTCATCCATATAGAACACTCAGAACATGGGTTCAAAATCCTTCATTAGCAAACTGCACTGTGTTGGCTAAGATCCCCATGTACCTTGAATTATTTGCTTCCCATAACCTCTTACTAGTAAGAGACTCTGGTTTGGCATCTAACAAAACCATCCATGGAAACCTTCCCATTTTGTTTGAAATCTCAATACACAACCGAATTCAAGCAAAGCAAACATTTGCAGGACCTAGGCTATGATATATACCAACTTCAGCCTGTGACATGGAATGTGTTTACACAAATACAGCACAGATGTGGGTCTGAGAGACGGGTGCAGAAGGTCACCCCAGGCAGGACTTCATCACCAGATTAAGCAAGGAAGATAAGAACTCAAAACATGAAGGTGACCATGACTCCTGCTCTTCAAAAGCCATCTAACGGCCTGCTGCAGAAAAGCATGCCAGCTGCTTACGTCTTCTCAGATCATTGGAAACAAAGAAAAGGTGATCCAGTTCATGACTGTTCCCTAAAATTTCTTTCTAGCTAAACTGTGTAACTAACTCTTGCAATCCCCCTTCCAAATGAATAGAAAATATAATAGCAAAATGTGGCTCCTGCTAAATCTTGTGACCCCATCCACTTCTTTAATTCACCTTCTATTTTCAGATAAGTTTGTTAAGCGCAAAGCTGATCAGGATTCTGTTGAGTGTCGTGAAGAAAGACTACAGTCTTGTGCACAGTCTTTGTCCATGTTCTAAAGAACATGTGCTTGTTCTGGCCTGCTACATGGATCCTGCTACATGGATCCTGCTCCTCAGTCTATGGGGTTTATATGAATGGCTGATAGGACTCTGGCCTTAGAAAGTGCTAACACTCATCTTCTCAGTGCTTAACTCCATGGAATGTGAGGGGTCCTTGCATCAAGATGTGAAAAATCATCAGTACTGTAGTAGAACCTCAATTCCTCTCCCTCTTTCTCTCCCTTTTTCTCTCCCTCCTTCCCTCCCTCCCTCCCTCTCTTTCTGTCTCTCTCCCTCCCTCCCTCTCATACAAAGTTGAAACAACTTGAGACAGGTCTCTATTATGACCAGGAGCCTGGTTTATCTTGATGTAGGTTGAGCTTGTCTATCTGCCAGCTCCATCCCACATGTCAATTAGGGCAAGCTGCTCGTTACGGGTGTTCTGGTCTTCCTCCATCTGGTGCGGAGGCCTATCTCTGGGTAGCCACAGCAGCTACTGTCATCTTTGAAGGCGTAAAAGCCTCTAAGAAGGCACCTTCCCCTGCCTTCTGGCTGAAATTTCCTCGCTGTCAATCATCAGCTTTTCTAAGGTCACGCCACAGGCCCAGCTCTTCCTTAGACGAGACTGAGATGTCTCTAACAATGAGAGAGAGTTTCATCTCTTTAAGATGATTTAGATGTCAAGGGGACCTGATAACAAAGGAGCCAGGATCCTGCATATGGTGCTGCCGTCCCTCAGTTTTCTCCATGTCTTCTGGAAGGTCAGGGTCTCGGAGCAGAAGAGACCGTGGCTTCCTTCTGGAGGGCCCCTTCTACACTATGCCCTACACCATGAATCTCTCTGTTCCCTAAAAGCCAACAGTCGCTTCCTCACACACTCTCGTCTCCAACTGGATGGTGTGAGGATGTTATATCCATTCCCTGTTTTGTTTCCTCTGCTTCCCTTCGGGACATTCTGTGGCCTGTCATTCATTAGACAGCATGCTTACTCTGAACAAAAACACCTCAGCACAAACCAAAAATGAGATTAATTTGTCACTTCTAAATATATCATTTCTGCATGGCAACAGTGTCATTGTTACTTGGTAAGCTACAGAAGAAATTTGCAGACATGAGGTAGGTAAGCTTATAGTCCATTGTGACATTTTATTTCTGTCACTCTCTCTTAGCCCTCACCCTTCCATAGAGCAGAATGCTTTCTGTGCTAAGGCAGCCCAGACAAGAATGGTGTTGGGGTGTCTTGTCCTGGTAAATGCTGGAAATGTACCACATTCATTCTCATGACTTCCTTGTAAGAGGCAGAAAGTGGGCAGCCACCTACCAGGGCCCTGAGATGCTATCACGGGCATAGGGCGACAGACATAATCCTTTCAGATATAATTATTTGTGGGTTTTTCACTTAAATTGCCCAAAAGGTTATTTTTCTAGAAAGGTTAAGGGGATTATATTGTAATTATTCATAAGTATAGAGCACATTGAAGGCCTTCGCATGTATGGCCTCTTGACTTCGGCTTGCCTCATTTTGCATGGGTTAAGACAGTATATTATTATCCACTTTTCACAAATGTAAAAACAGAGGCAAAGAGCAATTTATGATTTGCCTATTATTTCATGACAGGAAATAGAAGTCACAGTAGAAATCCAGGCCTGCAGCTCTGTGTGCTATCAGACGCCACAATCCCTGTATTCAAGAGGATCAAACATCTGAGACTGGTCCGGACTACATGGCAGAACCCCAGAAAAAAAAGAAATCACAGAAGAGAAAGGGTCGGAGATAAAGAAAAGAAATCCAGGGCTTTCCGATTCTATGTCCAGGAGCCATTTTTCTACAGCGGGATTTGTTGCTCAGTGGGAACTCCAAGGGTCCTGGGACCCATTCGGGGACCTGCCACAAGGGAAGACAGAGAGCAAAGGATCTACCTCCTGCCCCTCGCAGATCAGCTCTATGCATATCTGGTTTACCAACAGACTTTCTATTCAACCTTTCGTTTAAAGACTTTGCTTAAAACCATGCGTGCTATTTGGACTCCCAGAGCCATGCTGAAAAGGGCACGAGAGTGCTGGGGATTCCCAAGGGTTAGCGGGTCATGAGAAGGCAAAGCAATTGGAGACTACAGCTCATTTGGGATATTCCAATATACAATCTACTCCAGGTAGCACTTCTATGTAGCTGCAGTCTTGTTCTTAGGTGGGTGTTCCATCATCAGAGAGGCATGAAGACACAGGAAACATTCTCAGTGACTATGAAATCTATTGAGAGCACGGGACTGCTACACAGCAAAGTGCACAAATGCAGATCATTTAATGTGATGACGCACACATAACAGTGGTTCAGAAGATTCTAGAGCCTTCTACCTATTCACTCTGCTATTGTCCTCCCCTGCTGAGTCTTGTTCAAGGGTCAAACTCTCCTTAAATCCTTATGTTTTTCTTTTTCTTAAAAAGATAAGGGAGGAGGAGAAAGAGGAAGAGGGGGGAAGAAGACAGCATTCTGGGAAACAAGGCTCAAGGCAGAGATAAAATTCTAAAGATTTTTTTTACATGTACATGTATGTATGTGTGCATGCAAATGAGCTTACATGCATTAGATCTATGCAGAAGTCCAAATGGACCAGGCAAGAACAGCAGATGCCATAAATTCACAAGCACTTTCTGAGCATGTGATGTTCGCCATAACAGCGCTGGAAACAGAGCTGGGGTCTTCTGCAAGAACAAATGTTCTTAAACTCCGAGACATCCCTCAAGCCCTGGGATATATCATTTTAAATGGAGGGTTCTACAAAGGAAAAATCCAGGGTGAAGAAAGAAAAACACCTGAATTGCTAATGATCCCCATTAATGTTGATGAGGAAGATAATTTAGGGTAAATTTTTCCATGTTGTTCCATGTCTCTCTTCGTTGGCACATATATTTCTCTTGGCACAGGACCACACATCTACGTGCTCAGACAAGGGAAATAAGGCTTGTGTCCTACAGCCACTTACCTGTCCCTGAATCAACTTTCTCTCCAGTCCTTGTGCAGGTAATAGCACTCTGCAGGCGGGGTATGTGGGAAATAGAAACAAGACTAGTTAGAAATTGCACAGAACCAAAAGCCAGTCTGTGGAGAATATGTCTGACCACAATGTAGGGAACATTCTAAATAGAACTCATTCATCATCCTTACAGAAACAGCTCTTGCCGGGTGGGGGTGATTCCATAAGGCGGTATGTACGAAATATGAATCAACTGTATTTTCTCCATGAGTTACATGAAGCTGGATATCTCAAAAGTCCTCTGTTTAAAGGTCACACATCTGGTAGCAATACCACACAGCCATTCGTGTGCTGCAATGCTTAAAAATTCTAGGTATCCAAAGTAGAAAACAGCTGGGCCTGAAAACACACATATGGATCCCCAATTAGAAGGTAGAGGCAGGATCAGGTGTTTAAGACCCTAAAAAAAATTCACTTAACTAAAAAAAAAACTAGCCAAATATGCAAAGATAAATATCATAAAGATGCTTGTCAGTTATATATAATCTCTCTGTAATATTCATTAGCTTTTTATTGATTATTGATTCAAATTTTCATCTTATACAAGTTAATGCCACCCTTGATTGCTATCATGTACTCTTAATTACTTCTATTCTTCTTCTTAAAAGGTCTCAAAATGGTATCAGGGTTTTGCAAAGCCTGGGTTTTTTTTCTACAAGGAGTGACAGCTGAGCTCAAAGCTGCTGGGAAGATTTTTCAACTCCGTAATGACCATGCATTATTATTTCTTTCCATATCCCAATTTATAATCTGATTAATGAATGACTTATGGTAAAACTGAAAGTTTCTTCCTATCTTATATTGCTGTCTCCATCTTCTACAAGAAGATGACTCATGGTCACCATTTTTATTTTTGCCACAGCCCTTTGTTCAGCCTCACAAATTATTTAAAAAGCATAATCATTCTTGCAAAGAAAAGTTCCAACTCACCGCCAAATGAAAATGATTCATTCTTTAGCAAGAAAAGAAAACACTAATATTAACAAGAAAATCTCTATAAGCATAAAAATTGTGAACTCATTTTCTCAAAAATCTCTCCCACAAGATTATTCATGCCTTTTGTAAAAGATGTAGAGCTCATATATTTTTAGTTTTCATGTGCATATAATTTACTAAATGTACATCAAATATAATATATCTACAACACAGTGTCTAAGCCTGAGAGTCAGTATTTTAATATAATTGCCCATTTATATTAAAAGCCTCTTATAAAAATCTTTTCCCCTCCTGAAATATCTCCTTTTTCCCCAATGAGAATAATAGTCATAATTACAGAGTAAGAACACATGACAGATAATGTTCCAATTTTAGAAAATTAGCTCTTTCTTAGCCTTGCAATGAAACCCTTTTTATCTGACTCTGGTGTCGATGTCATGTAGAATGAGGGTATTATTTGGCTTTTCAGGGTAAGGAGACACCTAGAAAAAGCACCCACAAAGACAAATTGTTATATTAACTAACACTGATGACACTCGAGGAAAAACAAGGGAACAAAAAGGAGAGGTTTTGTTTAACTTGAAGCAACCACTCACAGTTGCATTAAAAGTCACTTCTTGAAGGTAAATCAAGTTTTACATCTGCAGCCCACTGATCTTCTTCTGGTGAACCCAAGTGTTCACAGGACCACTCCAAATGTTTCTTAGCGTTGTGCATGTCTAGATTCATATGTGATACACCTGCCTGACTCAGCATGCTCTCTTCAACTCCCCAAGGCAGGGTGCCAACAAGGTTTCACTTGTCAATGGCAGTACGGGGGAAAGAATACTGGCCAGTACATGAGACCTATCACTACCCAAGCTGCAGTTTTTTTACAAGGTAGGAATTTTTGTTTTCCTTTCAGGACTTCATGTTTTAGGATGAAACATCTCCACCAAGCATACGCTTTGAAGACTCAGCCCCCAGGGGCTGGCAATACTTTGAGAGGCTGTGAAAACTTCCAGAAGTGGGGCCTGGCTGGAGTAAGTCACTAGGGTTATGCCTGAGAGTTAGACCAGATCCCCAGCCCCCTTTTCTTAAGATCTGTCTTGGTTTCTCGTCCTCAGTGTGATGAAGAAGCCCCCTACACCTCACACGTCTTAGGCAATGATGTTCTTCCTTAGACCTTGGGATGAGGCGCCCAAGTACTAAATCCTCTGAAACTGTGAACCAAAACAAATTGTTACTTCTTTAGGTTGTTCTCTTGGACTTTTTAGTTACACTACACCAAAGTAGTGAACACACTTCACTATTGAGTAACTGCACATCACCCCAGGTGCATACTCATTGTCACAGTCCCCACAATAGGTAGTTTGTTTTTTCTTTATTTGTAGAAATTGAGATTGGGAGAATAGGAAGAAAACCCCCCACTTGTCAAGACTGCCAGAGGTGTTGTCTATCATGACACTTATATTTACAATTCCCCCTGCTAGGTCTTCTCTCTACAAGAGAGAGATTCAGTCTCAGAAATCCTAAGTCACAGCTAATACGCAGCAAATTGGGCTTGGAATCAAGGTTGCCTTGGCTACGAGCCATGTGTTCCTCCCACCACGGAACTGCTTCTTGAATCAATTTTTCTCTGTGCTTTCTTCTAGGCAAATAAATGGACCAATGAAAGTGAGTGACTATCCTAACCTCCAAAGAGATTTCGATTTCTCCCAAGAAGTTCTCTGAAACTGCTTGTGAAATGTCTCCCCGAGCCCTTTCATCAGCCCAAGGCAGGCTGAAAGAAAGTAATGGAAAGCAGAACCCGAAGTCATCAGAGTGCTGTCGGTCCAGAGAAGCTGCCCGTGGTCTTTGGAATAAAGGCAACGCGAAATAAAGTGTAAGCAGAATAATTGTTACCTTTTAGTCTGTCATTTTATTCTATTTTTTGAACATAAACATGTTTTAGTAGCATGTATATCTGTGCACCACGTACTGACCTGGTGTCTACAGAGGTCAGAAGGGGTCTTTAGATACTCTGAAACTGGTGTCACAGATCATTGTGAGTCACCATGGAAGTGCTAGGAATTGAACCCAGGTCCTCTGGAAGAGCTGTCACACCCTTAACCACTAAACCATCTCTCCAGCCCTATGGAATCAGTTAGTTTAAAAAAAAAATACCATTGCAAGTCTGAAAGAACTGCCTTTAAACATGTGTAGCTAGATAAACTAGACAGGAAGTACACATCACCAACAAAATATCCAGCATTCTTACCACATGAACTGACGCCATATTCAAAATCTCTGTTTTTAAATCATGAAAGCTTTAAAACAATTTTTCTAAAGAATAGTCATGCTTTTTAAAAAAAATCAAAGCAAATTTCTTTCCTATCAAAGGTCAGAAAGGTTTGGTGTGAGCTCCAAAACACAGAGCGACATGTGCCAGTGCACACAGGGAAGCCAAGGCTGAGAAGCCCATACAATTAAGGCCTGTAAGGTACAGGGCTGATTTTCTAGACAAAATAATTATATTACTTTCCCTCTGAACAGTTTGCTAAAATATGAACAATTAATGGGAAAATAACCAAAAGCGTCATTATAAAGGAGCTTGTTTTTATTCCCAACAATCTAAACATAAGCCAAAAAAATTGACTTAGGGACAGAATTGTTCCTCCAGACCAGATCTGTATGCACGGGCAGAAAGTAGACTGTTCCACTCAGTACCAAAGAGGGGCTCAGTGAAAACCCATCTCTCTCAATTACTGAAATCATCTATATTATTAAATATGCCTTCCTCCTGTTTCACCAAGGCATGAAAGGTAAAGCAACAAGGTTTTAATTGAAAAGCAAACATTGCCCCTCTTAGAAGAAGCTGCATTATGGGGGTTCATGTAACGTTTGATCACATGGCACTATCTTGTAGACTGTAGAGAAAGTTCTGAAATATGAATTGTCCTGAACCAGTGAGGGAATCAGCAAGTTGAGAGCCCTGTCTTATGAGGGAGAATAAAATTCTACATTTCTGTCCCTGTTTGATTATCCTATCTTACCTGTGGCACGTGCCACAGCATCTGTTCTTGGACAATGAGGAAATACTCAGGTTTGCTCCTTTCCTGTTAGTTTTAGCTGCTCTCTGAGCCAAAGAGCTGGAAATAAATCAGCTTAAAAGATAAGGCTGGGGGCTCTGAAAAAGACAAGAAAGGGAGCGAGGAGACTGCGAAGAAAAGGGGCAGAAAGCACAAAGCAAGCCATCGAAAGCTGAGTCGACAAGGAAATGGGGACCTGGGGAGCCCGTCACCTCCAGATAACCAATTTAAATCTGTCACTGGTATGTCCATGTTATACTGCTGCTGGAAACTGCTGCCATCTGACAGATGACCCGGGAGATGTGAAACACCCCCCCCCAATTTGGTTAATCTCTTGGGCAAAACTGAACTGACTTTTTCTTCTTACCCCTAGCACCTAGTGGTCTTTTCCCAGTGTCCCCTTAGCAGATATGCATCTGTATTCCAGAAAACATGGCTGCAGATATGACATCGAACTTTCCTCACCATACAGCAAATATGTTCTGCCCTCCAGAGACTCTTGTGGGTCTATTGTAACCTCTTTCTCCCTTAAGGATTGTGCTGAAGACGCCTGTGTTCTTGACAAAGGTAGATCATGTGGACTGCCTTTTCAGCCCCTCTAACTCAAATTTCTTCCAGTAAAATAGGATGGGTTTTATTTGGCCGTTCTTGCTGTAGAAGTGGTACCACATCAGAACCCAAAGACTTAGTTGCTTTACTAAATTCTACCATTCTGGTTCATTTACACAACAAAACGAGAGGATTACCCTCATGTATCACCACAATCGATGACTATCGTGGATAAATCATGGCACCCAAGGAAAGGAGAATGGAGGATTTTGTGGTAATTACGAGAAGAGGTCTTTTTTTTTTTTTTTTTTTGGTTTTTCGAGACAGGGTTTCTCTGTGGCTTTGGAGCCTGTCCTGGAACTAGCTCTGTAGACCAGGCTGGTCTCGAACTCACAGAGATCCGCCTGCCTCTGCCTCCTGAGTGCTGGGATTAAAGGCATGCGCCACCACTGCCCGGCGAGAAGAGGTCTTTAATAGTTGAGTGTTTCTGTTGCCATTAGGAACCTTCTGTTTGTGAGACTATTCTAAAACTGTCACCATATTTCTCCAATGAGCTCTGCCTGTGCTCTCTTTCTCATAGGCTCTGTTTCCTTAGGGTTCTATCTGTGCAGAGCCTGATTCACCAAGATCCAACCATGAATGCTAGACAACTTTAATCAGTGAATAGTGGAGAAGACACAGAAGTTCTGGAGGCACCAAGCATCCCAGAACTGATCATCACCCCCAGATAATGCCCAAAGCACAGCATGTTCTTGAACTTGAATGGCTGCTTGGATTAACCAAGTTTACTCACTATGTAGGATGTTCATTCTTTTCAATCTGAGAATAAAGATTCAAACCCATCTTAAGACATCTGGTTTTGCCCTCTTCCAAGATTGTCAACTGATACCTTCACTTACAGCCTTTATGAAATTATGAGTCCCCAGCTGAAATCTAAGCGGACATAGACATTGGTCAAACTCACCATCTCTGTGAGAACAAGGGCATTGTACCTGCTGGGTTCCTCCGTGAAGGCCTTCTTCAGGTGGTGTAGAAAAAAAATGTAGTATCATTCAACAGGACCACTGCCTATGACAAAGCCACACTGTTACAGCTCCCGCTGTCCCTTTCGTATTGTGGATTTAAGGCAGTGCTTTGCAGTGGCAGTCTTTCTTCCAATGCCCAGGAAATTCAGCTCTCTAATGTATGTCCTACCCAAACCTAACAGAATCCGAAAGAGTAGCTGCCCGTACAGGAATCTTCTGTGCCACTGATAGCATGGCCCATCTGTCCCTTAAGTTCTGAGGGTATTCTATACTTCCCAGATTTCTCGAAAAGAATATACAGACCTTTCTGCTTTTCTGGTCTCATCTCTTAGTAGTTCATAGTGTTATCTCCTTCTTCATGCATGAACCGTATGAATAAATATTCCCAAGTTTCCCTAGTAACTTCCCAAACTTTTCTCCTAAACCCCTGACCTACTTCTTTTATTGTTGAAAACTCAAATAATTTAATCATGGCACTATAAAGAGGAGAAAACCATAACTCTAACAAGATTACTCCACTGCTTTCTTGAAACTATGTAGTAATCATTCTATTCTGCCATAAGTAGTTCATATCTGTCCCTGTACCAAATAGAAAAGATATTGCCTCAGGTTCTAAAATTTGCAAACCATCAAATTATTCCAATCCAAGAGGATAAAGAAGCTGATCCGCCATTAGCTATGCTTTGAGTATGGTTCACCACCTCCCAAATTCATGTGGAAATTTAATCCCCATTATGAGACATTAAGAGGTAGACAAGAGGGAAATGTTAAGCGGTTGGAGCTCCACAGTCATGATGGATTACCCCAGCCATCAGTTAATGGACTCGTGTTGTGTCACAACGGGTCTGCTGGGAAAGCCAGTTTGGCTAGGTATATCACAGGCATCATGTCTCTTGCCATTTGATGCCTTATGCTGCCTCACGATGCTGGCAACCAGAAGTCTCATGGAGCAGAACCATGGGCCAGAATACAGACCAATACACTAGATTAGTTCTCTGTTGGTGTGAGCAGCCATCACTATGGTGAGTCCTGCATTCTTAACTCCTCTTCAAAAGAGTTTATCTGTTTTCTCTATGAAAACTAGTCTTCAATGAAGATAAGAAGCAATTTCAGAAACCTGTTTGTTGTGCTACAACTGTTCCTCCTACTCAGTCTTCATTCTTTTGTTAGTGTAATTATCAATATTGAAATGAACATTCTCTTAATATGGAAGTTGCTCATTTTTTTTCAAAGTAGGGGGAATAGGATACATTATAAAACTGCCAGAATCCTCGGTTAGCTTATTGCATTTCCTATTGCTCCTGATGAAGTTCTAGCCCCAGAAACTCTCCTGTCAGATTGGCATTTCACGCCTGGATGAGGTTTCATCCCAACTCTCCCTCCCCCATCTCCAATTCTAATAATCTTTGTCAACAATGAAACCAAGGGCCTTCCTCCCTAAACTGATGCCACTGAATCCAACAGGAAATGCCTGAGTGTACTTAGTCTGCCTGGAACTAAGGCCAAGGCTCTGGTTGCAGGTTCTCCATGGCAACCTCTAGAGATACATATCTAGTATGTTAGTGACTGCTGACATCACAGTCTGCTCCTTGAAAGAGGGGCAGGCAGCAGCAAGAGTCCCTTATTACCATCATGATAATGATGCTGCTATTAAAATAATGCTGTGGAGAGGGTGTGGAGAGAGCTGCTTTTCTACAGCTGAAATTGTTGTCCGAGATAAAAGCAGAGCGTATACCACTATTGTCTGCTGTCTGTGTTAGAAAGAAACGTGGATTCTGAACAGATAAAATTCCATTTTAATTTAGAAGGAAACTAAATCTAATTTACTTTTTTAGCTTCTAGTCAATACATCTGAAATGAACTGCAAAATAACCAGTATTTGTAACTATAGCACAAACCTAAGCTCTTACAGCAAGCATTGAAATAAAAAGGAGATGTCTGTGTCCATGGGAAAGCACGAGAGTGAGCCTAGAGCACTGGACAATAGTTTCCCCCAAACTACTGATTCCTCTTCAGTGGTCCTTGGGGATGAGCACATCAAGCGAGGAGGTGGGGTCTCACTGAAGAAAATATGGCATCCTCTCTGGACTATATCTCATCTTCATCCTGTCCTGTATCTCCCTTTCCTATGTTTCCTAATGTTCATGTTGCCACCCACCCCCACCGCCATGATGCTCTGCCAGAACACAAGAGGTCAAGTGACCGATTGAACTTTGAACCCTGAACTAAAACAAGATCATCTTTTTTGGGTTAACTCTTTGGTTACAACCATGAAAACTTTAACAATGCAGGCACCTTCTGTCTGCTTCCAATGCTAAAGAGTTTAAAGCCATACTGACGGAAACATTTTGCCATCCACTTTTGTACAACCACTGTTAATAACCATATTTGAAATCAATTTGAATATAACAGCATTTTGTCTTTTTTCACACTGAGAAAATACTATATGTGTGGTGGAACACATCTATAACTGTGGCACTCAGAAAGTTGAGGCAGGAGAATCAGAAATTGCAGATCAGTCAAGGCTAGACAGCTTTATATTGTCTCAAAAAAAAAGACACATTTTAAAAAAAGGAAGAAATTATTTTATGGATATCTTCTTTATCCAATAACTAAGCACTTTATAGCAGCATTGTTTGTCATAGCCAGAACCTGGAAACAACCTAAAAGACCCTCAACCAAAGAATGGATAAGGAAAATGTGGTACATTTACACAATGGAGTGTTACACAGCAGAAAAAAATATCGACATCTTGAAATTTGTGAGCAAATGGATGGATCTAGAAAACATATTGAGTGAGGTAACCCTGACCCAGAAAGATAAATATAATATGTAATCACTCATAAGTGGCTTTTAGACATAAAGCAAAGAAAAAATAGCCTACAATTCACAACCCACATGCAACAAAAAGGACCCTAAGAGAGACATACGTGGATCTAATCTAGATGTGAAGTAGAAAAAGACAATATCTCCTGAGTAAATTGGGAACGTGGAGATCATGGGAAAGGGTAGAAAAGGAGGGGAGAGGAAGGGAGGGGAGCGGAGAAAAATATATAGTTCAATAAAACAATTTAAAAAATAACTAAACACTATTTTAAGCATTAATTTTTCTCTTGATGGAGGCCTGTTATCACAGTAACATCCAGTAGAGTCTTCAGAGCCGTCCTTTGAGGAACTCTTGAAGCACTAGCAGCAGACTGAGGGAAGAGGGTCCCACATCAGAGGCCAGCCAGAACCACAGAACAAGACCACATCCCAAGAGATGTTTCTTTAATTTATTTTTCAGTTTTCTAACCAAGGCAAAGTCATGAACTGCACTTCCCTTTTGTGAAGCCAACATAGGAAACAGTTTGAAAGCTTGTGATCTTCCCATACTATAAAGGCCTAGGAGACTGAAAATGGAGCACACACATGCATTTACATGTGCGAGCACACATGCGTGTGCCCCACACACAAACATGCCCTCCATGTTTGAAAAAGGAGAAAAGGAGGCGGAAGAGGAGGTGGGAGGGAGGAGGAAATGTCAATCTCAAAGGGTTGGGTCAAGTTGTAACAGCATGATTCCCCTTTTAGAAAATAATCTCCAAATGGTAATGGTCTATGATAATGAACAGATTTATGCTGACAGAAGCCGGGTTTGGGTAAAGGGTATGACTTACAAGCTTACCCACCGAGTTTCTCTGGAGTGATGCTATCGTGACTGGGGTATTCATTGTTTGAATCTATATATGTGTTGAAAATTATAGACCAAGAGTGAGATGTGTAAACCCTGGGAATAGGGTGAGTGCTTGAGTCCATTGGGCACCAGCGTCAAGTTGGGCACCAGCGTTAACTCGCTAGTTTTGACAATGCACTGTGGTCGTATGAGAACACTATAATTTGGAGAAACTGGGTGAGACATACTGCAGGATCTTTCAGGACTACTCTGGATGTCCAATGCTACTTCAAAAGTTAAAGTAATAAAAATAATCAAATAAGTAATTTTATAATAACAGTCGGCTGTTCAGAACTCTTCTGAGTACAATTATTAGAATGCTTCCTAAGGGCTATTTCAACAATTTCTAATGCTTAAGTCTAAAATAATGTCATCAAAGAGTTTTCACAAGGTGTAGTGTCTTGTACTTATACTGCTATTGTCAGGGAGACTGAGGCAGAGGGATTGAAAGGTCAGGGTCAGCATAGGCTATGTAATGAAACAGTAAGAACAAGTTTTTAAAAATTAAAAAAGTACCACTTTTTCTTAAGTAAGCAAAGCAAAACAATCAAATGGAAGCTTTAATAATCACATAAACCAACTTCCATTTGGCCAAGAATTAAATGCATAGCATCCTAACAAACAACAGGGGCAAGGGAGGAGGCCAACACTATATTAGAACCTATGCTTCCTGATGACAAAGAAAGAAAGAATTAAAGAAGTTATTTGGCTTAATAAAGTACAGAAATATCCCAACTTCTGAAATATTACACTAGAAAACTTAAATCCTGCTGGCGATTTTGATGCGTTGCTCTCCAGTATCTGTCAGCTCCTTGTTCTGTAAAGAGCACTCTGTGTGGTACTGGAAATACAAGCACATGATCCCAGCTTGTGACTTCAGAGTAATCGCATGAGGCACTGGCAGCGATGAGACACACAGAGATGCAGACATCAGGCTCCCCCACCTCAGTTTAGATTACACTGACTCCTGTTCCTTCCACCATTGACAGATGAGTTGGCCAAATAATTAAAACTTGTTTTCAAGCAGCTTCTTCCTCTATGTAGTTAGGTAACAGGACTTAATAGCTTCTCAAAGTAGACTGAAAAGAAAAGCAAGGTAAGAGGTGACTGATTACGGTAATAAAATAATTAAGTTCCATTAAGATCAATTACTGGCTCAGGGGTCTTAGCAATTTTCTTTGTAGTCATTCACAATGGTCCTCTCCCTCTCTTACTGCCATATGCATCCATATTTATTACCTGAAAGAGAAATTAACCCAGTCCTCTCATCTCTTCCTGGCCTGAGGCACAGTGCAGATTCTCCTCCTGTGCAGTCCAACACCCACGCCATTCTTCTCTTTGTATTGTTTTGTGTTCACATTTCCTTTGATTTGTTCCCAGCACCATAGATCCCACACCCAGTGCGAAGCTGCAGACTACAGAGTGTGATCAGACTCCGCTGGATTCTAAGCCCAGGGCTGGCGCCTTCCTTATTATTAATCTATTCTATTGGGAATATTCTTGTTTGCTTACTTGCTTGCTTGTTTTAATTTAGATGTCTTAAAGAAGAAAGAAGCTACATCATTTGCAGGAAAATGGATATAACTGCATATAATCACTTTGAGTCAAGCCACTCTCAAAAAGACAAACAAAATCACTTGCGTTCTCTCATAGAGAGTTCCCAGATTTTACATCGGTAGCTAAAAACATGTATGTGCCTATGACATGATAGCAAAAGCAAAACTGTTTGAATAAGCATGGTTGGGCTAAAAGAAGGGACAGTGGGGGTGGGGTGTTAAGAGAGAATGTACTCAGCATACACTGTATACTGCAATGAAAACACCTCCCAGTAGCATGGTACCATGTGCAATGCACACATACACAGGAAAGCTTTTGAAATGACAGAAAGTCAGATGCACAACATCCTTCAGTGCCTTGTAAGCATTAACTTGAAAGCAATATCCTACCACGATGTGTATGTACTATTGATTTAAAGATTTCTAGCATCCCTCATTAGCTTTAAGGGGCAAGCCCCATTTGAATGTACAGAACGATCTATTCCAACCAGATATAAACTCCTTGTTCCAGTCTGTCTGTTAGGAGCATAAATTCTTTCTAACCTTCAGCTTCTTTGCCTGTCAGTGTTGAAGTAGGAAATAAATTAGAAAATGCCCTTCCTTGGGCTGTGCAAGTGAAAATAATAATTAAAAGGCCACTGATTGAGTTAGCATTCTCTTCACACATCTGTGTGGCAAGGAGTAAAGTGTTTAGGGTGGGATGTAACCGTCCAATACTCCTTTATTTAACAAACATATGTTATCACATGTTAAGTGCGAGGTATTGTTCTACATGTGGGTTCAGAGCTGTCAGGAAGACAAGCATCCTTGGTCCTTATACAGTTTACATACAAATGAAGGACAAATGATCAGAGACAAGAAGATAATCCTGGAGGATGACAGAGTTAATTGTCCCTTTACACAGTAATATAGAGTTTATTATTTTCTAGGGGAGAAGTTAGAGCCTCAGGAAAGCAGTAACATGGCTGTTTTCTTACATGAAGTTGAAGAAACAAAATAATTTGCTCTATGGTGCAGTGTAGGGCAGACAACGGGAGGCTATGGGGAGTGCCTGTTCCATCCTCGGATGGTAACTGAGTGAGCCTAGCTGCCCTTGATTATCAGAAGAGACTCCCCAAAGGACCCAAAGTGTGGGCCACTTGTTTGTAAGACGCAGAAAAGAACACAGCAAGAGGTTGTAGAGGGGTTTCTTCCGATGGCAAAGATTGACAATGCCCTGTCCTGGAAGCTTGGGGAGTTGGGGGGTTGGATCTTGATGAAGGGGCTTTCAGTAGCTACTTTGAAGCAAAAATGGAAAGGAAAGAGAAGAGGAATTAGGAACGTCCACTTATGAGACCCTCTTCTTGAACTCAGGAGGCCTTAGGCCCTTTCCTTGAGTCCTGGAGGGAATAACAAAGTCTCAGCTGAGATCAGCACTGTCTCCTGGCAACCAGATAAGAACTCCATCAGGAAAGGACTAAGCAGCTGAACAGGTCACAGAAGAGAGCTGGTAAAGGCTGGGACATGGAAACTCTCCAGCTCTCTCAATTTGCTCACCATAGAGCAAATTATTTTGTTTCTTCAACTTCAACAGACACCCAGCAACACAGTCTATCAACCAGTTTGTCTGTTTTTTTTTGTTTTGTTTTGTTTTGTTTCTCCCTATTACTAGATTGCCACCGACAAACTATTCCAAAGGAAGAGGTTCATTTGGTTTGATGTTTGGGGGGGTTTTCAGCTCGCCATAACAAGAAAGGAGTGGCAGAGCCAAGCAGCCCAAATCATAGACACAGGAAACAGATGGGAGCCATGAAAAAGAGTCAGGCGAAGAAGAACCACCAAAGAACCTGCCTTGGTGATTGTCAATCCAATCGAGTTAATAATAAAACTTAGCAATCACAGCTATAATAACCAGAGAGCTGAATGGATAGACAGAGAGATAGGCAGAAAAATAAAACCTTGAGACTGGAAAGATAATTAGGAAAGTGTTCATTAAACAAGAGTAAGGACCTGAGATTAATACGCCCCTCCTACATAAAATCTCAAAAGAGTGGCCAACACCTCAGGTAGACAGGAGGATCCCTGGGGCTTGCTGGCTAGCCTGAATAGCTGAATAATCCAACTCCCAGTTCAGGGAGAAACCCTGCTCAAATATAATATGGAGGAGCTGGAGAAGTAACTCGTTGTCTAAAGTGCTTTCCACACAAGTGTGAGGACATGGGTTCTTATCCCCAATGTGCACATAAAAGCTGGGTGGAGTGGCAACCCACCTGTAATTCCAGCTCTCAGGGCACAGAGAAGAGATTCCTCAAGCAAGCTGGCTAGCCAGAAGAGGTGAAACCCAGGCTACTACTAGGTTCATCAAGATACCCAGCCTCAACACATAAGGTAGAGAGGGATCAAGGGGTCAGTTTTAAGGCACCATCAACCTCAGACCTCCACACGTACACAGTTCATATACACATGCACCTATACACACACAACCATGTATGCGCACATGTATTCCACACATATATACACACAATACATAAATAAGATAGAGAGCAATTGAAGAAGACATTCAACCCAACCTCTGGCCTCCACAATCACATGAACAAAAGTACACAGGCACTTCCACACACATGTTCATACATACATAAACACACAAAAGAAAACCTTAGAGACAGGAGATCACAAAACTGAAATCTGTTTTATCTACTACATACCTGCCACCACACATAGATTTTTCTTTAATTACTGTCCACACAGAAACAAGAAATACTGTTAAGGACAAAGCAGGGTTTTACATGGGAGATAAATAATTTATTACATATAATGCTTGGAACTTCTTTAGAAAAAAAGTTTTCTTGAAGCTTCTATGTGATATTAAAACAATGGAGTACTACACAGTGGGGAAAAATAATGATGTCTCAAAATTTGCAGGCAAATGGATGAATCTAGAAAACATCATATTGAGTGAGGTAACCCAGACCCAGAAAGACAAATGTAGTATGTACTTACTCGTAAGTAGCTTTTAGACATAAAGCAAAGAAAAATCAGTCTACAGATCACAACCCCAGAGAACCTAGACAACAAAGAGGACCCTAAGAAAGACACACATGAATCTAACCTACATGGGAAGTAGAATAAGACAAGCTCTTTTGGGAGCTTAGGATCCCAAAAATTAGGAGTGTGGGGATCATGGGAGAGGGTAGAAGGAGAGGGGGAGGAAGGGTGGGGAGTGGAAAAATCATATAGCTCAATAAAAACAATTTTAAAAAGCCTGAAGGTTCACCTTCATGGCACACTTCCCCCATCTCCTCTAGGTTCAGAACCTTCTAAAACAATAAGTACCACCATCTCAGTATAAACTTTTATCCATGTGAGCTTACAGAGGATATTTCAAATTCATACCATAACCCTGCTTGATGAGTGGAATACTAATATATTATTGACTACTTTCCTCCTGTAACAATTGCTCCCTGTTCTTAAAATGGTGGTCTTGTTCAGGTTCATGTGAACGTCTGGCAGATTAGCAAGGCACTTCTGGGCTGACTTCATGGTCTTATGCTACTTTGGTACTATGCAATTTCCATAACTTCTGTCTTGCCCAATACAAAACAGCAAAATTCATTTCTGCAAAAGCTGTTCAAATCTAGCCCCACACGTGCTAATTTTGTGATGTCTGTCTCACACACTGGCATTATGCTGAACACTGCATATGTGTTTGTTTAGTTCTCTTTATACAGGCTGCTGGCTTAACAATAATCCACTCCTGAGTTGGCCCAACCTACTAGCTAATTTGTCTCTGCTTTCTGAAACTGCTGCCCCCGTACAAGCTGCCCTTATACGCCCCATGGTTTGACAGATTTGACTTTCCAGCTACTTTTGGGTCTACTCAAATCTTAATTATTATATTCTACAACTTTGTATTATCTAATTCCTGAAAGGAAAAAAATCAACATATGTTTTCTCTATTTTTCACTAGTTTTACTGAGTATTATGTCCAATTATTGCCTGGTCATTTCTGAAGCATATTAACTATTTGTATTGTAAAGCACATTGTATGTTATTAAATTCAAAATTCCAAATTAAAAAAAAAACACAAGCAAATGTGTCACAGCAGAGTCTAAGAACTGTGTGACCAATTAAGTCTACAATAACACACAGAAATTTAGTGCAAGTGTGAGCCACGTAATGAAATGACGTAAAAAATGGGGGTTTGTGTTCTGCCTACTAACAGGGTACCTATGGATTTGATATATATTAAATAGCTCTGTTATTGAAAATGACCCAAGATACACAGGACATTGTGATTTCTATTTCTTAAGAACCTAAGAAACACAGAGAGACATTCCACACACATACAAAAAAATCTGTCCCTGCAGAATTATTACGTGTTTTCTTTCATTTACTTAAGAATTTGAACCATGTAAACCTATCATTCGTGGAATGCTTGTTATTTATTAATTAAGTTCTAATTATAAATTTATAAAGTGTTACTAATACGGATGTCATTAAACTAACTTAGAGGAAATATTTCAATGTTTTCATATTTGAGTCATTAACTAGTTAATTGATTAAATCTGTATTTTGTTCACGTCCATTTATTGTCAATTGACTGAACCTTATATGTAATTCTAGAGACATTAAAACATTTTCATTTTTAAAAAAAAACTCAAAAATAAGCTTCACTTCCAAATGTCAATTGCTACATTAAATTATTTCAGACACCTGATACTACATAAACAAACACATTTTAAATGTAGGGCAATTTAAATACACAATTGGTAATTTGGGTTGTCTCCTAGGCTGTATTTACTGGCAACTGTCTCAAAGACAAGAAGCTTTGAATAGTAAAGAAAACTCTTGGATTACAACCACATTCAGCCTAGACAGTCCTGAGGATTTAAACTTCTTTGGAGTGCAAATAGCAAGGCTTCAAAGAGAATGTGAATGCCTAACACACACTCCAGAGACATCAGACATCGCTGGAGCCCACAGCCACCTGACGCGTGCTGCGAGAGAGGGCTCTCACCTAACCTCCATCACTTCTCCAGGAAAGAGGGCAAACAAGTTCCAGACAGCCAGCTCACCTTGCGGAATTTTACAAGGAGGGGAGGGAATTGCAGGGAGGGCCCAAGAAGGATGGAAACTGCTTCTCCTTGGCACAACACTCCCTCTTGCGGCTGGGTGGTTACAGAAGGCATTCCCTGCAGCCTGTTGGGACCCAGGCCTCTGAAAAGGCACCCACATCCAAGCCTCAGAAATCCAAAAAAACTGGCCCCACCATTGTTCACTAGTGCCTGTGGTTTTTGAAAACTACCTCTGAAGACGACTCCTCTTGAATCAGATAAATATGTTAGGTGTGATAAGAACCTGAACTGGGCTTACTGCAGGCAAACATTTGTCATAAACATCACCAAATTTAGCCACAAACTGAAACTATAGTCTCAGTATATCTGATCTGCTGTGTACGTGTAGGAGCTGGAGAGAAGTAAAGCATTTGCTGCTCCTGCAGAGGACTGGGATTTGGTTCCTAGCACCCATATGCCAAGGTACTACAGCCTATAACTCTAGTTCCAGGGGATCTGGCACCCTTGTTTGGCCTCCAGAGAACAGCAGGCAGGCACGTGGCACATATGAATCTATGTAGCCACTCATACATACAGATAAAATAAAAATAAACTTAAAATAAAAACTAGACATCCAGGGATCTAGGTTGCTAAATAAAATAATCGGAGCAGATTTATCTAATTCCTAATGGTCCTATCACTTTGAGATCTAAACATCTGGAAGAGGGGTCAGTGCATATACAACAAGGAAAATGACAACAGTGTGGACCGCCACCTGGACCATTGACATGATCTTTCATTTTACCCACACGAATACAAGCAGCTCTGGGTTACAAGATCTGTGAGGCTATACCGTGAGGGTGTCTTAAGTAGAACCAACGCTGATACTGGGGTTTGTGGATTAGAAGCATCAGCACTGTGCAAATGGCAGGGCCACCCAGAACGATCTGCACGCCCTGTGCAATCCCATCAAATCATGATGACGTCTTCGCTGAAATGATAAAAACAAAATCTTAGAATCTGTACAGCACCATGAAGGACTCCAAGGAGCCAAAGCAACTTTGAGCAAAGAGAACTAATCTACTAGCTCACATCTGTTATCCCAGCACTCGGGAGGCAGGTGGAAAGCGATTGCTGAGCTTGAGGCCAGTCTGGGCTACATTATGAACTCCAGGACATTTTGGGCTGCAGAAGGAGATCAGACCTATAAATAAATAATTAATAATTAATTAATGAATGAAAAGCTAGAAAAATCAAGTACCAGCTATCATAATCAAACAGGACTTTGGGACACACTATCGTCAACAGATGCAGCCTGTGCTTCGGAGCCTCTACTGCCGCTCCTCACTGCAGGAGTCAGCGTCCTCCTCTTCCCCCACCCTCCCCATTCCCCCAGTTCACCATACTGGATTCTACAATCAGGGACAAGCACTGTATTCAGAATCCCTGCTTTCTAGATTATTCAGTGCTGGTCTTACCCCACCACAGTTTTTGGAAATTAGTGATCTGTTGTCTTTTCACAGGGAGTTTTAGGAGAGTGGTTTCTCACACAGGCCCTTGGTTCAGCCTCTTCTCCCCATCAGGCCTCCATTTCCATCACGGTTGGGTGAGAAAACCACAAAAGAAACACAGCAACACTGACCAGCACATCCATAATCTCTGCTTTCTGCCTGCCTGCCTGCCTGCTTCTCTCTCTCTCTCCCTCTCCCTCTGACCCTCTCTGTGTATATGTGTATGCATGTGTGTGTGCGTGTGTAGAATGTTGTTTAATTACAGAATTATAAAGAAACTTTCAGGGACTATCCACAAATCCAAATCACAAGTCACATCTGGACTTCTCGGTCAGAAATTTCAAGTGGGAACAGGAATGACTGCCCCCTTCCCAGACCGCCTGATCTGTTCCCCGTGTCCTTTCTCAGCTCCTAGACCCCTGCATTCCCTTCTAAGTGAGCATTCTGTTGCTCTCCAATCATACAAAATATTGTATATGAGCACTAGGTCCTGAATCAGTGCTTACTGAGGGTACCTGCTGTCACCGTGTATGGTTTCTTCACACTCTAAGATCACAGGAATACTGCAAGACCCGAGTCTGTTTCTCCATCAGTACTGAAGGGAATGGGTTGCTAAATGAGCCTTTCTAAGGCTGGAGGCCTCACGCAACTGACCACACTGAATTTCAGGTTAAAGGACAGGACCACCCTGGTGCTTGTCCAGTACACTCAGATATTAGCAGTAAATGACTGGCAGTGTGGAACATTTTCACGGACACTCTTCTAGTCAATAAAGAAACAAAATCAGTGGCAAGATGATGCTTCTTTCCCTGGGACTTTATAAGATTTATTTGGAATGGAAAAAAAATATTTTAAAAAGAAAGGTAGCCATTCCAAAGTAGAAGCTAGTAAAACTCCTGATAGCCAACAGAAAACAAACAAACAAACAAAAATCTTAAAAACTGCCGGGGTGGGGGAAGTTGCATTATCTTCTAAAACTCAAGACTGAGGTGCTGGACGGTATCTCTCAACAGAAACATGCGTGGACAGAAGACAATTGGCATCTGTCTTCAAATACTGAAAGCCAATAATTCTACACTCCATGAAAATACTTCGAAATTAAGATAAAATACTTTTTAGCAAACAGAAACCTTTGAGAATTTGTTCCCAGAACAGATGAATCAAAAGACACATTACAGGAACTTCTTCGGGCAGAAGGAACATGATTCAGGGTGGAAAGAGGAGTGTGCATGGTGACGAAAGCGAAAGGATTTGAACTGCACAAAAGAAGGAAATCTTGGCAGTGTTTTTCAAGACGTGAATAACGCAATAATGATGGCAATAATAGTTTTCAAAAACAAAAGTGGCTGAAATTGCACGTAGTGTTCTGAATTTCCAGGATGTTTAGGTAAGCAGTAATAACAAGCTACCAGCCCACTGTCACCAGAGACCACACCAGAAAACCAGACACCAAAGACTGTCCTGAAAGGACCGGAGGCAACAGAGAGAGAAGAATGATTGTAACACGTGATCAGACTTAGTGCACTTAGAAAGCTGGGATCCTGCCGTATCCAGAAAGCAAGAAAGACAGAATTCTGCCGTATCCAGAAAGCAAGAAAGCATGTGGAAAGGAACATTCCAGAAACAAAATATAAAGTGGTTTTACATGAAAAGAACAAAGGCTAAAATGTTAATAAAAGAATTTGAGGAAAACACTAAGTAAGTCTCTTAAAAAGCAGAAATAAGTGACATACAGGAGGAGAAACAAGAGAAAATTAGGCTGAGTCTGAGGGATCCAGTATTAGGAGAAAAGAGGAGCTAAGCCCTGGGAGGTGGAACCAGACCTGGAACCTAGCATTAAGAGACTGAAACCGGCGGGGAGGTCACTGGGTTACACAGAGGCCCTATCTTGAGAAGCCAAATAAGTAAATAAATAAATAAATAAAATCTAAAACAGAAGGCATGAAGTTTTTGTTCAATGTTTAAGAAAATTTCCTCAAATTGAAAGATGGCAGTACTAACCATTCATTCGCTGTGAGTGAAAATACAAGACAATTTATTAGTAAATTTCCAGGCTCCAGCAATAATGAAAAGAGTCCCTAAAAGCAGAATCCAGAATCAAAGGATCAAGAATCAGCACAGCACTGGATTTCTTAGGAGTGTTCAAAGCCCCACAGTCACACATACAACCTTCCAAAGCCCAGAAGTAGTGCAAATTCTGGTCTTAGAAATCTATGCCTGGCTAACCCAGAAGGTCCCCAAAATTGTGTCCTGTGCCTTCTTCTTTGGTCACCTGCTAGATGACATTGTTCTCGACCCAAATATAGAAACCGCACAAGAAAGGGGAAGATGTGCGTCTCAGGAAACAGAGTGTGTATCACAGAAGGGAGGCAGTGAGAACCTTCTCAGGGTGACAAACACAGGGTGAAAGACACCGGTTATAGATGAGGCCGTGGCATTGAGGGAGTCCTGGAAATCGCATTCTTTGGTAGCTGCTAGCTTTGGACCATCACAAATGCAGGGAAAGGCTTCCCCTGAGCTCCCCTGACTTGCCTGAAGAAGCAGCTTCCATGAGGAGCGCAGTTACTGGGAATCCTACCAACCAGAGAACATTAAAATCATACACATATAACTTTGATTAATATGAAATTTAAGGAGAGAGAGATGGTGAACTAAAATTCCATGAACCTTAGAATAAAGTATGGATGAGTCACTCGGTATGACAGAAAACTTAAGCTGCTGGAATTGTAAAGCTAAAGCCATGTTTTTCTTGTCCTCCCTCTTCACAGAGGATTGATTAATTCAAAGTGAAAACACACCTTGTGAACCACTAATTGCTAGCAATTAGCATCTCTTTTTCTTCTGCCGGGTTGCAAACCATTCCTACCTAAGAACTAGGCCAGCCAAGCCCACTCTAAGCAGGTGTAGAGCTAATAATGTCCCTTACAAAAGCCAAGGTGAAAATTGACACCCACCCCCACCCCTCCACACGCGGTTCTTGGTTCTTGTTCCCTTGTGAAGCCCATACAAAAGGCATGAATAACAAGGGGACTCTGTGTAAGGCTGAATGTACACCAGGTGCAAGGCCAGATCACACGTGGTGCTTGTGACTACAGCAAGGATGCCATTGCTAACCGCCTGCACTCTGCTGATAGAATCACTGCCATCAGAGGACTTTCTTTCACAGATCCAACTATGAAGGAAGGGAAATGCAACTTAAAGCAATGTGAACACCATCACCTCCCAAAGCCCTGAGAGCTCACTGACCAGGAGAAAGACTCCTCCCCGACTCCCACAGCCCTCCCCCCAGGGATGGTGTCCTGCCTGCTTGCTTATACTGCATGTCCAGGGTTTCACAAGTTGTCTATGTTCTGTTGCTGTCCTCTGCCTTTAAGTATCCAATACCTTAGGAGGATCAGAGTTATAATGATGTCAGATTAGCATGGCATTGCACGCATGGCTCTTGTCTTTGGTTTAGAGAAAATTAACATATAACAATGGAAACTTATCGGGCATTTTATTGTCCCACTGGCCTCAAAAGCCACCAAATATCGAGTGATCAAACATCAATCAGTTAAGTTCAACTGTATCTACCTTCCTTCCTCCTGGGTGTGCACAAGAGGCCGTGTGTCTCATTTTGAAAAAACATTTTCTCTCACAGAAGGAACAAGGATGGCTATGGAACAAGCGTTTGGCTATCATGTGCTTTGAACAGAAACCAGCCCAATGGACATTTGGAGAAATTTTGGATATGGACGGTCTGTCTCTAAGAATGCCTGTCACCGCCTCAAAATTCCACTCCCACTGCGCTAGCCACTTTGGCAGGCTCTCCTCCTCTCAGCTGGTTCCCATCGATCGACTCCAAGACATGGGTGTTAATTGTCTTACTCTGGACTCTTTTAGCAGGTGCAGACTTTCCATCTGAGGTTTGAGGGGCCAGCCTCAAGACTCTTGTTAATGTTAATAAATAAAACTCTAGAGTAAAATATTGGCTAGGGCCAAACAAACTCTCCAAACATGCGGACTCAATATGGCTGTCCACACCCAGCCAACAAAAAACTGAGTCTAAAATGCCCAACACTCAGTTTCCTTGTGAGCTCAGCCTGTTTTCTGACTCACACATCTGCAGACGTGAATAATAAAGCCTTCTCTTGATGCTCCTGTCCCCCATTCATCACTGCAGTGATCAGTTGTCATCTGGGCACTTTTTCACCTTGGAGAATTCCTCTCTATGCATCGACAGTGTGCATATTCCTGCCCTCTCTAGATTTTGCAAGAAAGACTGCACTAGGCGCGATATGTGAAGTTAAAACTCTTTGCAGACAGATGGGACTTAGAAACAGTTAATTGACAAGGATGGGAGAAGTTCCCTAACTGACACTGAATGACCCAAATGCCATCGTGCTACAGGAACTAGCGAAAGGCAGAGACAGTGCTGGGCAGACGAGGTAGACAAGACTGGAGTGACAATGAGCTGAGTCTGTGACACAATTTGAAGTTCAGTTCAGTAGACAATGCGGCATCATTTTCAAAAGCAGACCCTCCTCCAATCCCAATTTGGCTACTTACTAGCTGTGTGGCCTGGACTGAGTTTCACAATATCACTGAGCTTAAATTTTCACACTTGTCTAAGCGGGATTAAACAGTGTCTGCCACATCCAGGAAGTGTTAAGATCAAATTTAGCGAAAATGCCTCAAGAGCTTGGGATGGTGTCTCACCTCAGAGTATTCACTGATGCCAGTGTTCTTCTAGCTACTGTCGTCATTAATAAGGGACAAAAATATATTTTGAAAAATCCTCACAAAGTAATTTTACTCATAATTTTGGTGAAATGAAAAATCTCATGCCAGCATGGGTAGTCTTTCTGTGGTTCCCTTCCACTAGTGCCCTGGCAATTTATTTTTCGTTCAAAATACAAAGAGTGCAAGCATATGTCACTAATCTGAACAAAGGCAGTTCGCATATTTGTTTAACGACTTCAGCTCAGGCAGACATGAAAGCCCAGGTGCTTTGGAAGCAAGCATTCATGCAATGCTCAAAAACAGGAAAACAGAGTGCCAGGCAGTCCTCGTGATTCAGCTCATTCCTCCAGTCACCATGAGTGCAAATGTCTCATCTGCATAAAACCCACTCATATAGATGCTAATAGGGAGCAAAGGAGAGGCTATCGCTTCTCTTCTCCAACCTCAGAGACAGGAAATCAGAATTCAAATTATTCCCGTTGGAAATGGCGATAGGATCTTCCAAATTGTTATGTTGATCAGCTTTAATATTGGGATATTAATTCAAGAACTATCTAATGAATAAAGAGCACTTATCAAGTGTTTGCCTTGACCCAGGCATCATCCTAGATTTTTTAATGCATTTTCATATATTTTTACTACATCCTTAATAAGGAGGTTCCATTATACCCTCTCTTCTCCTGATAAAAAATAATGAGTCACAAAAAGATAAAGCATCTTGTCTAATATCCCTAAGCAAGTGTGTCATCTGATTTGGAAGGCCAAGCAACCCACTCGTTGTTAATTAAAGTGTTTAAGCCATTGCCACCCACTTCCCACTTCCATTCCCAACTCCCATGCTCTGAAAACAGAGCACCTGAAAGTTGACTCCTTTTCCTGTAGAGGGTGGAGAAACTGGTGGAGGGGAGAAATACAGAAGCAAGAGGAGCAGTGTTGGGGCCTGGCTTCGAATTGTCTGCCTGAATACAAAGGCGATAACCCCAATCACAACATCCCATCATATGTTACCCTGCCTGAAGCGGCCGACTGCAGCAATACTCTAAAGCTCGCCGAGGAGTTGGATTGACACACCAGGTAGAAGATGACTTTTGCAAATATTGGGAACAGTTTAGAGGCCCAGTATAGAGAAATAAGACTTGCATTATCATCAAATGCATCAGATAATTTCTTACAACATTGATTTTTAAGAGGTTTTGTTTCAGACAGTCTGCAGGAGCAAGACATTGATTCTGATTTTGAGAGTCGCGTTTACTGTCCTCTCAAGATTGTTTGGGGAGCTTGCATCTGCTTCTAGGCCATTCGGCTTGCATCCCTTTCTCCCTCTTGCCTCCTCACCGACCAATGGGTCTCAGTTCTAAGCATTCTGACATTCCTGTTTTCCATAATCACCCTGCTGTGCAGGATTCCACAGAGCTTCTCAATCCAAGAACCACTCACACCATGATAAGTGCAGAAAAGCCACTTTACCAAGAGTTAGGGTGAGCTACATCCAACACAGAAAACAACTTTAAAGCATTTGTTAAAGTGTAGTCATTCTCCAAGTTCATGGGCAAAGAAAAATAAAGATAAACCATCCTGACGTGAGTGCCAGGGAAATGTGTCCATGTCCAGCTCCTTTCTTTGCCTTTTCTCCTCTGAGAACTGTTTTCCTCAGCTCCTCAGATCACAGCCACCCTTCAGGAGAAACCCCACTGCTTGACTAGAAGAATGTACTTTATTTTTTAAGATGAACCCATAAGGTACCTGTAGCACAAAGAGGTCTGGGCTCTTTAGTTACAGTTGACACCAGAGTGGAAGATGAGATGGCATGGAGTTGCCCTTCCCTCAAGCATAGCTGGGCTCCATTCTACCTGGTAGCTTGGAAGCATCCCATCAGCGTGATTTCCAGGCTCAAAGAATAAGCGCTGGAAAAGTAAGGCCTTTTTATACCACTGAGCCAGATGCCCCTGGTAACCGTGCCCTACCCCAACATTTAAAAACCCTTCCTTTTCTCTTGGACTTGGTCAGATCCCGGAACAAGGCCCACCTCAAACTCATCTCCGCACACAAAGAAGCAAAAAGAAACTCCCATTGGTCTGATTGACAGCCGCACTGTCGCAAAGACAGATGATCCCCTCCCTCCATGTGAAGGGTGAGAAGTCACTTACAGAACTGAAAACTGTTTGGGGTGGAAGTGTCACCCCAGCCCCTGGTATCCATATAGCCTAAGAGTCTGTAATATTTGGATGGAAGCCTCAGTCCAGACTCCAACCCCAAGAAAGCCCGCCAAATGATGACTCCTCCCCAGAGATGCTGGAGACCACTCCCACAAGATATTTAAACTGCCCCCCCCCCAGAGAACAAACACGTGGTTTTCTGGTCTTCCTTTCCCATCTCCTCTCTGGGGAGCTGGAAAGCCAGCTGGGAGCATTTGTATCCATTAAATCTGGGCTTTTCTAGTTTAGTTTGATTTCGTGTGTCTCGGATTATTGCGTCGGTGGAGAGGCTTATCGGGGTGCAGAAACTTTACAAAAACTGAATAAAACCCCTTCACATCCTGTGCCCAACAATGACAGTGTTTTCAAAGCAAAGTCCACGATCGGCTCTAGGAGTCTTACAAAGTATTTAGCGGAGACTGGGTCCGTTGTTCCGGATGCTGCTACTTAGGTTCTGTGAGCTTGTGTATGCTTGTTAGAGAGGGCGGTCGTGGCTGCGTGCTCTCTCTCTCGCAGGTGTTTCCCGAATTGCTCTTTACTAGAATGGCTCTCATCTGAAGATTGAAACAAATATTTCTGTTTGGTGTATAGACTCACCCGTGCCCCCTCCAGCTTCCACACACCTCCCCTATCGCTCCTGTTCTCTCCTCTTATCTTTTCCCCGTAGGATATATATTGAGAGCAAAGGGGTAGAAACAAACCTGAAGGGCCAACACCAAGTCGTTCTAGATCACGGGAGCATCAAATAAAATACGTGCCCCTTCCCAAGTCGGCAAAATCAATGCCCAGAAGCAATGCGCAAGGTGCCGAGATTTGCTCTTCCTCTTAGAGTCCTATATTGATCTGAGAAACATTTTCTGAAAATCCAGAGATGGGAAGACTAATGAAAGTCTGACAGAGAGATTGAAAAGGCAGTTTTATTGTTCAGTGGTTCTTAGCCGAAGTGCAGAGGGAACAAATTGAAAGCTGTGGGTTTGACACTCCACATCGCCTGTGCTATCCTGTCAGCGTGCAAATTACTTACCTCACCTAGAGGTCAGGAAATCTCAGTCTGGAGGCCAGGCCCAGCCCACCATCTCATTTTGTTACTAAGATATTACTGGAACACCACCGTGTCCATTCACTTACAGACTGCTCCTGACGACTCCAGTAAGAGGCTGGAGGAGAGGATTCATGACAGAGACAACCAGTTCAGACAGACTAAAATATTCAGTATCTAACTCTTCACAAAAAGGAAACACTTAAAAATCTGTGTTTCATGCATTATTGATATGAACAGAAACAATATCTCAGAAAGTGTTCGCCAACAAATTTTTGAGTTGTCCTTGTAATTTGGAGTGGCCACAGCTGTTGTGATGTTTATAACAGGCGTGTCTGTGTTGTCAAGGGCTCGCCAGTAGTTACAAGGAGTAATGTTCACAGCCTTGCACATGTAGGACATCTGAGGATTGATCCCTGCCCTACACACTGAGAAGTCTATCAGCAGAACTTCGTGCAGACTGACTATAGTCATTTCTAAGCTGATTTTGATTGCCATAAATCTGGATGTTCCAATGACCTGAAGGCAATAAGGGGTAGATCATAGCGGTTATAGTAGCTCAGAGTCTCTGTCTACAATAGTAACATTTATGCCTTTGCATATAAAAGCAGGGGAGATGGTAATAACACCCCCATACAAATAATGGTAACAAATACATGCTTACTAAGCACTCTGAAAATATTAGCAGTAATCACTACCCACAAGTATAGTCCCTTGTCTCTGAAATGGGTTATACCTTTTAGGTGAACAGTAACTTCTTGCAGTTCTGGAATTGACTGTGTGTTTCATGTGATGACATCATGTTGAGTTTTGCTATGTCCTAGAATTAACCTATTTGCCATTCAATAAGAATTTAAAGAACATCCAACCTACACAGAAAAAGGTAGTATAAACCACAGATTCAAAAAAAAAAGGAGTAAGATTCTGCCCCTGGTGTTACTACTGCCATTAATATCTAGGGAAACTAATCTGTATATCCATGAAACACACAAGAAAGAGACAAGGAAACAAGACTGTTTAATATGGAATGAAGTGCGGCAGTCCCTTTTAATTAAGACCCTTGCTACCAGTTATAAAAACTCATATGGTGGTTTGAATAGTAATGGCCCTCAAAAGTCATGTGTTTGAATGTTTGGACTATAGGGAGTGGCACTATTAGGAGGTATGGTTTTGTTGGAGTAGATGTGTCCTTGTGGGAGGAAGTGTGTCACTGTGGAGGTGGGCTTCAGCATTTCACAGATGCTCAAGCTACTCCGAATACGAGTTCACTTCTTCTTGCCTGCGGATCAAGATATAGAACTCTGAGTCCCTTCTCCAGCATCATGTCTACCTGCGTGCCACCAGCTCCAACATGATGATAATGGGCTAAATCTCTGAAGCCGTAAGCCAGCCCCAATTAAATGATTTCCTTTATAAGAGTTGTGATGAGCGTAGTGTCTCCTCATAGCAACAGAAACCCTAACAAAGAAATGTCTAAAAAGTCTTTAGAGGTGGAGGAAAAGATCTCATTGTGGGTGGAAAAAAATATAAACCGATGTGAATAGATAGGAAAACCAAGGAAGGACTTGCCAAGAGAAATATCATGTTAATGGCACAGGCAATGAAGGGTAGTTGTGGGATGAAATGGCCAGGAGCTCAAACGTAATAATGCAAATAAACAAATGCATGAATTATGTAGGGGAGCCTATTGTGAGTTTGATATGTAAATTTCTAGCCACTGGGAGTCCCCAGTGGGGCATTACTTTGACAGAATATGCTGTATTTAAATTATTCAGTTATTATTTGGTTCCTGAGTGAAATCCTGAAGTGGAGGCAGGACAGGAGATTGGGCAGGTAGCCTTAATATTGAGTGAATGTTGAAATGAGATAGATATAAGATTTGCAAACATGTGAGCAATGATTTGAGGGAGGATTGCCTGAGTCAATGAGAAAGCTGGGAGGCCGTCTCAGAGTAATGACTAAGGAGGTTCATGAGAGAAAGCAGCAGGGCAATATCCGCAGCTCAACAGCTCCTTATGGCATCTATGACTCACGCTCCCGAAAGTATAACATTGAAGCTCAAGTCTGCAGACGGAAGCTGACGCAGGGCCAAGCTGCCCTGTGGACAGCGTGATTGCTTTCTCACTGATACGACAAGATGGCTGACGTAAACCACTGGAAAGGAACTGTTTATTTAGGCTCCTGTTGAGGGGAGTGTCAGCCTATCACAGACAGATGGTTTGGAATGGGAGAATAGCTCAGAACACAGCAGGGAGGAAGCAGAGAGGGGATACAAGAAAAGGCCAGGGAAGGCAGGGTATACCCTTAAGGGGACCTTCTTCCTCCAACCCTACCCCACCACCAACTTTTCATCAGTCCCTAATCAGGCCATCATATTATGAGGCCATCAAGAGACTAGCCCATTGATTATGTCAATTCCTTTGGAATGCAAACAGCCCAATGAGCTCATAACCAAGTTGTGTGCCTCTGGGGAACATTTCATCTCCAAACCCTGAGAGGTAACAATCTCCAGAAAACCATCTGCTTTTCCATAGCCAGGTCTCACTATGCATGTGAAGATCAAAAAAATAATAATACCCAAGGTATAGAGTGTAGGGATGCACACCTTTAATTCCAGCACTCAAGAAGCAAAGGCGCAGGATTTCTATGAGTTTGAGGCCAGGCTGCTCTACATAGTGAGTTCTAGACCAACTAAGGTGACATAAAGAGACCCTATATCAAAAAAGAAAAAGAAGAAAGGAAAGAAAGAAGGAAGGGAGGGAAGGAGGGAAAAAGGGATGGAGGGAGGGAAAAAGAGAAAGAAAGACAGACAGAAAGGAAAGGAAGGAAAGAAAGAAGAAAGGGAAGAGAAGAAAAGAAATGAAAAGAAGAGAAAAAAGAAAAAAATGACAAAACCAAATCTGGATACATTATCTAGCACCATTCTGTTCTATAACTATAATTTCTTGTGCAGATAATCTACCTCTCTGGAGTCTCCAAGGCTCATAAGTGTCCTAAACAAAAGCAGGGCCCAGCTACTCACAGGATGAAAGGAAAGGTGAGGGTGTATGCCTGATCTTTGCCAACTTAAAATGGATCCTATTCTGCCCATTTAAACATTTTCTTTTAATGCTCATTTCTCCCTCCTCTGCCAAGATAGTATTTTGCTTTATGGGAGAGTGGGAAATGTGGAGGTGTCACGGAAGGGAACCCCAGATGTCTATGCACTTAGATCTTTTGTGGCCTTGGGATTCCATGGCACAATGTGGTCCTTTGGATCTGATCTCTGTTGTAGCTTAACAGATGGAAAAAGATGCTGCAGCACCACTTTTCTTCAAGAAGATAGGGATTAACTACATCTTTGCCTTGAAGGCTCCAGTGCCCCAGGGAAATGATGTCCTACATACAAGGCAGAATAATGGAAGCCTCCAGACTCTTCCAGTGGCACTGCACCCGTTGAGCACACCGGTGTTCAGATATTCAAAAGCTCGTTTGATCCAAACTCTCTGAATATTGTACTTATTTTTTAAATTAAGCTTTAAAAATGCACTTCCAAGGGACTTGATACTTAGTATTGCTACCTAGGGATAAGGTCCAGGATATGATTATATTTATCTAGAATTCTTCATGACCCTGACATGAGGCAAAGTCTTGCTCTGTGACACGGTCAATAGCTCAGTAGCTCAAATGGGAGGGTCAGCTACCAGCCTGTGCTGAGCTGTACCCTTTGCCTGGATGTGTTTTCTACCTCCTTTAAGCGCTCAGTCCAGTTGCCCATCACATTAGCTCCTACGGTACAGTAATTTAACACATAGATTTTTGTATAAGCTCTTACACTCATTAAAGGCCTATTATATATACACCCCTATGGGATACAGTATGAGAATTCAATATATACACCACATGATGCCCAATCTGGGTGATAGGCACCTCCAGCTCCTCAAACATCAGCCATCTCTACATGTTGGTGACGTCTGTACTCTTCTTTTTCCATGATTCTGAACCATAGCAGTGTTCTAACCAGTCGCTGCCCTCTGTGCTACAGGAAACCAGAATGGTCCCTCCTCCCTGTGCTTTGAATGCCTGCCCCAGCTTCTTTCTGTTGCTTTCTCCGCAGCCCTTTCCAAGTTCTAGAAGTCATCGATCCACTCATTCTTCTGCAAGACCAACATTTCAGTTTCTACAAATGAGCAAGGGCTTGTGATATTGTCCTTTTAGTCTTCAAATAATGACTCCCGGTTCCACATGTGTTTCTGCAAATGCAAGATTTCATTGTTTTGCTTGAGTGACAGAGCACTGAACGCAGGGAATCCTCATTTTCCTTATGCATTCCTCCATTGATGGGCACCTTCAATGTCTCGTATGGTGCATCGCATGCTAACATGTGTCATCCCCACAGCAGCATCCAGAGGTGGAAAGTATTGTCTCCAACCTTTTCTTAAGGCTGGAGGAACAGAGGAGGTAGTTAGTTTGCCCTGCATCACAGAATACAGCAAAATGGCAGAAGTGAACGTATTCTGATTACAGAGCTGTGCTCGTAATCATAGATAGATTAGAAATAGAAAGGTGATGGTAACAGAAATTAATGGATAGGTAGATAGACAGATGATAGATAGATAGATAGATAGATAGATAGATAGATAGATAGATAGATGATAGATAGATAGATAGATAGATAGATAGATAGATAGATAGATACATTCCTAGATACATGAAAAATTGTGTAGACCCCTAAATGCATAAATGTGTAAATAGTTGATAGATCTTATAGGTTCTCTGGAAAGTGAGAGAAGCATTATCATGGACAGAATACTGTGTTTTATGTACAGAAGGCACAGCAGAAACCACATAGTTTAGTGATTTTCAAGATGGCCTGAATCTTCCAGCAAGGTTCTTGCCCAGGTGAGCCAGGCACAGCCTCTCCTGACTTGCCTGTGGGAATGTGGACCACCGGAAGGTAAGCGTCAGCAATGTCATCCTGACAACGAATGTAGAGAAAACTGACTCCTTCTTCTCTTTCAAAGAGTGGGCATCATGCTAGACAATGCGCAATCCTTCAACAGTAGGGGAAACAGGAACTGGGAGAAGTTTGCAAAGGGTTCGTCTCCCATCACCTGACATGCTTCTTGGTTGGGAGTTATTTGTGGTTTATTTGAGTCTTTTAATCAAGTGAGAAAACTCTAAGCCTTTGTTGTTTCTGAGGCTGTGACAGGACTGGGAGCAGAGGGCAAAGCCCCTATCATCCATCCTCCACTGCCCCCCAATCCAGCTGTGTCCTCATGCACACCAAAGGACGAGTTTGTTTCTCAGAATTTGTAGTAGGCCCGATGAAAGGGTAGAGTTATGACACGGAGTCCAGACAGACAAAGCCACCTGTCGGCTTTCCAGAGAGATGAAAATGGGGACTATAGCTTGTGGAAATCAACGTATGTGCTCAGAAAGCAGTGATTGTTGTGTCATTCCCATCAACAAGCACTCAAGCACACATGTGCACACACGGGACAATGCCCACTTAGTGCCCCACCCACATGCACTGTCACCTTGCTTCCCACTAAGGAAATGAAGCCTGTAGCAAGTTAGCTATATTTATCTAGGAATTAATGGGAGAATTGAAATCATAAGCAAAACTCACCAAGTTACAGTAAGCAGTGCAACACCTAAGGGCACTGCAGGGCTCTACAGTTCCCACCAGTTACAGCAGGGAATGCAGCCCCAAAAGGCACTGTAGAGCCAGCAGCTCCCACCGGAGCCTCTCTTCCCACATACAAAGAGCTCACGGGAGAAGCTAATGCGACAGAAAGTCAAAAAGAAATGGCGGACTCATAATATAGGGTGCTGGCATCTTAAGAAAGAATCTCAGGAAAGGTCAGCATAGCCAGTTCATCCAATACTAGGTTAGGCTTGCCAAAGAAAGTGTGATTTGGGGGTACACAGAGCAGAGCTGCTGTCCCCGGATGAGATCAGGGGTCCCAACTCTCACCCAGCTCTAAGTTCCCTTTTTAAATTCTTTGACTCGTCAGACCACATCTGCTCCACCAGCCTGAAGGTGCTTCTAACTCCTTTTCTTCCTGTTGTCCACCTCCTTTATCCAAGGGCACCGATTTTAAGCTATGCCTTCAAAAGCTGCCTTATCATTGTCTTTTTCCTGTTTCTTATTTTTATTTTTGAGGTAGAAAAAGAAAAGTATACTATGTTATAGAACCTCTTGGAAGCCATAACCCAAGTTGTGTAAGTTGAATAACCTCTTGCATCAATAATTCTGTAACCTCAGAATTACACTCAGAGAAAAAAACATGTCTACAAAGATAAGGTGTGGTTTATGACCATTGCTATCTGTTATATTCAGGATATTATTGATTAGTTACAAGTCACTTCCATTTACAACTCTTTATAATGCTTGAAAATAGACTTTAAAGTCCTTATCAAACAAATAAAATCTAAAGTATTTAATGTATGAGTGTATTATTTTATACTATTGCATATTATTTATTGACATGGATTATAATGAATGCTATGGCAGCAAATATACAAACAGCCAATATTTTATGAGGCAAATGGGATTTCTCCTTGCATCCTTCCCTCCCACTAAAGCACAGTCACCTCCTCTATGAATCCATAGATTCATGCTGTACTTTACCAGTGTGCGTTGAGTGTGTCTATTCTGAATCGAAAGACCTTCAACCGAGAATCTGTTCTTTACTCTTTCCTTAATAATTAGAAATATAACTGAAATATCACAGAGGCAACAGATGGACAGAGAAGCAACCCCCTCCTCCCCAGATGCAGTAGGGCTGAGGCCAGTGAAATGCTATCTGAAATTGCCAGCTCTGGGATTTCTCCAGCAACTAATGAAAAGCCTACACAGAGCATACATCCCAGGGATTATGAACTCATTCTGGCTCACGCTCTTGACAAAGGTCTACAGCTGCATTCAGAATATATCCATCTCCTCTGTGGGCCTGGGGACTGCCGCAAAGCCACGAGCCCCAGCTGGGAGGTACAGGCAGGAATCAATTTAAGCCTTTCTGGCAGACCATGGGGTGGTTTGCAATAATGAATGTTAAGAAGGGAAACCAGACCATAGAGAATTATGTGTTTATCTTTTCTGAGTATTAAAGAGATGATAAATTGATGGATAGAAGTATGTCGGAGACACTCAGAAAGCTATTGTGCTCACTGGGTAGGTGCTGTGTCGGCTGGACAATGAAGACTTAATAAAAAATAAATCAGGGTGTGAGGATTGGTGAAGTCCCAACTACGCTGGTGAGGGGAGAAAGATCACTTGGGACTTCAACCCTAGGTTTAAGAAAAGGAAGAGGAGACATTCATTTGCACATGCTTCGTGAAGTACACACAGTTCACTGAATCCTGTCTTTTTATTAGAAAGCATTGCCAAGGGAGATAGTAACTACACTGGAGAACCATAATTCAAAAGTAACAATGAGAAGAGGGGGCTATTTAAAGCCCCCAAATCCATTTCACAAGCACCAGGTAAAGTGATCTATATTAGAGCCATAATCTGAGATGTGCCTATTGAAGTTAGGCGGTTGGAATGTATGAAGCATTCCATGCTAATGGCCCTCTCTTTGCTTTGTGAGGCGTTTCTTCCGTTAAACGACCTGCATTTCCTTTACCTTCTGAGCCATGGGGAGCTGCATGGGCAGACATGGTGAACTTGCGCGCCACTGAAATCTCTTCTCAAGACGCACTGACGCTTTTCATCTCTAGCCTCAGAAATCATCTCAGGCGGCTGCTATTCGCAGTGCTCAGCTTGTCTGGGGGGTCATTTGCACTGTTCCACTGCTTCCTTTGTCTTTGAGTTGGGCTTATGGTGGTTACATGCTTGAATTGCAGTAAAACTTGAATTGTTCTACTAACGAGCACCAGTATATGTCATTATTCTATTGCAGTATATCTGGTTTTCATACATTGTCTATTCTTGAGACACTGTAGCATTTTTCACATATTAATTTATTAAGCCTTATATAATTCTAGAAGACAAACACTACTATTATGGCCTTTTTTTTCTGAAGAATGTCCTTCGAAAGAATAAATCAACTGAGAGCGTTTTTTAGTGTAGCCTTCAGAACATGGAGTTGGGTACAGCCTAGTTACTCTACAAGGGCAGGCAAAGAGCCTTTTCCCAATTAATGTAGGGAAAACACCTTGTCGAGACTTATTACAACTTATTTTACCTTAAAATAATTGAGTGCCAATTAAATGGTATGTCAATGTGGGTTCAGTGCACATAGATTTCTGTGGTGTCTGGCTCAGAAACACACAAGCTTACACAACATGTTGTGTAATGTTGAGAATTAGAAAATGCTGATTAAAAAAAAAAACAAAGCCAAAGAAAATTTAGTAAACACACTGTTCATATACTGAAAACCTCAACATTGTAAAGATATCAAATCTCCCAAAGTTAATCTATACTTTAAATCAGAATTTCTATCAAAATCCCACTAAAGATTTTAATAAAGGTAGACAGCTGATTTTAAAATCCACCTGGAAAGACAAAATTATATAGAGTCGCTAAAACAAAAATCGTGAGAAGATATAGAGAAAATCACTGTCCAGTGCTAAAGCTGACTGAATAGCCACAGCAATCGAGACATTTGGCACTGGAGGAGAAGTCACGGATCATTAGAACAGAATAAAGAATGAAATAACCCATAAAACTATGTGCAACTAATGTCTGTCAAAAGCACAGAAGCAAATCAGTGGAGCAAGACAGGTTGGTGGCTGGTGCAGGAACACTAGGAGGTGGTGGGGGAGGAGGAGGGAAGGAAAGAAGGAGGAAGGGAGTAGCCCGGAAGTGTGAGCAAGTGAGCAAATGAGAGAAGACAAGCTGCCCAAATCTGATTCCTTACAAATATTTGTATTAGTTGTCTTATAACTTAAATGTAAAATTGTAATACTTGCCCCAAAAAAGAAGGGTATCTTCAGGGTCTAAAGCTAGACAAGAAATCTCAAATTTGATGCCTGCAATGCATTCCCTAAAAGGAAAATTTGGTCTCTGACTTCACCAAAACTGAATTTTTTTACTCTGCAAAATTAAGAGAATAAAAAATAGGAGCTAAAGATGGATACAAAAATATTTGCAAACTCTGCATCAGGCAAAATTCTCGTATATAAAATATAGAAAGAAGTCTCAGTCAACAGTAAATCCAAACAAAAGACAATCCAACTGGGAAATGAGTAAAGGATACAAACAGTACTTCATTAAAAACACACACACATACAGATGGTAAATAAGAATGTAAATATGTTTGGCACCATTAACAAGTCAGAAAATGTGAATGAAAACCAAAGTGACTACATAGCCATCAGAATGGATGAAATTAAAAAGCAATGACACAAACACTAGTGAGAATACAGAGAAACTGGGTAACTCTTGCTCTTTGGGTGGAAATGTAAAATAATGCATCCACTTTATGAAAATGTTTGCTGGTTTCCTACGAAGTTAAAAATTAAATATCCAGAGCTGGAAATGTGGCTCAGTGGTTAAAAGCACTAGGTGCTTTTTTTTTTTTTAATAGGACTCAGGTTTGATTCCCAGGACCTACACAACCATTCGTACCTCCAGTTCCAGAGAATCCGATACCCTCTTCTGGTCTCCACGGGCACCAAGTATGCATGGGATGCACCGACATACATGGAGGCAAAGCACTGATACATATAAAATGACATTTTTAAAAATTAAAAATGCAAACACCATATGACCCAGCAATTGCATTCTTGAATGGTATCCCAAAGAAATGACAATACGCCCACCACAACCTGGGCAGCCTTCTTCATAGAAAGAAATCACCCCAATGTCCTTCAGTGGGTGAATGGTCATACAAACTCTAGTATATCTTTATACAGATCACATATGACACGAAAATGGGACAACCTAATGGCATATGGAATAATCTGGGTTGCATTTCTACTTGCATCAGTCAGCTTTCCCACGCTGCAACAAGATAAACTGGAATGAAATTGTGCCCAGGCTCTAGCTTGGCAGTTTCAGGCCGTGATCAGTTACCCGATTACTTTGGGGCCCATTGGAGAGGCAGTGACACCCCTGTGGGAACTTGTAGCTAAAGAAGATCCTCTCCTCATGGTGACGGAGAAACAAACAAGGAAGAGTCAGGGCTGGGATCTTACTATTCCCTTCAGGACACACCTCCCGTGCCTAACATCCTTCTTCCTAAAATTGCTCCCAAAGAGCTCCATCCCCACCTAATAACACCATGGGCTGGGAACCAAGCCCTCAACACACATGCCCCCGTGAAGATGCCAGCCTCAAAAAGGAACATATGGTATGATTCCACTTCTGGAACATTCATGGAATAAAAAGGTTATGGCGATGTGGAATAGTTGCATGATTGAGAGCAGTTAGATATAGGAAGGAAGGGTGTTCACATCGCACAAAGGACAAAAACAAGAGGGAGACTTTCCAGCCTGTATCCTGATTATGGCGATGGCTACATAAACGCATGGCTGTGTGATAAATTACATGTGACTGCCTGCAAGCACACAGCCAGAGAAGAGGCGTGCATGTGTCACGATTCCAATGTCAATTTCCTGGTTTTGGTATTGTATTAATGTTATTTAAAATATAAAGTGTTATTGGGGAAAACCGAGCAAAGGGTATTCGGGTCTTCCCCGCACATCTGTCAAGGTAAACCTGAAATCATTTCAAAGCAAATAATTAAGGCAAAACATCAAATTCAAGTGATTGGGAGTTCCATTTTTTATTTATATATCCCTTTGATTTGTTTGTTTTTGGTGTTTTCAGACAAGTTCTCACCGTGTAGCCCAGGCTGGCCTCCTGCGCTCCCTGCCCCTGCCTCTTGAATACTGGAGTCACAGTTCTGTTTAGGCACCGGGGAAACCAAATTCCATCCCAGCAAGGACAAAGCCTGAGAACAAAATAATCCATCGAAAGGCAGACTGACTGAGTGGCTCTTTAAGAATCTAGCCAGGCACCTGCATTCAACCACCTGGGTGTGGGAAAGAGCAGACTCTCACAAGCTGTTTGCAGCAGCAGCAGCAGCAGCATGGAGGTACAAAACCCCACACATTAGATAAATAAATGAAATGCAGCTCTTGAGCGAGAATAAAAATCCTGTGAACTTTAGAGTGAATTCAAAACTCACTTAATAACTTCAAAGTTACTTATGTTTCATGACACCGCACCCCTGCACGCTGTCCTTCCTTTCGCTCCTCCTCCCCACTCCCACTGTCCTCATTTGGCACAGAACGCAAGTTTTACAATAGTCTGCTTCCTACCATCAAGAAGAAGTGGGGCTTGGGAAGGGAGAAGGCTTCACCAGGTTAATGAAAACAGCTGGAAAATGGCCCTGTGTGGGGCCCGAGGCCTTGACAAGGATCCCTTGAAAAATGTTTCAGCGAGTGAGTTGAAACATATAGATCACATTTACCTTTCCAGTCCATGTGATTATAAAAGTTAAGGAATATTTGGCACAGCAAATGACACTTTCTCAGAGGTTTGGCACATGGATGACATCAAAACGTGCCTGGATTTTTCCACCCGGAATCTGTCCAGGGTACGTGTTTTAATTCTCAGGGGATGGTTCCAGCATTGAAATACTTTTTATAAGCACACTGAAGCCGGGGTCCGCTTGTCTTCCCCGTGAATTGGTAAAGACGCCTTCCACAATGCAGGGTGAAAGACTGTCTGGAGTGAAGGCAGCAGGCCACATTTCTCCCGTGCCCGCTTCTGTACCTCCTCTCAAGGATGGGGCTCAGGGTGGTCAGTGCTGGTTTGCCATGCCCAGCATTCAGTTCCTTTGCCATCAAATCCAAAGCCCTCAATATGGTGTCACTTTTGAGATGCTAATCCGAGCGGGGCTCGTGATGTCGCACAGTCTCCCAGCTGGTCTCTGCACTGGCTATTTCACAGACATTAGCCCCGCTTTGAATTAAACTAAATTAGAGAATAAAATGAGATATTGTCATGCAAAGTCAGGCAATGTTATCTGACATCTGCACTGTCTCCAAGGGCTCTACCGAATATATTTTTTTAATGTAAACTAAGAAGTAAGGAATATCCACACACGTTAAGAAAAGATGACATACTGGCGTGCATCTTGGGAGGCAGTAATAATGTTACTGAAAAGCAAATTCCAGCTACTCATCTCTATTCAAGCCAGAGGGTAGGAAAGAGACAGATCTGTATAAGACATTCACAGATCCCAAGAGTCAGCTTGTGAGCTGCAGATGTGTCTCAGTCAGAAAGGCACCCATTTGGGCTTGGTTTTATTTTGCCCTCTCTCTTGTCATTTGGGAGGGGCGTTTGCTGGAAAAGCAGACTTAATTAGTTCTATTTAACATAATAACTGAACATGCCCAGTCCACTGGCAAAGAAGAACCTTGCCAGCAACCTCGTGAGGGGAGTTGGGGGATGGCTGAACACCTCTGTTCTCCCATGGCTTTAGTAGACAAGAATCACGGTTTTCTGGTGGCAGAGGCAGGTGGTGACAGGGTGGAGTGTGAGAAGTGAGTCTTGCACACGCGAATGCGTGCCAATAGACACAATCTCTTGCAGAAAGATTCAAAACGACAACTGCATTTGTAAGGTACTCTGGAAAGGGCCAGATGAGGACAGGACTGGACTGTGATGCCCAGCCTCTTCCTCATTGTCCTTACCAGATTTCTGGCAGGACTTAGGAAACCAAAAGCTTTTAAAAATGATTCTGCTGCTGGGGCTGCGAGATGGCTCTGTAGATAAGAGCATTCCCTGAAAGAAGACCAGGGATTGATTTTCCGCACCTATGTGGATGTCCACAACCATCTGAAATTGCACTACCAGGAGATCTGATGCCCAGTTCTGGCCTCAATGGAAAATGAGGCCTGTAGGTGGGACAGGGACACACATGCAGGTAAAACATCCATGCACTTACAATAATATTAAAACTTATTTCTAAAAAAGAAAATCTGTAGGTTCTGACTGTTCCCGAAACTGGCAAGGCTTCTTCTGTCTAGATCTGACATATTCCTGAGAGGACCATTCAGGAAGGCTCTAACTTCTGGAAGCCTTTGTCAAGTTGGGAGCTTAGGCCCCAGCCTCTCGCATCTATCTCAGCCCCCAGGCCTGGTCTGGATTCCAAATCCCAGCAGGTCAGGTCCTGACCACTCCCCAGGATATTTAAATGAGCTCCCAAAAGAGGAACATGTGGTCTCCTTTTCTTCCTCTTCCCGGTTCCCCCTCGGGGCCACCCGAGACTGCAGAACTCCCATTAAACCTAGGTGTTTCTTAATTTGGCTTGTTTTGATTTGGCTTGATTGGGAATTTTGCGTTGGCAGAGAGCTCGTGTTAGGAAATATTCCTAACAGCCTTTTACTTTGAATACATCTGCTTTGGACAGTTTTAAATACCTTGCCATCCTCTTGAGTGCCACCTCACCCTTTCAATGACTCCTAACAAACCATCTGCTGGGGAGTCCATTGGTGCTACTAGAAGTGAGGGCAGGCTATGAGCCACCTGTTTCTCTTCACCATACTTCCCTGCTTTCTGCTCCCAGATATGCCTTACTTCCTACTTCCAAGGCCTATGGTCTTGAGTCCCAGGACACAAGCCGAAGAGAAATCATAAGAGTCAGTGGTACAAACTCAATGTGTTCTCTGGTGATTCATGTTGAAACTCCAGCCCTCTGGATGGTGCTAATTGGTCATAGGACCTTTCCAATTAGGTTTAGGTAATAAGGGTATGAATCCCTCGTGATAAAATTAGTGCCCTAGAAACACACACATACACTAGAAAGCATGAGCTAATGAAAGATACAGCAAGAGGGCAGGTGGCCACAAGCCAGGGGAAAAGTCCTCATCCATCAAATAAGCTAGTACCTTTGATCATCAATTTCAATGTCTCCAGACCATGCAGACAGATGTATGATAGTTAACTCACACAGTCCTATATTGTTTTGTTACAGCAGCCCAACGGACTAAGACTGACTGCAACTCAAATCAGAAATGGTGGAGAAGAGTAACAGTGATCAGATTAGTATAACTGGGACTCCCCCGACCAAAAAAAAAAAAAATATGCTCCAGGGATGGAGATTCTCCAAGCTGTATAAAACTGACCCTGATTTTAGACTAGAAGACAGGCAGTGAATGCTTTCCAAGGCTCCGTTTTCCTGGCCATCTCACTTGTACCATATTCACACAGCCATGCTGTGAGACAAATGTGTTCATTTATTTCATTTTACAAATGAACGGAGACATTTTTTCTTTGTCTGAGTCACCGGAGATATTTAAATAGAAACTGCCCCATCATCCTTTGTCTCCAGCTGCAAATGATATGGACTGGAACCCCAGGTACGTTTTTCTGAAGATAGGGCATTGAGAGCAAAACGCAAACCTCAGTTATTGAGGGTCACTGAAACTTAAGGTCCTTAGGACAGTGCTGGTGGGCTTGCCTTTCCTGGCTGACCATTTGCATTGCTAAGGCTGCCCCCTGCACCTGTGCAAGCCCATGTCTTTGTCCCTCTGCTCTACGGCAGGTGTTGATTTCCTCCCCAAAGGATATTTATTGATGACTAAAGAGAGATATTTGGGGAAGGATGCTAATGGCACCTATTGTGTAAAGGCCAGAAATGTGACCAAATATCATCTAGTGAACAGAACTGCTCATGATACATAATGATTCAGCATCGCATGGCAACCGTTGCCAGGGCTGAGAAATCCTGTTCTACTCTAAGCACAAAAAAGATCCAGATGACCAGTGTGCTAATTAGGAGTGATACACTGAAAGATACCCCAGTATCAACAATATGAGAAGACATCAATTCTGTTTATCGGATTCCCCGTAGCCTTACAAAGTCCAACAGTAGCCAGATGGATATAGTGGCTGAAAGATGTCCTCAGGGCCATCCTGTCGTCAATGCTGCCATTCTTGTAGGTCAGTTCATAAACACATGGCCACAAAAACCATGCTGCTTCCCCAGCCGTACAAACAAGCAAGATAGAAAAAAAAAATGCCCAGAGTGGATTTGCACTCCACATCCGTCTGATCAGAAAGCCAGTCATTTCAATCTATCTCAGAAGACCCCTGCTGGAGTGTCCTGGGCTGCAGCTTCTCCACTTAGCATCCCAAGTGCCAAGGGAAGCGAGGGGTACACATCTTATCTTCCTTGGTCTCTATAGTGGAAGAGGAAAAATGAGACTTTGGAAATTGGCGTCGGTAGGCAACCCTGCAGTGACTTCTCTGGATTTAGACTGACCTGCTTGTCACTGACCCAGGAAGAAAGAGAAAGAGGAAGACTATGATATGCAGATGTTTTCCAAATCCACACTCATAGCTCTGCTATTAAGTCTGGGAGGTGGGTTGGTAGGCCACTCCCCCCATTTCCCTGTCCCTTCTGGGCATTTTGGTAGCTCATCCTCCTGTCTCAAGCTCAAATCCAAACCATGCCCACAAATCCCAGTTTTCCTAGCACAGCCCAAGAAGATTTGTAAAATGTTGGGGGAAACTTCCAACAGCAGTTAGGATACTGAGAAATGAAGTGAGAAGCTGACAGCAAGACATGAGTCAGGCCTTTGCCAGGGAGAACCCTAGATTATCAGGGAAAGCTGATCAACTCTCATGGCTCCCAATGTCAGGCCAGTAAGTCTTCATGAAGATTGTCCAATCTAGAATCCGTGTGTAGGGAGGGCCTCCACGTTCCTGGGGATATTTCTAATGGGAGACGCATCCATATGGAAATCCAATCCAAAAGCATCAAGGGGCACAGGCGACATGTTATTATAACCTTACCTCATTCTGTAAATCAGCAAATGTGTGTGTCACTGTGAATTAAAAATGACTAAACACTAGCCCTTTTGCCCATTCTAAGTAATATTCTTTAATGGTATTAAATGAAACAGAAAATTAAAAGTCTGTGAAATGAAGAGAAAGGCAAATTGAAATAGTTACTCAGATATGATATGAAGGCAACAAGAAGTTCGGGGGAAAATGACTTGTTACATGTTCTTCACGGTGTTATAATGTGAGTGCTATTTTTAACCTACTTCCCAAAGGCAGAGCCCAGGAGATAGAGAAAGCAATATGTAAAAGAGAAGTGACTCAATGTGTGAGCCAGACCCAGTCTTGGCACATATTTAGGGTATTTACCGTCTTCCGGTTGGATCACCTGAGGGTCTTTCTCAGGTGCCGGCTTCTAAATGAACAGCAGCCTATCTGCTTGCGAGTTCAGCAGCTCCAGTCTGGCTTGGGTGCTAGGACTTCTAAAGCCAATCGCTTGCACTTGTAACCTTCGAAAATGAACTTCCTTGTAGGAAGACTGACTTGTTGAAGTAAAAACACTTACCAAAGCACCTAGCGCAGTCACCTGTGTTGACGCAGAAAGATAGCGTCGGTTGCTTCAAGTTGGAAGGCAAAGTAACAGCAAGCGATGGCTTAGTAGGTGTGGTTTGTGGGCTGAAAGAAGAAAAGAACTGTGGCGATAGACCGTGGTTATGGCCACGTGACAGTGTGAATATACTGCATGCCACAGGGTTACCTGCTTCAAGAGGGCAAATTTTTTGTGTTCATTTTTAAAATACTGTCAGACTCCAAGCCTCAAATAACCACATCTTTCAACATCATTTGATGCTAAACCAGAAGGCAATGTTTTTGGGTTTTGTGTCACATAGAGAATTTGTTTGGCATTTAGTTTGCTTTCCAAATGACATCATGAAAGAGAAATTATCAGGTATATTGTGAACCTTAATTTATAGCAGCATTATTATAAACACATGGATTACTGATTTTACCTTAGTTGTAATTTACTATTTTGGGGAGTTGAAGAACAGGTAAATATGCTATCAGAAAACTGGAGCTACTTCTAACTAGTAAGTCAACAATTTTTATCTAAAGTTTTAAGATTAATAGTTCATATATGGCATTTGTATTGGTTGAATTACAGTGCTATGTAGTGGCATTTCAACTGTATTTTAATAAATAAAGCTTGCCTGAAGATCTGAGAGTAAAACAGTCCCACTGATCAGCCTTACAGACCTGGTAATGATAACACACACCTTTAATCCCAGTAGACACAATGGCAGGCACCTTTAATCCCAGTAGACACACTAGTTGCCACAGAAACCGGGTGGCACATGCCTTTAATCACAATGGTGTATACCTTTAATCCCAGCCCTAGAGAGGATTATAAAACAGGAGGAAACAACTCTCAACACACAGTCTCATCAAAGATTTCTGGAGACAGGATTGCCATTTCTTACTGAGGTCAAGGAAAGAACCAGTGGATGGCTGCTTTGCTTTTCAGATCTTCAAGTTGAACCCCAATTTCTCTCTCTAAGTTTTTATTAAGCATGCCTCATTTTGGCACTCAATTTGGGGGTCACAAATTTATGAAAAAGCCATTTGCCTGAGGCTTTTTAGCTGCCAGCCTAGGCCAGACCTGGGATCGGAATTCCAACTCTAGGAATCGGAACCCAAAACCACAACCCAAAGACGTGAGGGAATTTGACTTATAAAGAGAGTTATTTGGATTCTTCCTTGCATTGTACAGGACACACCAATAGTACTAAATAATTGCAAGTTGTTTCTGAGGCATGTAGGAATTGGGTACAGCATAGTATACGTAAATAAAGGATAGGACATCTCATCTTGGTGTAAAGTAGGGGTTCAATGTTATTCTTTATGCATATCTTCTTATGAACATTTAGTTTCTCAACACTAACCTTTGAAAAGGCTGCCACTTTAATTCTTTCGCCCATCAAAATTCACTTGGCTATATATGTAGAAGTTTGTTTCTTGGATTGTCTTGTGAATTTTCTCATACATTATTTTTTATTTTCCCTGAGTTCACAGTTCGTTTCATCACTAAGTGTTTATGGTGGTTTGAATGGGTATGCCCCCCATAGACTCATGTGTTTGAATGCTTAGACTATTGGTGGCACTATTAGGAGGTATGGCTTTGTTGGAGGAAGTGTGTTACTGTGGGGGTGGGTTTTGAGGTTCCGTATGCTCAAGCTACACTCAGTGTAGGACTCAGTTCACTTCCTGTTGCCTGCAGATCAAGATGTAGAACTCTCAGCTCCTTCTCCAGCACCATGTCTGATGCACAGTGCCATGTCCCACCATGATGATAACGGACTAAACCTCTGAAATGTAAGCCACCCCAATTAAATGTTTCCCTTTGTAAGAGTTGTCGTAATCATGGTGTCTCTTCACAGCAATAGAAACCCTAACTAATCACTGATTCACACCCAACTGCTTTGATGCATATATAATTCCTCTGGTTTGTGGTTTTTTTTAAAGATCTGGAAACATATCAGTTTGATTTATTTCATCATCTATGGGAGTATATTTGTTACTCTTTGAGTTGCTGTGACAAAATGCATAACGTAACTTAAGGAGGGAAATTTATTTGGGTTAATGTGGAACAAGAGGAAACTCACATTACATCCACAGTCAAGAAGCAGAGAGAGAGCACTCGGCTCACCTCTTTCTTAGTCTTCAGCCCAAGGAATGGTGCCCGTCATATTCAGAGTAGGTTTTCCTAACTAACCATCTGTTGGAACGCCCTCTGAGACATACTCAGAGAAGTTTTTTCTAGGTGATTCTAACTGATCAAGTTGACAGTGGCAGCCATCACAATGAGACCCTACTCTTGAGTCCCTCTGCTTCAAGTTCCTCTATAAGCTCTGCTTAGCTACTACCTGGAAATTCCTTCTACTTTCATCCTGGGACATTCTGTCACTCCTTGCGGTAGGTCCCTCATGCCCAGAGTTTCTGCCCCAGTTTTCTGTCTGCTGCTGTGATTAAAATACTCCAACAAAAAGCAAGTTGGAGGAGAAAGGACATATTCTAACTCACTATTCCAGGTTCCAGTCCATCAAAGCCTGCAGGTCAATATGATGGACACATAAGATAGCAGATCACATCCCATCCACAGTCAAGAACAGAAAGGAATGAACACATTCATGTGTCTACTGCGTAGCTCATCTTTTTCACTCTGACACAGCCTAGGACCCCAAGGCGGTGAAAGATGCACTGGGTCTTCCCATGTCCCTTAATTTAATCAAGACTGTCCCCCACAGACATGCCCACAGGACAACCTGATCTAGAACATCCCTCATTAAGACTTTCTTCCCATGTGTTCCTGGATTGCGTCAAGTTTACAATTAAAGCTAGTTATCACGGTTACACGTGCTTTCTTTTAACCACGTATGTTTAACAACATATGACAGATCCCTAAATATATTTATTTCGTCCTCACACTTCAGTTTTAATGTAGCTGAACACAGAAATCTAGGTTTGAAATATATTATCCGAGAAGTGTGAAGATTTGATCCCATTTATACCTACTAAGAAACTTCAGTTTAGGTAGAAGGACAAAGCTCATAGATTAAGGGTGGGAATTTCTTCTTCAAGCCTTTTTAAAATTGATTGTTGTGCGAAGTATAGCCTAACAGGTACAAAAATTATGTTGGAGGCTAATAGAAGTTAAGAAAAAAAAAAAGCTTCAGTCAAGACAAGCTAGTCAAGACAATGCTGATTTCCTTGGTTATTCCATAGGATCTGGGCTGACTCCTCACACCTGAGCAAGGCAAGCAGCTCCTCAGGACTTAGAAGTCTCTCTGAATAGTCACCTGCACTCTAAAAGACAAAATTAACTTCATTTTGAGATACTGGATATCATCTCTCATGTCTAGAAAGAGTTAAGCAAGGGACAAACAAATATATTTAATCGTATTTTAGAATGATTTTTTGTTATCGAGAGTAATTTTTTCATACAATATATTCTGATCATGGTTTGCTTGCCCCATCTTCCCCAAGATCCTCCCAACCTCCCCACCCATCCAACTCCAAGCTTTCTTTCTCTCTATTTTTAAGAGACAAGCAGGCAATTAAAAATAAAAAATAAACCAAACAAAACAGAATAAAAAGAAATAGAATTAGAAATACACACACACAAAAAAAAACCATAAAAACACAAAATCAGAAACCACATTTTAGTAGGGTAAAACCCGAAACAGGGCAATATCAGACAAAAAAAAAAAAAAAAAAAACCTCCAAAAATACTTTTGAGTTCTGTGTTAGCAACCTGCTGCTGGGCATTGTCCTTCCCTTTAAGTGTGGTTAATATACCCAGTGAGATCGCATTGGTGAAAACTAAGCCTTTGCAAGGGTTGTCGGTTGGATGTAGCCTCTTCATTAGAGACGGGAGCTCATGTCCACTCTCCCCTCTCTGTGCTGGGACCCCATCTGGCTTGGACCTGTGCAGGTCCTGTGCATGCTGCCACAGTCTCTGTGAGTTCGTAAGGGCCTAAGTCCCATTACATCTGAAAGACACTGTTCCTTTGGTGACATGTATCCACTCTAGCTCTAATCAGGTTTAAATCTTTTGTGAGATAATGGTTATAAATGGACACAAAATTGTGTGTGTGTGTGTGTGGTTATTTTTGGTTTCTTTGTTTTTATTTAGGGCTCAGGGTTTACTTTTCTCTTTAACCGTATTTTAACCTTTAGATCAACCCAGTTATGAAAAAAAGGACTAATGACCCCCTTCAAGGTAAACACGGAGACAATTCCTATACTGACTCTGAGATACGATCAATGACTACTAATTAACTTCTAATTCTCTCCACTGCTCTAATTCTATAAATAATACTGTTTCTTAGTGATGCCCCAGCATGGAAGTTCATTGTTTAACTCATCACTATGTTGCTATTAACTATGATCACGGATTGGGCCCTTTGAGATGAAGGTCTTTCTTTTGCCCGTATTAGTATTTCTGTCATGAATCACAATGTGTTGACTTTGCAGTTATTGAAAAATAAAGACATAAAGAAATCTTACCCCTCTAGCACAGCCTTTGTCCTTTCTTTTTTTCCCCAATGACCACTGCAGCCATTAAGCACTGGAGAAGACTGACTTCTTAAGTTGAGCTTTGTGTCCTATGACTTCATCCACCATTGGACCCTGGATGTGCTATTCAGGAGTCATTTGGTGTTTTAGATTCCTTATCTTCGCTGACTTGATGAGGAGGGAGCAGTGTTGTGATGCATAAGGGCACTGAAATCGAATTTTAGAATTTGAATCTGGTCCTTAACAGAAAGCCTGGGTATATGAATAACTCCCTTTCTCTCCCTAGGCTTCTCCCTTTCTTCTTTTGTAAATGAAATGATTGAATTGGGTCTTTGAAAAGTAGATTTTCTCCGGGGCAGGCCCACTGGTTGGTTACACTTGACATGCTATGTGCAGGAGATCTGCGAGGCTGTGTCTGTGCTTTGTACCCCTGTGGACATGGCACTCCATCTGAGTAGCGTCTTCTGTGGAACGGGTAGGTGTGCGTCACAAGTGTGCTGCCATAGCAACGGTAGTCCCTAATGTCTTCTCGGCTTTCCAACCCTATGACCAGTACGCCTTCCTGAAGAGATCATTTGCCTTTGTCATGGTGGTGGTCATTAACTAACTTGTTTCCTGATGTCCTGTGCAATCATTTAATCGAGCTAAAAAGTGGATAAAGTGATCTTGAAACACCATTCAGATCTAGTCTATGCTACTTACTACTGTGTCAGTCACCTTCCATCCTTGTGACAAAATACCTGAGAAAATCAGCTTCAAAGAAGCAGAGAGTTGGCTCAGGGTCTCAGAGGTGGCAGTCCCTCTCCTTGGCCCCGTGACTGTGGGTCTGGGCTGGAATAGGGAGCACACAGTAGAGCCAATTTGCTTGCTTCACCGCAGCCGGTGTTGTGAGGCAGCCGCCAGAGAAGACTGCTCAGACATGGATTTAAGCCAATAGGAAGTCAGGGAAGTCTTTATTAGCCAGTGAGTACATTGGGTGTTTGGGATCCCATTTTATCCCTGAGCCTTTCTCAGGGTAAGCTTTTAAGCACAAAAACCATGTTTTGGGTTGACATACTTTATTCAACACGACAGTTAGCCAGAAATTAAACTATAGAAGCTACAAACAACCTTAGGAATTTAGAGCCTTTCCCAGAACTGTGGACTCTGATGGATTAGGTCTCTGTTTTTACTTTGGCAGGTGGTACTATCTACATGCTGAGTTTTACAGCCTGAATGGCGTTTCCATCATGGAGTCAGTTGTGCTAAGGTCTGGGAACCTCTTATTCAAGGAAGCAAACAGAATGAGACAGGAAGGGGAACAATCCTAGGATATATTTCAAGGGCATGCATCTCCTTCAGCGACCTCAATTCCTTCTACCCAGGCCCCACCTCATAAAGGTCTTACCACTTCCCAATAGCACAATGGGTTGGCAGCCAAACTTTCAGCACATGGTTTTGGGGGACATGGACCAAAGTTCCGATTGAGATGTTGTATCTCCCACTGAGTCTTCTGCGAGCTCGGGTGACTGGAGAGTTTGGAATGTTACAACCAACTTATCTTGGGCCATCTTTGGTTCTCTTAATAGGCACTCATTGTCCTCCTCTGTGTGTGAATTTACACCTTTGTGACCATTAGGGAAATCCTTTGAAATATACATCAATTGTATATTCATAGTATATCCAGCCAGTCAAAGGCAAAGGATAGCATGTAAGGCCTAAAGCTGAGATTTTTCCACTTTGACCTAAGTCACCTTACCAAATGTTTTCATCAAAATATTGAAAAGTGTCTTGATTTATGACTTCTTTAGTCTGTTACTACAAAAACATCATTGAACTGTTACCATGCTGGAACATGGAATGTGGAATAACCTGGCTCCATATTTTCTAGGTCATGGTCACTCATGTTTAGCTCCAAAATAAACTATGCCTTAGCCCCTTTGAGGTGGGAACCATGTTTTTAACATCAACAGATCTAAATAATAAAATATACTACAATATTATTTGTTAATTTAGAGCCGAAGTGATGACCTGTGACACATTAGACAAGTGATAATAATAATAATGGATTTCCAGCTGCAAGGAAATCCAATAAAATAACAAACAAATAAAATAAAGCATACTGTGTTAGTTCCCAGAACTGCTATAACCTGAAGTAACTTCATGCACAGGCCATTTTTGTCTCCAATGATATGTAAGACTTGCCCCAATTCTGCTGTGTCTCACTAAATTACAGAGCTAGCAAAGATGACATCAGATGAAAATCCAATAGAGAAATCAGAAAAACAATGTGAAGAAAGGCACCAAGCCAAACATGAGCCTGGGGCTAATAGAGACTCCCCACCTCACCCACACAGGCTATGCTCTGCACACATACACACACACACACACACACACTGCTTTGCACACACACACACACACACACACACTGCTTTGCAAACCTGCAAGGACATCCTTGGTTGAGAACTGAGTCCACCACCAGTGGGGCAGGAAGCCTCTACTCCACCTGTCTTTTCCATTGTTATTGTTGCAAACTAAATAACTCAGTCAAACACTGAAATGCCAGCTACGGTGGCAGCAGCTCTCTGGACTCCAGCATGTGACTACTCAATTGAGTTCTCCTCCACTCAAAGTCAGAACACTGTGGAGTTCAGTGTCAAAACTCCCAGACTTTATTTGCTTCATCTGAGAAGGACCGGCATGTAGAGTCTGACATCGCTGACTATTTAACTGCAAAGGCAGCTCCTTTAAGTCCTAAGGAAACAAAGCCATCTGGTATTGAGCAGCTGTGGAAATACGGAACATCTAGTTATTTATGGTGAGCCCATGATTTGGCCGTGGGATGTCCCAGAAGGCTTTGGGAAAAGAGTCTTGTGGTGAGTTCAGATCAATAGCGCGCAAATTGTTACTGTGGATAAAGATTTTTCTTATCGGGATGAAGAATGTGAAAAGTTTCTGCACCTGATAAGCTTCTCCACTGATGCAATAATCCAAATCAGACCAAATCAAACTGAATTAGAAAAAGCCCAGGTTTAATGGATACCAGCATTCCTTGGTGGCCTTCCAGGCCCCCCAGAGATGGGATGGGGAAGGAAGACCAGAAAACCATGTTTGTTCTCTGGGGTATGATTTAAATACTCTGTGGGAGGGGTCTTGAGCATCTCTGGGGAGGGGTCATCATTTGGCAGACTTTCTCAGAGGTGGAGTCTGGACTGAGGCAACTCCCAGAGGAGTGGGCTTGGGATGGAACTTCCACTAGAACATTCCAGACTCTTTGGATATATGGATGCCAGTGGCTGGGGTGTGGCCTTAACACAAACATTCCAGACTCTTTGGGTATAAGGATGCCAGGGGCTGAGGTGATGCTTCCAACCAAACATCATGGAAAAATTCTGTTTCTGTCATAGACCAGAGAAGTGTCTCCTGACTCCTGTTGAGGGGTGGGGAGGACAGCCCAGGAAGCACTGTGACCAAAGCCCTTCTAACAATTGTTCCACACCTTTGCCTTTTGACTCCATCCACCAGAAGAAATATCAAAAATAAAGAGTATACGAGCAGAAGATTCAATTTTCTTGTTTTTGCTTTTGCTGAAGAATTTTCCCAACATGAACAAACTAGAATGGGGCGTTTTAGAATATAAAGGATGAAAGGCATAAGAGAGGCTGAAAATTGGTAAAATTTTGAAAAACTAAACATTCCACAGGGAAAGAATAGAAAAGAGCTTAACACACTCTGTTCCATTCTGCCTCACTCCCTTGCCAGTTAAGCAGCAACAGCCTTCTAGAAACTTTTCAATGAGGATGCAAAAACTGAGCAGAATTTCCAACTCTCTTGAGAAGCTTGAGAAGGACTGTAGTTTGGGGTACATTGTTACAAATATGGAACGGTATTGGAAGGCAGGGCCTACAAGCACAAGGCATTTATTTACAGCAGCATTTACAACATGAGGGCTCAGTGTGGAGCACTTACAAAAAAATGGGTTTGCAAGGCTCAGTGAGATGGCTCAGGAGGCTCTGCCAGTGCCCCATCAGCTCTGCTTTTCCTCCAACTCTCCCTGCCACCGCTACCACTGGTCCCGTGGAAACCGACAAGATTAGTCAGATCCGCGAGGCAGCTGTTTTCAATTCCAGCCTTTGCTCCCCGCTACGGCTCATGGCGCAACAGCTCAGCAAGAGGGCAGATCACGCCTCTAGGTCTCTCTTGTTATTATGTTTAAAACTCCCACAACTCAAAAAAAATGTGGCATCTCCACACTACACACGACAGCCGCCATTTTGACTGAGGTCAGGTGACCTTACCACCATCTTAACTAAGAGCCAGGTGACTTCACCACCATCTTAACTGATGGCCAGGTCGGGTGACCAAGTCCTGCCATCTTTATGGAGATATTCCCTGCCTGGTTCCCCGGTGCTGACTCTGTTACATGTGCGTTTTGTACAGTGGCATGCCTTTGATAGGGCTCGCCAAAGCATCCACTTTGCCCAATTCCTGTTTATTCTCTGTGTGTGTGTGTGTGTGTGTGTGTGTGTGTGTGTGCATACATGTAACTTAAATGCACCTATGTTTACTTTAAAATGTGATAATTATCTGTTCACTGTATCTCATTCCAGACTACAAAGCAATAATTCTTATGTTTTAAATTGGTATATACTTTTAAGTCGCTTAATCCAACCCTGTTTTACCTGTTAAGTTGACAGCCAGTACAGTCAAGCTCAGACTCAGCTCTCCAGACAGATTCTATACTGTGGTTATACCTCACCTATACCTGATAAACAGCCCTCAACTTCTCAGAGATCTGGGAAATATGGCATTTAAATATTTAATTAACTTTTCATAACAAAAAGAGCAGCACTCTATTTCCTCCAAAGAAGACAGAAGACAAATGGGCACAAAGCAATGTCCATCCTCGATTTGTTTCAACTGCCCAGTGCGGACCACGGGGTAAAACTGCCTTTCATCTAAACTGAAGATCTCCAAACGTGGACAGAATCACCGGAATCGAGAGCCTAGCTGCTCAGGTCAAGGTAGGTTTGTCTTCCTACAGATTTCTTAGCCCACAGGATCTTCTGGAGCCTGGCAGGCCCTGAGCTAAGCAGCAAAAGGCAAATATGACCCTCAGTGAACATGGAGGACTATAAAGAGTAGCTCTGGGTGCCAACCAAGTAAGTTCTCTGTCCTTTTTTTAATCAATAACTCAAGTAAAATTTTATTCCTCTCAAAGATCTCTGATGCAGTTTGACAGCTGAGAGGTTTTATCAGTTTAAAAGAACAACCTCACCAACAAATTTCAATAAAACACAAATACAAGTTATTAAGGTGTGCACCTGCAAATTATAAAGGTGTGAGAGCAAACACAAGTTAATCAAATTTCTCTCTTGTGCTGCCTTCCATAATCTTAAAAATACTTTTCATTGTGCAAAAACATCTGTCACAGTCATTCTGACATAAATATGCTACTATTTACACAATGCATATGTCTAAAACTTATGTTTTCACAAACCCAAAGAATTCTTGTGAGTTTCCACAGAGCCGAATTGAAGGATCCACCTTAAACAGGTCAGATAAACCCCTCTCAATTCCCTGGTCCTAAATTTTTTTTTCCTAAACTTAACTTTGTCCTCTGTTCTGCCAATACCTTAAACAGGTGTAAAGAGACACCAGACATTTCCATACCACAAACACCAGACAGGAGCAAAGAGACCAGCTAGCCCAGGATGTGACCAGCACCCAGCTTTCTCAGGTTCTCCCCAAAACGATGCCCACAAATAAGCAGGAAGCAGTCTTGAGAATCTGAATTTCCAATTCCTTTAACCTGTTGTGCCTAACCTCCTGCCTTTTATTATATAAAAAAAAGAGATGGAAATGTAATGATCTGTCCTGTCCCTTTAAGAGACAATCCCCCCCACTCCCCCCCCCATCCTCTGCTGAGGCAAGCAGATCTTCCTTCCACTTCCAGCCTGAGTTTCTTCCTTTCCATCTCTCTCCCAAAGAGGTAGCTTCTGCCTCTCTCCCTTCTACCTACTTCTCCCCTTCCCCCATCTCTGTTTTTCTCTCTCTCTCTCTTTCTCTCTCTCTCTTTCTCTTCTCTTCTCACTTCTCACCTTCCCCCCTTTCCCTCTCCCCTCCATAACCCACTAAATAAATACACACTTTCTCTGCATGGCATGCCTAATAGGTTTCTGTTTCTCACCCATGTGGCAGCTCCCTGCCTGGAACCAGCTGCCTCCATGACTGTGGTCTCAGGACCTGCTGCCCACTGCCACCACTCGGGGACCTGGGGCATTTTATTTGTACCATAACAGTATCAGGTATTAAATGCCTTCTTCCCCCACAATCCCACCCTTATTGGACCTTCTGATGACTAATTCATACTCCCTCTGTTGGTTGCTTTTCCCCTGGTGCTGAGGAAGAAGTGCAGGGCCTCACACACACTAAGCAGTAATCTGGTCATGAGTTACACCACAGTGCAGGCTCATGCAGTGAGCACCTGAGGATGCTGTGGAAGAAGAGGGAATGTGCCCATTTTTGACCAAGCTCATTAACATGCCTGAAGTGCAAACTTCACTCTTGGCTATGTATGCAACTACTCCTGGGAAAGAATCCAAAAAAAAAAAAATCCCCTTAAAGAGCAGGCTTGCTGGTTTAAGTGGTACATTCCTTGCATTTTTGGTGAGGAGGGGGTTGGGTGGGGTCCTGGCAGTCTGGTCAGCTGCATTCCTCTCATTTCTGATCTCACACAGGACACACCTGAAGGCTTTTTCTTGCCTCTGTAGACCCATTATTTTCAGGAAAAACTTTGGCATTTAGGAAAAACTCCTTGGATGCCTGGGTCAGCTATTCCATACTCTGGCAGGGAAGATTTATAAATGTCATTTTTCTTAATGCCACATCAGAAAGTGCCCTTTCAATGTGTGCATTTGTGCCGTTCGGAACAATGGGGGGCCGTCTTTAATGACTTTTCCCTAATACATTCAGGGAGACAAATTGCACGGCAGGATGGGCGAGGGCAGCAATGCATCCCTGTTTTTATAAAGCACTCCTTCTATTTTCTGTGCAGTGGTAATCCAGGGGTTAGAATAAATAAAACAGAGATGGCTAGCGCACAGTTTCAGAACGCTAAGGAGCATCCCGTCACATTTACAGGCAAGAATCGGGCAACGAAGCCTGAGGAATTAGACCTGAGAAAATGAGCGCCTTTGGGTGGCATCGAATTAACGATGCCCTCTGAGGTCAAAGAGAAGCACTACTGAGAACTTGGCACTAAACAAACAGAGAAAAGGGTATTCCTTTTGCTATTACTAAATACAGAACCTTATCCTTCTGCCTAAGGTTTTAAAATTAGTCGTTACCTAAAAATAGCCTCATTATTTGTATTAATGGTAGCTTGAAGTTGCCCTTTACTAGGCCCGTGTGTGGACAGAGGCTGTTTTTGCCCCAGAGTTCTGTACTCTGCAGGTGCTTCTCTTTGACCACCGTCTTGCCATGCTAAATAGCTCACGAACCACCCTCGTGTGTGCCAGATGGAGGGGACCGTACTAGCTCTACGTGGTACCTGACAGGCAGCCAGCAAGCTAAAGGAGTCAAATTACCCCATCTGCTCTTCCAAATTGCCCTGAGACTGCCTCTCAAATGTTAATGTTTTTGTTTGTTAATAAATAATAAAAGGGCATTTTGTCAACGATATGACTTGACTGATTCAAAATGTGTGTTAGCAAATGTCTGTCAATAATGAGTAAGTCCACAGAGAAGCATTTCCTATGCACCCCTGGTACATTTTCTCTGGACTCAGAGCTCTAAGAGTCAGGAGAAAAATATACCACTTAGGAGGAGGTGACATACAGTCAGTAATTAATGGTTCAAGCAGAATTATTCATAATAGCTGATGTAGTGCTATAAATTATGCAATAGTAACAAAGAAGACATTCAAGGACGGCAAAATAAAAGAAACAGGAAACTAAGAGATCAAAACAAAAAGTGAACATAGTGTGTATTCAGTTGGGGGTACAGGTGGGGGAGGGTCACGCTTGTTTGGTTAACAAATGGTGCATAAATGTGGGCTATGTGCTGGATCTAACATGGAGAAAAAGAGAGTAGGATGGTATGCCTGCCTTCAAAGATGCGTCATTCTACCGCAGGGAGACAGAATTACAAACGCCTCTAATAAGACACAGTCAGCTTCCCTCAGAGTTGTTAACAGTTACCTTAAATGGTAGAAGATCAACCACGAGACTGTTATAAGCAGCCTGGATCCTTCGGCTAAATATGGAGTGATGCTTTAAGTCAAAAGGATTTGGGGCCTTACCAACCTTCTCCTCCACCATTTGACTCCAGGGCCCTCAGTGTCCCCTGCAGACCTACAGATCCTCGCTGGCCATTTGTTTGGTGGTGATTAAATGTAAGACGGTCCAGAAGCTGTTTTGTGAATGTTCCTTTACCGTGATGAGAAACCTAAAAGCTTTTCTGTGCATCATGTCTGTCAGCCCAGTGATGGCCACTAATGGCTCTAAAGTGTATTAGTGCTGCGGGGATCTGAAAAGCAAGCAGGGCCACTTGAAGTCGTTGTAAGGAAAGTAAGCACAGCTCATTTGACAACGAGAGCCTGAAGGTTCTTAGACTATAAATGCACTAAGTCACCCTCACCCAAGTTTTCACTCTCCTGGGTTTCAGTCACCAGTTGTCAATCGTGGTCTGTAAACACCAGTGGAAAATTCCAGAAATAGACACGAGTTTAAATCATTTTCACTGCAGTGTGTTGTTACAGTTGTGTTTTAGCTAGGTGTTTTTCACTAATTTAGCACTGTTCCTAATTCATCAGTTAAACTGTATCTTAGGCATGAGTAGGTGTGGAAACGCATACGTATCATTTGATACTAGCCCTGGTTTCTGACTTCCACTGACACTGATGATCTTAGACTATAATCCTCAAGACAAAGGGCACCAAGGTGTGAATAGTCAATCCTTGTCTTATTCCCTGTGGAAACATAAAGTCCTTTTAGAATCCTCAGAGACTTCTCTTAGTACTTCTTTCCCTGGTTGTTACCTTTGGTTTAAGCTTCTAAACTGCTGCATTTGGCTTGATTAGGGGACATTTCACCATCCTGTCCAAGGGTCCTATTTCATTTCCTACTGCCCTGGCATAGACTGTTTTTCTTACTGTCTCACAATCCAGTCATCCCTAGGTGTCTGTGGATGGAAATATTCTGCTGGAAGTATAGATTATCAGGGAATTTGTGCAAATGCACAAGCCAACAACAACAACAAAAGGCTGAGCTATTTCTGCTGGAGAAGTCAATCAAACATTTGCAAGGCCAGGGTTTCAGCCTCATCCTGTGTTATCCCCCACTCTCCCTTGACTCACCCTTCTCCTCCCTCTGCTGTCACCTTGCTCAGTCAACACATGCTCAAAGAAGTTTCTCCTTCATTCCGAAATGGCTTATTCAAATATTTTCCTTAAAAATATTTCATTAAGGCAATCTTACCAAAAGCAGTCTACAGATTCAATGCAATGCCCATCAAAATCCCAGCAAAATTCTTCACAGACATCGAAAGAATGCTGCTCAACTTCATATGGAAAAGCAAAAAACCCAGGATAGCCAAAACAATCTGTACAATAAAGGAACTTCTGGAGGCATCACAATCCTTGACTTCAAACTCTTCTATAGAGCTATAGTACAGAAGACAGCCTGGTACTGGCATAAAAACAGACAGGAGGACCAATAGAATTGAATCGAAGACCCAGATATTAACCGACACACCTACAAACACCTAATTTTTGACAGGGAAGCAAAAAATATCAAATGGAAAAAAGAAAACATATTTAACAAATGGTGCTGGCATAAGTGGATATCAACACGCAGAAGAATGAAAATAGATCCATATCTATCACCATGCACAAACTCAAGTCCGAATGGATCAAAGACCTCAACATAAAGCCAACCACACTGAACCTCATAGAAGAGAAAGTGGGAAGTACACTTAAACGCATTGGCACAGGAGACTACTTCTTAAATAGAACTCCAGCAGCACAGACACTGAGAGAAACAATTAATAAATGGGACCTCCTGAAACTGAAAAGCTTCTATAAAGCAAAGGACACGGTCAACAAGACAAAACAACAGTCTACAGAATGGAAAAAGATCTTCACCAATCCCACATCAGACAGAGGTCTGATCTCCAAAATATACAAACTCAAGAAATTGGTCATCAAAAGAACAAATAATCCAATAAAATAATGGAGCACAGACCTAAACAGAAAACTCTCAACAGAGGAATCTAAAATAGCTGAAAGACACTTTTATATTTCCCTTGTATACTAGATCCATGTATGTCTCTCTTAGAGTCCTCATTGTTGTCTAGGTTCTCTGGGATTGTGATTTGTAGGCTGGTTTTCTTTGCTTTATGTCTAAAAACCACTTATGAGTGAGTACATATGATATTTGTCTTCTGAGTCTGGGGTACCTCACTCAATATTGTGTTTTCTAGCTCCACTCATTTGCCTACAAATTTCAAGATGTCATTATTTTTTTCTGCTATGTAGTACTCCATTGTGTAAATGTACCACATTTTGCTTATCCATTCTTCAGTCGAGGGGCATTTAGGTTGTTTCCAGGTTCTGGCTTTGACAAACAATGCTGCTATGAACATAGTTGAGCACATGTCCTTGTGGCACGGTTCAGCATCCTTTGGATATAACCCAAAAGTGGTATTGCTGAGTCTTGAGGAAGGTTGTTTCCTGAGAAATCGCCACACTGATAGCCAAAGGGGCTGTACCAGCTTGCATTCCCACCAGCAATACAGAACTGTTCCCTTTACCCCACAACCTCTCCAGCATAAGTTGTCATCAGTGTTTTTCATCTTGGCCATTCTTACAGGTATAAGATGGAATCTCAGAGTTATTTTAATTTGCATTTCTCTGATGACTAAGGATGCTGGGAACATTTCAGCCATTTTAGATTCCTCTGTTGAGAGTTCTCTGTTTAGGTCTGTATTCCATTATTTTATTGGATTATTTGTTCTTTTGATGACTAATTTCTTGAGTTCTTTGTATATTTTGGAGATCAGACCTCTGTCTGATGTGGGGTTGGTGAAGATCTTTTCCCATTCTGTAGGCTGCCATGTTGTCTTTTTTACCATGCCCTTTGCTTTATAGAAGCTTTTCAGTTTCAGGAGGTCCCATTTATTAATTGTTGCTCTCAGTGTCTTTGCTACTGGTGTTCTATTTAGGAAGTGGTCACCTTTGCCAATGCGTTTAAGTGTGCTTCCCACTTTCTCTTCTATGAGGTTCAGTGTGACTTTGCCAGCTTTTCTTAACTTATATTATTCTATCTGCCTTATGCCTCTGGGCTTTTCCCGTTCTCTTAGTTCTGTAAATGTTACTTTGTGGATTGCTGTGTAGCTGAATGGCTTGCCCCTGATGTCCTCCTCCTTCTCTGGCTATTCATCCTCCCAGATTTCTCCTATATATTCTCTCTGCCTGCCAGCCCTACCTATCCTTTCTCCCACCCCGCAATTGGCCATTCAGATCTTTATTAGACCATCAGGTATTCTAGACAGGCAAAGTATCACAGCTTCACAGAGTTTAGCAAATGCGACATAAACAAAAGTAACACACATTAACGTAATATTCCCTACACTTCACGTGTATGCCTGTGTGTGTATGTGTGTGTATGCCTGTGTGTGTGTGTGTGTTTAGACAGCACATGTGTGCAGATGCCTGCAGAGTCCAGAGAAGGACTTCAGATCTCCTGGAACTGAAGTTGCAGGTGGTTGTGAGCTCCCTGATAGTGTTGAGAACTAAACTGGGGTCCTATGAAAAATCAGCAGACACTGTTAACCACTGAGTGACCTCTCCAACAACTAATTATTTTTGCTTATTATTCTTAGGAAACTAAATTTGTATTTTTCAAATGAACAAAATATTGTTTATATCATATGTTATAGAAAAATATAAGAACAGAGTAGTTAAAACTGGGGGAAAGCCAAATTTAATATTAATAGTTGAGAGGTTGCAATGCAGTTATTAAGTATTCCAGAGTTACTATTAAACTATATATTCAGCATTTTGTGGAATGTTTGTGGGGGATAAAAGTGACCAGATACAAGTATTATTCATACAAAGATTGAAATTATGCAACAAAATGTGCATAAACAAAAGAGATGAAAATACACCCAAAATAAATGCAGACTATAAATAGCAATGTGCTCAGAGACATCTTTAAGATTCCTCTTTACCCTTGCTTGCTGTAATGCCTTTCTGAAATAACAAAAATGCTAATAGTGCATTAATTACCAAGTTCTTCTAAGTATGTTCTGGAAGTCGAGATGAATTTTTAGGAAGATCTTGGTGAAGAGTCTGTGAGCATTCTTTCCCTGTAGTGACAGCCCATGCAGCTCAGGAGGATGGAAACACCAACCTCAGAACAGGCCAGAATAGCAATATCTAGGCACTCGGTACCATTTACTTCTAACATCAGGGGAGGCAGGTCTATCCCTCCAAATTGGTTTGGAGTAGCAACACATCTTTTTCACTGCTGGTGACTGCCTGGAAATGATCTGCTTAGTAATTTAGAGCCTAGAAATATCCTCTGTCTGCTGTGTTCCAATGCCATTATAACCTTTCTCCTCTGGCTTAGGTGGAGACCCTGCTGAGGCCCTAGAGCACGGCTTGTGCACCTTCTTTTTAGATTCCTGGTAAAAGGTAAGAAGCCTGCCTTTCTTGGACCCTTACTCCGCAGCTGCTGTCACCCAAGTGGAAAGTGCAAATCCCAGGGAAATCACAAATATTAACACTTAAACTCACATTTATTTATCCCCTCAAAAAAATTGTTTTGAGTGCTCAATGATTTGAATGTTGTTTTCATAATTAGTTCCTCCAAATAGCTTATAATGTGCTAAGTATGTACAAAGGGAACACTGGTTCAGAATTTTTTATTGACAAGTGTGTGAACAAAAGAACCAGCTACTCTGGAGATAAATAAGGCCCCAGCACTGATTAGAGTGTCGTGAAAGAAAGGTCATGTTTTAATACTCCATGGACTGTCCTAACTGCACTCTCAGTCCAGGAACCTGCACTTGCTCAGCTCTGGCCTCTCACATCAGGTGGATACCTTTGCAAGGTCCTGCCCACTGTCGCCTTGCTAAGGGTCAAGGTCATCTACCTACCAATCACAAAACGGGCCTATGCATAGCCTTTAATATTTTAATGATAATATTTAAATGATAATTCAATGATAAATAATAATTTAATGATGATTATTATTTGTTTTGGTTTGGATTTTTTTGAAACAGGGTCTCACTTTGTAGCCCAGACTGGCCTCCAACTCCTGATTTTCCTTCCCCAGCCTCCAGAATACTGGGATTACAGGTATGCACCACCACGACCAGCTGTGTCCTGGAATCTTGTAAGACGTATTTACATAAGACAACAGGAAAGGTGTCACCTATGGTGCCTGTTATAATTATAATTGTGCTGACCTGCCCTGTCACCTGGGTGCCCTGTCCCTTTAAGAGACAAGTTCTACCTGCTTCCAATTTCCCCTTCCCACTGAGGCAAGCTGGTCTCCATTCTCTCTTCCTTTCTCTCTCTCTCTCTGCCTGCTCTTCTGAAGAGGCAGCTCCCTGCCTCCTTCCTTTCTACCCTCCTTCCCTCCCTCTCTCTCTCTCTCTCTGTCCCTCTATCCCTTTCTCTTTCTCTCTCCCCCTATAACCCTTCTAACCTCCTCTACCCTCCCAATACCCACTAGATAAACTCTCCATACCAAGCTCTCTCTGTATGGTTGTATCTATCTGTCTTCCACTCATCATGGTCTCCTACCTGCCATGGGAACTTCCAGGGTCACCCATGCCATTAACATTGGTGCATGACTCAGGCAGGCTCTCTCCGTGTTCCCTCCCACCCATGGATGGGCTAAGGCACACAGGGATCCTGGACCACTTTCCAACTTTCTGTCCACTGTATCACTGTGCACAACACTGACTAAATGGTAAGGTCCCCTCCTGCAAGTCAGCTTTAGCTGACATTCTTCTCTGGTAACTCCCCATGGCTGAAGACTGGGATCTTGTTTCTCAGACTGTTGTCCTCATCTTGGACTGTTGTCCCTTGGACCATTCAGAGTGGCCCTGGTCCCCATCCTTTGCACTGAAGAGCCCAATCACTTGATCCTTGTTCTGTCTCAAAAGACATTTGCAGACAAGTTAGCTATTGGGTCTTGTCTCTCTCTCACCCCTTCCTCAGCTATGGGAAATGGCCTAAGTGCCCCTAACAACCTAAAGTGGCCACCTAACAGCAGACCCCAACACAGGAGTTTCTAATTTCTGTCAGCAAACAGACAGATGGAAACGTTTCTACACAGCCATGCTAAGCTCTGCCTCGCTAGTATCTCACACCTGTTCACTTTTCTGTCTGCTGAGCTGCCTCCCACTGCAGCTAGGCCTGTCTGGGGTGAGATATCCCACACTCACCTATAAATGCTCCTTTTCTCTCTCCTGTTCAAAATCTCTCTCTCTTCCTATCCTGCCTCTGCAGCTGCTGCTGCCACACCATCTAGCCTGGAGAGTGGGTCCCTCTTTCCCACCCCACTATGGCTGGTAGAGCTTAAAAATTTCCTGTCTACTTTATATATAAAAGAATGTGTAAATGGTGTGCCCACAGAAATGTGATTCTGTTTTAAATGTTTTATGTATCCTATATGTCTCTCTTGTTATTTCTATCTGTTTAAAATCCCCATTGTTTCTCTATGTTTTGCATCGTGTGACCACTGCCATCTTTATAGCGCCAACAATTCCCACAGTTCCTCTGTGCTTTGCACCATGTGACCTTGCTGCCATCTTTGTTAGGGGCAACTGCTGCCATTTTGTTTGAACTTAAAATAGGAAGGAGCCACAGACTCATGAGGTTCTGCCCCTAGCCAAAAGGTACTGGCAGCCAGCTTACTTGCTAAAAGGCATCCACACTCCAATAGTGGCTTGGCGGCCCCCTAGCTACATGACCTGCCACCAATTACCTTTAAGCAATTAGCTATGCTTTTAGAAATTACCATTTTGCTCTGTTACACATGATGTGTTCACGTGATGGTATGCCTTGGCAGGGCCCTCTGAGGCATCCGTTGTGCACAGAGACCCACCTCTGCGGTACATCTACTCCCCCACCTATAACGACTTTGCTTTTCTACTCACTGGCAGCATTAATTCTCCAGTTTCTTTCTTTTTTCTCTCTCCCTTTAAATGTCCTGCCTGCTTGTTACAACATGTCAGTCAAAAATATAAAAAAAGCCAACTTTCTCTCACGTGCACTTTTTCTTTAACTTTGTGTGTAATTTAAATTCAACTGCGTGTATACATACATGTACTTGCTGTGAAAAAAATGTTTTAGGCAATCCTAATGAGCTCTGGTCATTGTATCTCCTTCCAGACTAAAAAAGCAGTAAGTCTCAAATATTTCAAATTGGTGTGCACTTATAAATTTATGGCTAAATCTGTTACAATATACTAAATATGTGATTCAACTCTGTTTTCAATATAATGATAAAAATTTAAGATTATGAAGATCTATTTCAGAATAACAAGAGCTAACCTACAGCCTTCCCTGTAAGCTGCTCTTCACTATTGTTGGTTTTTCTGTTACACTTCTATTGCAAACAGTTTTTTCTTCTTTGTCCTTCACAACTATAACTCTCACCTGTTAAGTTAAAGACCCGTGCAGTCAAGCTGGAGGACTCAGGCTAAAATATTCCTCTACAGCCTCTCAGCTTGGATCCAGTTCTCCAGACAGATCCTATACAGTAGTCATAACTTATCTATACCCGATAAAGAGCCCTCAAGTGCTCAGAGATCTGGGAAATATGGCATTTAAATGCCTAATTATTAAAAGGTTTTTCATAGCAGGGAGACAGATTGGTTCCTAACAGCAGCACTCTATCTCCTCCAAAGAAGACAGAAGACAGGTGGGCACAGAACAACATCCATCCGCAATTCACCTTATCAAATGAAAGTGCTAACCACTGGGAAGAACTGCCTTTCATCTAACTCCCAAAGATCTCCAGACAGTGGATGGAATTGGCTGGAATCAATTGCCTGGCTGCTCAATGCAAGTTAGGCTTGTCTTCCTATAGATTCCTAACCCACAGGATCCTCTATTAGACCCCCACTCTAACAATAGAAGGCAAATGCCACACCAAAGCCCTGTCATCAATGACCATGGAGGACCCCAGGAGTGGCTATAGGTAGCCAATCGAATAAGTTCTCTGTCATTTTTTAAATCAATAACTCAAGTAAAATTCTATCCTTCTCAAGGATCTCTGATGCAGTTTGATGGCAGAGAGGTTTTGCCAGTCTGCAAAAGACAGCCTCACAAAGCAGATTTCAGCATAACTTCTTATCGTGTTTAAATAAAAGGTGTTTTAAGATGCACAGCTCACACCCAGAAGGTGTTTTAAGGTATAAAACTGCAAGTTTTTAAGGTGCGTACCTGCACGTTATAAAGGTCTGAGGAAGAGAGTGTTTTAAGGTGTACAAATGCAGGATATCATATTTCTCTCTCATTATGCTGCCGTTTATAGTCTTAACATTATCAATAAAATGCTGATAAGCTATTAATTTCACTCTGGCAGAATACTACCACTAGTATACCGCAAGATCAAGATTTTAAATTCTCCTTGGTCACTTTCTAAAGATACTTTTCACTGTGCAAAAACATCTGTCACAGTCATTCTGGCATAAATATGCTGCCATTTATACAATGTATGTGTCTAAAACTTATGCTTTCACAAACTCAAAGAATTCTGTCAGCCGGGTGGTGGTAGCACACGCCTAATCCCAGCACTCAGAGGCAGAGGCAGGTGGATCTCTGTTCGAGGCCAGCCTGGTCTACAGAGCGAGTTCCAGGACAGGCACCGAAGCTACAGAGAAACCCTGTCTCGAAAAAAAAAAAAAGAGGAAGAAGAATTCTTGTAAGTTCCAGGGGCGCTAAATTGAAGGATTCATCTTAAACAAGTCAGATACACCCCTCTCTCAATTCCCTGGTCCTAACACCCTCTTCCTCAATTACCAGGACCTAAAGAAAACTTTTTCTTCCTAAACTTATTCTTGCCCTCTGCTCTGCCAACACCTCGCCAGGTGTAAGAGACACTGGACAGTTCCACATCACGAATCCTGGATAGGAGTGAAGCAACCGGCTACCCCAGGATGTGGCCAGCACCCCAGCTTTCTCAGATCCACAAATCAACAGGAAGCAGTCTCAAAAACTTGACACCCTCATCCTCTTAACTCGCCACGCCTAATTCTTCACCTTTTTCTTATAAGAAAAAGACAAGAACATTATGATTGTGATTATGCTGGCCTGCCCTGTCACCTGGGTACCCTGTCCCTTTAAAAGACAAGCTTTGCCCACTCCTAATCTCCCCCTTCCTGCTGAGGCAAGCCATTCTCCATTCTTTCTTCCTTCCTCTCTGTCAACTCTTCTGAAAAGGCAGCTCCCTGCCTCCTTCCTTCACCCCCTTCCCTCTCTCTGACCCTCTATCTCTCTCTCTCTTTTGTTCTTTCTCTCTCCCCCCCATAACTCTCCTACCCTCCCATACCCTCCCAATACCCACTAAATAAACTCTCCATACCAAGCTCTCTCTGCTTAGCGAATCTGTCTGTCTCCCACTGCCATGGGACCTGCCAGGGTCACCCGGGCCATAAATCCTAACAGCGCCACTCTTACCAAGCAAATGCTGAGTAATGGAACAAAATTATCTCCAAGTGTGGTGACTGGTGTAAGCTTCACAAGTCCGTGAGAGAATCTTCTGTCACAGACAGCTGACTGAGGCCAGTGAGGCCAGTGCCATGAGGGCCTGTTCCCCTGGTTCACCCTTTCACTCACTCCCTGAAATCGGCTTTCACTTAAAACACGGGTTTATAAATTATTTAGATATAAATTCAAGTATACCCAAAAAATACATTTAAAATTGCTTACCATGGGCCAACAAGATGGCTAGGGGGATAAAGATGGTTGCACTGCAAGCCTGGTGACCTGAGTCAGATCTGCAAATCAATGGTGCCGAACTTTTTCAAAACCAGAGATCGGGAATTATTCGAAGCATCCTAGTAAATCTGAGAATTGTTATCACAATGGACATACGTATTTACCTATTTGATAAAGTTTATCTCCCATGTACCAGTGGTCTCTTACCTAGTGCTCAAGCCAGAGTGTTGGTACATGTATATACAGATGTGCTCCAATGAGACAAGCATGACTGCCTTGACAGACATGGAGCCAGCAACAGCTCCTGCCCCTGCTGGCCACAATGGAACACCTCGTGATTCTTGAGATATGTGTCCCACTACATAGGTGGTGAAACAAAATTACTCAAAGAAAGAAATCTATCCCTATCTTAAAAAAAATCTGACCCAAAAGGACCAAACTGCCTATGAGTAGCATAATAACATCCAAAGTAAAAAAAAAAAAGAGTAAAAAATATTAGAAATGCAAAGATATAGCTGGGTATGGTAGTGTAGACTTGGTATCTCAACACTCAGGAGGTGAAGGAAGGAAGAGCATGTGATCAAGGCCAGCCCAAGCTAGTCTACGTACTGAGAGCCAATCTCAATAAAAATAAATATTCAGTATCCAGTATCTAGTTAAAGTAAATGTCACAAAACCCTATGTCTCTTTTAAAAAATTACTAGGCACGCACAAACAGGAGATGATACAATGAGAAAGATAATATTAAAACTAAAGTGATACAAATATACAATTAGTAGGCAAAGCACATTGAAAGTACCCTTGAGTATTTTTCTTGTGTTGAGGATGCTGAAGAAAGAAAGAAATACATTGTATAGAGGAGGAATGTTCAAAGACCATCTAAACATCCAGTAAGCTATTTTTCTCATCACTGTGTAAAATTACAAAGCAACTTAGAGAGTAAAGATACATTTTGGTTCATGGTATTAGAAGATTTGGGGATTCTATGTTGGGGAACATGTAACAGAAGGTCTCTATCCACCACAATGGAAGCTTGTGTCTGCCACTTTATACATCTTGGCTGAACAGGAATCACAGAGCCAAATCACAATCCTAAGTGGGTATAGCTTTCAAAAGCCTGCCTTAGTGGCCTACATTTGTCATCTAGGCCCTGTCCCTGTGTCCCAAAGGTTTGGAAATCCTCCCAAAACAATGCCACCAGCTGGGACCAAGCATTCAACCATGTAACATCACTTCACATTCAAGCCATAGCAAGAGATGAACAATGAAACGCTGAGATAAAAATAAACCAAGTAAGAATGAAAGCAAATTGCATACCTCAAGAGAATAGACTGATCATATTGAAGTTACTGAAATGGAAACTGACAAAAATAAATAAATCACAGGGGGCAGGGAAGGAAGAAACAAAGCCCTGGTCAGCTGCAGAACCAATTCAAGCAGTTTGACACGCAAGATGAGCATTTACCCTCCAGATCAGAAGTGTTTCTGACTTCGGAGTTTTTCAAATTCTAGAATATTCACAAATGTGAATATTCACGTAAATATTCATGTAATATTCATGTAAATGTTCATGTAAAGATATGTGTTTGGGATGGTGTCTTGGTTTCTTTCCCTGCTGCTGTGAGAAAACAAATACCCTATCAAAAACAACTTGAGGGAGAAGAAGGCATTTATTTTTGCCTCACAGCTCGAGAGTACAGACCATCAGAGTGGGACAGTCCTAGCAGCAGGAACCCGAGGCCACTCATCTCATTGCATTCATAGTCAAGAAGTAGAGAGTGAGGGTCTGGAGAGATGGCCCAGGGGTTAAAAGCACTGACTGCTCTTCCAGAGGGCAGTTCCCAGCAACCACATGGCAGCTCAAACCATCTATAGTGTGATCGGATTCTCTCTTCTGGCGTAAAAACCATATATACAGATAAGGTACTCATATACATAAAATAAGTAAATCTTTTTTAAAAAGAAGTAAAGAGTAATGGTGCTTGTGTTTGGTTGGTTCACCTTCTCCTGTTTATATAATCTATGACTCTGACCCCAGGAATGGTGTCAACCAAAGAAGGCAGGTTTTCCTACCTGAATTAATCCGATCAGGATAATGCCCCACAGCTATGTGCTCAGGCCTCTCTCTCAGCTGAGCATCACATGGGCAACTGTGATTAACCATTACAGGTGGGGGTGTTGTGCATTCTAGAATTACCCCTACAGTGATTTCAATGCAGAGGCAAGATATTATCTTATGGATCTGTTTACCACATAAACCAAGTAAAAAATTAAAACCTTATGTGGAAAACGTCTCTGAATTAATTATAAAAGGAAAATTGAGGCTTCATCACTAGCAGGTATAGACCCAGCAGATATGATAGCGCCTTTTACTCCTAATGAAATTAAAAAATTATGGGAAGACAATGAACCATGGCAAAGAGCTTGTGCTAATTTTTAGGAGAAATTAATAGCAATTATCCCAAAAGTGATAGACTTAACCTTATAAAGAGAAATACTTGGAAGATGGATGCGTTCCATTTTACAGAGTTTGGAAAATTAAAATATGTACACCACACCATTAACACTTATTCATGTTTTCAATGGGCAACTGTCTTGAGCTCAAAAATGGCTGATTCAGTAATTATGCATTTATTAGAAGTTATGGTCATTATGGGTATACCTCCACAAATAGAGACAGACAATGGTCCAGCATATGTCTCTAAGAAAATGAAACAGTTTTTGCTTATTATAATATAAAGCATATTACCAAACAATCCTACAGGTCAAGCAGCTATAGAAATATCAAATTGAGCTATAGAAGATATACCAAACAAACAAAAAGGAATGGAAAATACCCCCAGAAATAGACTGCATAATGCTTTATTGACCTTGAATTTTCTTAATGCTAATGAGAAAGGAACAACAGCAGCAGAGAGATATTCGATAATAGAAAAAACTTCTGAATTAAATCAGCCAGTAAGGATGTGTTGACCTCACAATGAAAACCAGGAGGTGTGCTATGTTGGGGAAGGGGTTTTGCTCTTGTTTCCACAGGAGAAGAAAAACTATGGATACCATCAAAATTAATAACGATTCGGTATGAAAAAGAGAAACCTCTTGAGAAAGAGAAATAACAGCTCATTCACAGAGGTGACAACCATACAGGTGGTAAGAAAACCTCATAAGGGTTGAGGCAGGGTTCTGTTCTTGTCTTTGCAGGAAAATATTCACCTTCAAAGAGTTAAGAGAGCTTGGACATCTAGATGCCTAAAGATGTGAAAAGATAGCTATCCAGAAAGAATCAACAAGCAAAGAGAAATCTGACTTATGATACTGTATTATCTGCATGGTAAAATTTGATTATAGACATGTATACATCTCTTCTTAAAAATAAGAGCTGGCTTTGGAGTTGGACAGTGTCTATCTTTCTCTAAATCCAAGCATGTTGTTAAAAGAAAAATTCAGAATTTCTGTCTCATGTCAGGAGCCATCTGGTATGGGACAGAAAGAAGATATATTTTAAGGATATATTTTTACTATTCTCCATGCTCATCTTGTCTATATTGTATCTTTTGTTGAATATATGTCTATATGAGTAATGTTTAAGTTTTCAACAATGAACAGTAGATTTTCCTGCAGTAATCTGTAATCTTTGAAACTTCCAGGAAGAAGATGGGGCCCCACAACAATGACTCCACCTGGTTGATATGATGTCATAATGCTGATAGCACTACTATGACCCGGTTTTTGGGTACCAGCTATGGAAATGGTACACCTTCTTACAACGTTCTGACCAGAACTCCAAATAAGAACTTCAAAAAAAGCCCTATTGACTACTTAGAGACCATTTGCAATTATACAAAACAGCAGCAATCTTGAAATTTAACTATCATTTTACTTTTACAGGATCCCATAGAAAAAACATCAATCTATGACAGCAGGAAGCAATTCTAAAAGATGACATCCCCTCTCCCAATAAAGTTTGTCCTCGTGGTTAGGAACACCATTAGGGGTTGATTATTACTTGCATAGGGTTGGAGGATGGTGTGAAAATTATGTAAGCCTAGAGATCTCAAAAAAGAGGGAAAACTGAATGGGATAATAGGTAGATTAGTGTGAACTTATTTACACTAATAATAATAATAGTGAGTAACAGAGTGAATACATATGAGCTATTATTTATGAACAATTTACATTAATATAGTTTCTTGCATATTGATACAAGTTCAAATTATATTTGTTATTTCTGTTTACAATATTTGCACACCTATGCAAAGTTATTTTGTCACATTGTATGCATGCATGTTTCTGCCTCTGTTTAAGATATTTTGTATATTGATACAATTTTAGGATATATTTATCATATTGCATTATATAGTTCTACTTCTGATCAACATATTTATACATAGTTTACATTTTGAAGTCATTGTCCTCCTTTACTACACAGTTGTTTAAAGATTGTTTAATATTCTGATATGAAGTCTTAATCTTTAAGTTAAATAGGTATGAAGTATTATAGGTCATATTGTTATACTTTTAGTCAGACTAATTAGGTTCTTTATATACATAGTGATTGTATTCTCCATAGATAGGCAATCTTCAACCACTTCAAAGATCTGTAGAACATGGCATTTAAATAACTTAGGATTCTGTTGACACGAGACACAATTGCTCTTGGCAGCACCGATATATTCCCAAGAGAGTGTTGAGCACCAAAAATACTACACTTGGAGTTTGTCTTCTTTTTGGCACCACTGGCCTTTGGGCAAGAAACTGCCCATGCCGCAACCACTGACAAAGTGCACAATATCCAGACTGGACAAACAGGATACAAGAAAAAAGACTGCCAAACCTTGCCAAGACAGGGTAAGACAGTTCTGAAAATGTTCCTGCCTCTGAAAATGGTCTGTCAGTTACTCTAGGCCTTAGCCAAATTTGGTTGCTTCAACATTGCAAATGAGACTTTGGGTGATTGCTCAGGCAGCCAGTTGCCTCTGTCATCTACTGCACATTTTGGAAGCTGCTTGATTGTACTTCCTGCCTACCCAAGTAATATTGTCTCCCTTCTCAGGCCTACAATGGGGTTGAAGATTAGATAGTCATAGTTACCGTCCTCTTATGATCTAGTCAAGCCATTTCCAATACAAGACTAAACTCCTTAGGATAGAATGTTTATTAAAACATTTAGCATACTTTCCTTGCTTAATATTGTTTATACTGGTTGTAATTCTAATCTTAAACTTGATATCTGTTCCTAGTGTATATTAAGTTTGGAACTCTCTTATTTAAACAAAAGGGGAGGTGCTGTGGGAGCTCCTTCCACTCCTTCAGCCAATAGCCTTTAAGATACCGACCCATTTGGGCGTGGTCTCTTATAGTATAAATGCTACTGTAAAGCTTGTACTTGCTCTCTTGCTTCTGGCTCTCACTTCCAGCTACTAGACTCTGTTCCTGTTCCCTGGTCATGCAAAGGACTGTGATCTAGGACAATGATCTATGGGTCTCCCCTAAATAAATACCCTTTATTTTATGTAATTCTGAACTAGTGTGGGAATATTTTGTATCTTCCACCATCATATCTACATGTTACCACTTCGAAGATCTATCTTGTGGGGGTGTTCATGACAACCTTTCAAGGGGGGTTGGTCCATCAAAACACATTAGTCTAGAAGGATTACAAAGGTTATCATCTTCTGTGGAAACAAAAGCAGAACCTCTTTTCTAAAGCAACAAATCCTTAGACCCAAATTTTGGAATCAAAATACCTTTAAAGTATATTTGTTGGTTTAGTTTAGCAGTCCATACAATGAAATGTCTCTGTACTTAGCTCATTCACATCCAAAAAAAATCAAAGAAAACACAATAATATACATAATCCAGATTCTCTGTGTATATTCCATCTTTACATGGCTTATTTTTCTTACTCTATTACTTTTTCTACAAGTTTACTCTGTCTCTTTAAAGACTTTGTTTTATTTTTTAAACAATATACCTCTATTTTTAACTCTCTATACTCTTTTTCTTCTTTCTCCCAAGCCTACATACATCTACCCAACACTGTGACACATTTAGAGGTCTTTTCCATCTGAATTTGTCTTTATTGAGTATCTGTAATCTTTTTCTGATCAGGATGGCTTCTTAAAATGCTAAGCACTTCTTAAAAACCATTGCTATGGCAAACAAGGCCCTGCCTGCTTGCTCTGCCCAGTCCCTCATGGCAGAAGTCCATTTACTGCCTCTAAGACTGCCAGGTGGGAGCCATCCTCACCACCTCAACCCTGATAACCAGTTGGCCCATGCTGCCACCAAGTAACTTGCAGCATTCTACCCAGAAACCCATTTAAATGCTCAGCCTCCTGAAAGAGCCAGAGTTTGAACTGGCAGCACAGTCCAGAAAGCCTCCATTTCAAAACCACGTGGTTTTTTTTCTGCTATCACTGAATCAGGAAAACTTCTCCTAAATGAGCTCTGGTTTTTTGTTTGTTTTTGTTTTTGTTTTTGGGGGGGGTTTGTTTCTGTTTTTGTCTTTGTTTTTTGCCTAGAATTCCTTCCCAAACTCTCTCAGGTTTTAAGTGGATATTAGTTGGCCACATTGGTGCCAATTTGTAGTAGGAGGACACTTGTATGTTCCCGGCTATTCAGACTCAAAATAATAACACAAAAAATCATATTATTTGCAATACTGTTTGGACAATAGCTTAAACATATTTCTGGCTAACTCATATTTTAAATTAACCCATCTCCATTAATCTGTGTATCACCACAAGGCTGTGGTTTACCGGATAAACTTCCAGCATCTATCTCTGACGGGGGCTGCATGGCTTCTTTCCTGACTCCACCTTCTTTCTCCCAGCATTCAGTTTAGTTTTCCCCGCCTATCTCTATTCTACTAAACCACTGGCTGAAACAGCTTCTTTATTAACCAATGGTATTCACAGCATACAGAGGGAAATCCCACACCAGGAAAGCATCTAATTGAGGGGGCTTGCTTACAGTTTCAGAGGTTCAGTCCATTAATATCATGGTAGGGAGCATGGTGACATGCAGGCAGATGTGGTGCTGGAGGAATTGCTGAGAGTCTTGCATCTTGTAGGCAACAGGAAGTCGACTGAGACATGGGAATAGAAAACTTCAAATCCCGCCCCCACAATGACACACTTCCTCCAACAAGGCTATGCTCACTCCAACACTTTCTAATAGTGCAACTCCCTATGAAATTATGGAAGCCATCTACATTCAAAGTACTACACCATTGAAGTCCTCAAAATAAGGAAAAGAAAGGAGGTCAAAAAGTTTTAATGAACAGTGTATTTTTTTTAATTTTTGAGCTTTAAAATATTAAACTAAGTCAAAAGAAACATACACATTCATGCTTTGGGGATTAGGCCACCACATTCCTAAAATATCATTCAAGAGGTCAAAGTGTGTCACCCCAATATGTACCATCTTGGCCCATTAATTACTTTGAGTTAGAAGAAACTAAAAAACCAACCACGCAGGAAAAGCTCTCTACTTCCACCAGCTCCTAGAATGTAGTTAAAACACTCCTTTGTAAAGGAGATTTAGATACACAAAGAAAAGTTTCATTGCTGAAGTTATCTGTACCAGAAGGAAGGATGATCAGACAGTTTCTAATGTCAGAATGACTTACTTGCATAACAAGGCAACCTTTACACACCAGGCCAATGCAGTCTGCAATCATCTCCGCCATCACACAGACGTCCTCAAACCACATTGCCCTCTGTAGATGGGGATGTTAACTGAGTTTCAATTACCTGGCCACTTTTTAAGTCTCTTAAACCTGGGGGGGACTCCCATGTGCATGTACAATTAAAGTGATTTTTTTCCTACTGTTGATCTGCTTTATGAAAATTTCATTTAGAAGGCAGCCAAAGAATCTAAAGGGTAGAAAGAAGCCATTTTCTCTTCCTTACAATACCTAGAAGCAAATATAGTGACAGCAGATTTCTCATAGACAAAAAGTGTAAAATTGATGACAATGGAGTGCCATTGTTAAAGTAATTAAATGAACAGCCAAACTAGAATTCTATACACGATGAAAATACATTTCAAAAGTGATGTCAAAACAGAGACTTTCAGACATAGAAAAACTGGTAAAATTCATTACCAGCAGAGTTAAATTGTAAGAAATGCTAAAGAAAGACCTTTATGCACAAGGAAAATCATACCAAGATCATCTAGATATGTGAGGACAGATGAGCCCAAATGTCAGCTTTGTCAAGAGGGTGTAATCACAACAAGGTGACCCCACAGTGACTGGGACCAACATGACCAAGATAACCACTGTCCTTTAAGTGAGTCTCTCTTGATAGGCCAGCTCTCACCCTTGGGTGTGTCCTACTGTCCTGGGTTTCATGAATCCTCCTTGGTTACTAAGCCCAACTCTTGCTTCTCCCTAGCTTGCTCTCTGATTGTTTTCTGTTGTTAAGTGTAGACCCTGGCTTCACCAGAGCAGGACTTTCTGGAAAGTCCTCATGCTGCACAGCTGGCAATGCCAAGTCTCCCAAAGCATTGACAAAGCCAGATAGAAATTATGAGCCAAACGATGGAAAATATGACAGAAATGGAATACTTGAAATCATATTGATATGGAATCTGTGAGTACAACAAGGCCTTTCTCAGATCTTGGTGCCAGACAGTCATGGTCACCAATGTCACCCCAAACCAGTGGCCTCAGGGCTTGCTGTCTCACACCGCAGGGAAAAAATGCAGATAAGAAGTCAACAGGATTAATGTAGATTTATTAATGAGCTATGAGAAAGAATTCCTGAGAGTGGGAGAGGCTCCAGAGAGGGAGAAGTATCAGCAAGTTGCCCACCCAAGGGGCTTTTAGAGATGTTATGGTGAAAATTGGATGGAGACCAAGGAATCTTTATTGGGATTGTTTCTGAGTGTATCAGGGAATAGCCAGCAAAGAATCCACATGCCCTGTGCATGTGCTCTCAGCCCAATCAAAGAGTTATTCATTGATTCAAAAAAAAATTCATATGAGCTTTTGACTAGTACATGACCTGTCATGGGCCCCAACCTTTCTTAGCTGTGGGGAGCTTAACACCCTATCACTATTAAACTTTCTTTGAAAAATAGCTGATAGTCTAAGTGAAACTTAGTAACCATGTACTGAGTGACCTATATACAGAAAGGGAAAGGGTGAAGACACAAAGAAAATGAATTGTTGAAGAATCTTTTACTGTACATGAAATGGCACAACATACTTGCAGTTAAGTTTTTATTCTGTTAAATTCTAAAGGCCATTGCAACAGAATCACAACTGCACATACATTCCCACATCCATATGTGATACCAATAACAGGCAAGATATTTAAGGGAAACAGTAATGAAAAAAAAAAAAGACATTCAATCAAAAAGACCAGAAAACAGGGCAAGGAGAAACAGAGGGACAAGCACAAAATAAATAACAAAAATCTGGATTTAAAACTAACCAACTCAACAACCATATTAAAAGTAAATGATCTAAGTACTACAGTTAAAATGCAGAGACTACATGCTTGAATAAAAACAAGCAAGACCTGATTGTATGCTGTCTACAAGGAATGCAATTTAAATATAAAGGTATGACTAACTTAAAAGTGAAGAAGAGGGTCATTTCATGATTTTAAGAAAGTTAGTTTATCAAAAAAAAAAGTGCAGACAGATACTTAGATGTGAAGTCTGACAAAATTCCCAGGAAAAACAGGCAACTCCACAGATTTGGTTAAAGGTTTCACCAGTCTTTATTTTTCTCTCTAGGGAACATAGAATGTGAACCAAGGCAGAGTACTTTCTGCTTCATAATAGAACTTCAACAAATTCAAAAGATTCCAAATTTTATAAAGTATATTATCTCATCATATAGTGAAATTCACTTAGAAACTAATAACAGAACATTTTAACACTTTTGATAACACAGTACTAGATAAACCATTACTCAAAAAGAACAATCATGAGAAAATGCAGAAAGCATTTGGAGCTAAGTGGAAATGAAGGTACAACACATTAAAATCTGTGAGATGTAACTAAGGCAATACTTTGAGAGATATTCACAGTTCATAATGCTTATGGTAAAAAGGGGAAATACTCTCAAATCAATGACTTCCCATTCTGCTTTATAATTAGGAGGAAAACCAGATCCAAAGTAAATAAAAATAAAAGGGAATAATAAATACAAAGAACAACTGATGAAATTGAAACAGAAAATAATAGAAACTCCAAAAGAACAAAGCTTAAATTTTCAGAGATTAATAAACCTGAAGCTATTAAAAATTAATCTGAAAATGAGAGAAGACACAAATTGCCAATATCAAAATGAATAATATTAAAAGAAAAATCAGGTACTATTTTAGATCAACAGCCATCAAGTGCCAACCACTCTTCCAATAGTGATTAAGCCTCAAGGGACCTGCCCCCATGTCTATTCAAATTTTTACTGGCTTGACCTTGTGAAGGTCTTCAGCTAAACAGAGCTGCTATAAGCTGATACACACAAGTGCCATGTCATGTTCAGAGACCAGCCTTTCACAGCTTCTCCTCCCTATCTGCTGCCTCTTAAATCCTTTTACCCATGTTGCATGACAAGACTTTCTTGAGGAGATGCAACACACACACACACACACACAAACACACACAAAACCAACTGACCTCAAACAAGGAGACCACAACAGATCAAATTACAGATATCACCAAAGTCCATCTTGGTGAACCAATGCGTTTTTGGGGGGTTACTTATAGTAATATAGTAATATGGGAGGCAGAAATGACTCCAAGACAGCTTTATCTCCAGAGCCTACCCAAGCATGAGTGAGCGCTCACTGAAGTTGGGAACCTGGAGTACACGGCACAGTTGGAAGCAGTCAACAGGTTGAACAGTGTCATTTCCATAGGGCTAGGTGGGGCTAAAACCTTTTCCAGGCAACCTGACTGGTTTCTGCTCCTGCTAGGCAGTTGGTCTGCTCCTAGCATCTTCCTTTGTAACTTGGCTTGTCGCAGTCTTTCTTAAAGCTTGCTCTTGGGAGTGAGTAGCCTAGTGAACCTGGTTCATCTCAGGAACTTCCTGAAGCTATTTTGAGTTGTTTACTTGCTATCTTACGGAGCTTCTTTGAGAAATGGAATGTTTAAAACTGAGAGAAAACTGTTCCACAACCCAACACCCTCTTTCAAAGGTCCCCTGAGCCTAGGATGGGAGGAGGTTGATATGGAGGAATCATTCACAGCTGAGCACTTGGAAGTTTTTATGGTTGGCACGTTGACCCACTGCGAAAAGAAGCTTCCTGCAAAGTTGAGAACAGCACACATCCACGGGAATAAATGCAAATATTTAGAGGGCAGCTTGTAGATCAATAACTTTGACAACTGAGATTAAATAGAGAAATTTCATGAAAATCTCAGACTATTAAACCTCACTCAAGTAGAATAAGTTCTTTAAACTATTAGAAAAACTATTAGATCCTTAATTTAAAATCATTTCTTTTCTTTCTTTTTTGGGTCTTTTTTTCTGTTTTGGTTTTTTTTGGGGGGGGGTGGGGGGGACAGGGTTTCTCTGCATCCCTGGCTGTCCTGGAATAGGCTTTGTAGATCAGGCTGGCTTTGAACTCACAGAGATCTACTTGCCTTTGTCTGTCTCCTGAGTGCTGGGATTAAAGGCATGTATGCCACCAATACCTGGCAATTTAAACCCTTTTCGTGTGTGTGTGTGTGTATTATACAAAATAATATATTGTATATACATGTGAATATATTATATAAATATATTATGTATATATAATGTTATATATTGCAAAATAATATATTGTATATACTTGTATATGTGTATATATATATAGAGAGAGAGAGAGAAAGAGAGAGAGAGAGAGAGAGAGATTAGGAATTGAGAATGTAGCAATTTGCTCATTCCCAATGAGCAAGTAGAGTGCTTGCTTAGCATGAATGAGGCCCTGGGTTCAATACCCAAGATGAAATAAACATTACAGGCATAGTGGCATATATCTGTAATCCCAGCATTTGGAAGCTGGAAAAAGGAGGATCAGAAGTTCAAAACCATCTTCAGCCACAAAATGAGTTCAAAGTCAGACTGGGCCATATGAAACCCTTTCTCAGAAAACAAAAAAAAAAAAAAACAATAATAAAAATCACTCTCTGTCTTAGTTAGGGTTTTCATTGTTGCAAAGAGACACCATGGCCACACAACTCTTATAAAGGAAAACCTTTCCTTAGGGCTGACTTACGGTTTCATAGATTTAGTTTACTGCGGCAGGCAGGCCCACAGAGTGTGGGAGAAGGAGCTGAGAGTTCTACGTCTGAATTGCTATCAGCAGGAAGAGAACTGGCTTGGACTTCTGAGGCCTCAAAGTCCATCCTCACAGTGGCGCACTTCCTCCAACAAGGCTACACCTTCTCCATCAAGAACACAACTCCTAACAGTGCTACTCTGTATGGGCCAGGCTTTCAAACACATCAGTCTATGGGAACATTCCTATTCAAATCACCACCCTCTCTAAAGGCTTTTATAGGGCATTCTACCAAACATATAAGAAATAACACCAGTTCTTCTAAAAGAGCAGTTCTTTCTAGTTGATTCTATAAGAGCTGCTTTCTGGATACCAAATCCAGACAAAGACTTTACAATAGAAGAAAGAAAAAGAACCTAATATCCAATAAACACACACACACACACACACACACACACACACGCAATTCAAAGAGATACATAAAAAGAAGAAGCCTCATATCCAATAAACACACACACACACTTCAAAGAGATACATAAAAAGAAGAAGCCTCAGTAGTGCGAAGGTAGGCTGGGCTGCCTGAAGAAGCCTCAGCAGTGGGGTGGGCGAGCCAGGGCACAGAAAGAAGCTCAACAGTGGATGGGCAGGCCAGGGCATGGGGAGAAGGCTCAGCAGTGAGATGGCGGGTCAGGCCACCAGGAGAAGCCTCAGCCGCAGCAACAGCAATGGCCTCCAGAAATTATCTGAGCACCTAAGCCTCAGCCTCAGCCCCACCTGCGTCTGGAGGAGCAACCATCCGAGCCTTAGTCACACCTGTACCTGACCTTCTGAGCCTTGGGCTGGTAGGAACCTGGAGGAATGATCACAGAAGGCTCCACCTTGCTTACACCTAAAGGAGCATTCACCAGAGCCACAGCCCCCAGCTACACCAACTGGAGGAAAGGAGACACCCCGAAGCACAGGCTCCACCTGTTCTGACTGGAGGAAGAGAAGGGTAGACAACAGGGTGTGAATACACTAAACAGCAAAAAGAGCAAACAGCACCACCAGAAACTAGTGGTTCTACAACCGCAAAACCTAAATGCCCAAATGTAGATGAATCAGAAGAAAACGACCTTAAATATAACTTTGTGAAGATGATTGAGGCTCTTAAAGAAGTGGAGGAAAAGACAAACAAAATTTGGAAGAAATCAAAAAATCCTTAAAAAAAAAATGACCTCCACACAGGTGAAAGAAATGGGTCAAGACTTGAAAACTGAAATAGAGGCAATAACGAAAATACAAACCAATCTCCCTCATGAACACTGATGCAAAAACACTCAATAAAATGCTGGCAAATCAAACTCAAGAATACATCAAAAATTATCCACCATGATCAAGTCGGCTTCATCCCAGAGATGCAGGAATGGTTCAACATATGAAAATCCATCAATGTAACCCACCATATAAACAAACTGAAAGAAAAAAAAACACATGATCATCTCATTGGATGGTGAAAAAAAACCTTTGACAAAATTCAACACTCCTTCATAATAAAGGTCTTGGAGAGAGCAGGGATACAAGGAACATACATAAACATAATAAAAGGAAATATACAGCAAGCCAACAGCCAACATCAAACTAAATAGAGAGAAACTCAAAGCTATTCCACTGAAATCAGAAACAAGACAAGGTTGTCCACTCTCTCTCCTAATCTATTCAAATATAATGCTTGAAGTTCTATCTAGAGCAATAGACAACAAAAGGAGATCAAGGGGTTACAAATTGAAAATAAGTCATCAAACTTTCACTAATTGCTGATGATATGATAGTATATACAAGTGACCCAAAAAATTCTACTAGGGAACTCCTACAACTGATAAACACCCTCAGTAATATAGCAGGACACAAGGTTAACTAAAAAAAAATCAGTAGCCCTCCTATATACAGATGATAAATAGACTGGGAAAAAATCAGAAAAACATCAACCTTTACAACAATCACAAATAGCATAAAATTTCTTTTGGTAACTCTAACCAAACAAGTGAAGGACCTGTATGACAAGAAATTTAAGTATTTGAAGAAAGAAACTGAAGAAGATACCAGAAGATGGAAAGATCTCTCATGTTCTTGAATAGGTAGAATTAACATAGTAAAAATGGCAATCTTACTAAAAGTAATCTACAGATTCGATGCAATCCCCAGCAAAATTCTTCACAGACCTTGAAAGAACAATACTCAACTTCATATGGGAAAACCCAGAATAGCCAAAAACAATCCTGTACAATAAAGGAACTTCTGGAGGCATCACCATCCTTGACTTCAAACTCTTCTATAGATCTGCAGTAATGAAAACAACTTGGTATTGACATAAAAACAGAAAGGAGGACCAATGAAATTGAGTTGAAGACTCAGATATCAATCCACACACCTATGAACACCTGATTTTTGACAAAGAAGCTAAAATTATAAAATGGAAAAAAGAAAGCATCTTCAACAAATGGTATTGGCATAACTGGATATGAACATGTAGAATGAAAATAGATCCATATCTATCGCCATGCACAAAACTCAAGTCCAAATGAATCTAAGTCCTCAACTTAAAACCAACTATACTGAACCTCATAGAAGAGAAAGTGGGAAAAAGTCTTGAACACATGGCACAGGAGACCAGTTTCTAAATAGAACTCCAGTAGCACAGAAACTGAGAACAACAATTAATAAATGGGACCTCCTGAAACTGAGAAACTTCTGTAATGCAAAGACACTGGTCAACAAGACAAAACAGCAGCCTACCGAATGGGAAAAGATCTTCACCAACCCCACAGAGAACAGATGTAGTTGAACCAAAGATTTCCAAAATAGCCCAGAATGGAGTATAACAAAGTTATACATACATTTTTAGTACATGAGGTCATGCCCAATATGGGCCGGTATCTTAAAGGCTATTGGCTGAAGGGGTTCCCAAAACAGACAGATCTCCAAAATAAACAAAGAACTAAAAAAACTAGACATCAAAAGAACAAATAATCAAAAAAACGGGGTACAGAACTAAACAGAGAAGTCTCAACAGAGGAATCTCAAATGGCCGAAAGATACTAAAGGAAATGTTCAACTTCCTTAGCCATCAGAGTAATGCAAATCAATCTTACGCTTGTCAGAATCATCTTACACCTGTCAGAATGGCCAAGATCAAAAACATTAGTGACAGTTTATGCTGGAGAGGATGTGGAGTAAAAGGAACACTCCTTCATTGCTGGTGGGAGTGCAAACTTGTACAGCAACTTTGGAAAACAGTATGGCATTCTCTCAGAAAGTTAGTAATCAATCTACCTCAAACCCCAGCAACACCACTCTTGGGCATATACCTAAAGGATGCTCAATCATAACACAAGAACATTTGCTCAACTATGTTCATAGCAGCAGTATTCGTAATAGCCAGAATCTGGAAACAACCTAGATTCTACCAAAAAAAGTGGAAGAAGGAAAATGTAGTAAAAATGATGGCATCTTGAAATTTGCAAGCAAATGGATGGAGCTATAAAAAAAATCATACTGAGTGATGCAATCTATACCCAGAAAGACAAATATAATATGTACTCACTCATAAATGGATATTAGACATAATGTAAAGGCTAACCAGTCTATAGTCCACAACTCCAGAGAACCTAAACAACAAAGAGGAACCTAAGAGAGACATACATGGATCCACCTAGGAAGGAGAAAAAGATAAGATCTCCTGAGTACATTAGGGCAGGAGGGAGGGTGGAAGAGGGGAGGGGAGGAAGGTAGGGGAATGGGAAAAATGTATAGTTCAATAAAAGCAATAATAAAAGAATAACAACATTAGCGAGTGTGGTTTGCCCTAGAACGATAAAGGTGATTTCATATTCAGTAATCAGTCTATATAAATAATTATGTTTGGGGAGTTAGCTTAGTAGTGGAGCATTTATCTAACAAGCATGAGGCCCTGGGCTCAGTCCTCAGATCTGAAAAGTACTAAATGAATAATAAATAAAGTTGGGCATGGTGCGACACGCCTTTAATCCGAGCACTTGAGAGGCAGAAGTAGGAAGACCTCAATGAGTTTCAGGCCAATCTGATTTATATAAAGTGTTTTGGTCCATCCAGAGCTGTATAGTGATACTCTATCATTTAAAAAATGATGATGAGAAGGAGGATGATAATAATATCAACCAGCTGAAAGGGAATAACAGATGATCCTCTTAATAGGAACACAAAGAGCTACTGATAGAGTCTCATAGCCACTTCTGGCTTTTTAAAAAATGGAACCTGGGATAGAGTGGACACTGGTGAAGGAGGACCTGTGTTCAGTTCCAAGCACTATAAAGCTGGTTAAGATGTCCTCTGAGCTCCACGCATGTGCCACAGCATGCATGCATGCACCTATATACCTATATGCACAAACACACATAGGTGCATACACACACTAAATTAATTAATTGATATGAAAGCAAACTGTTCCAGCCAGGGACTGCAAGAGGAAATTACTCAGCTAGAATTTCTCAGAAAGAATGGCTATAAAAACTCTAGCGTCCACATCATGGTGGAGAATGGGGATTGCTGCCATCAAATCTCTTCCATTCAGCACTGTAGTGAGTGTCAGAAGCGACAATCTGTAAGTATCTAAAATATATAAATAGCATCCAGAAAGGGGAGTTCTATGAAAAGAGGCCAAGAGAATTTACAAGAAACTACTAGAACTAATAGTTGCATGAGGTTTCAGGATACAAACCAGGTCAGTGTTAAAAGCAAACCCATTCCCACATATGAGCAGCCAATGACCAGAAACTGACATCGTAAAAGAATCTTTCACAGTGGCAAAAAAAGAAATGGATAATACCTCAGGGTAATTTTGAAAGCAGATTTGCAAGGTGTGTACACAAAATTCTACAAAATGATAGTTTTCCCATTTCTGCTGGAGTTCATTAATGTGCGCAGTCTTTCCCGTACTTCCCCAGTGTGGCTGATGTCGGGTAGGGAACAAAAGCTGCTGCCAGTGTCTACAAGTAGCCACTTGGGCCTGACCCGCACTCTGGTTGGACAGAGCTAACCACATCATGCCACAAGTAGTTTCAACAGCATAAGGGACACCAGAGGGAGCAGTTTTTGAGACACTTTTCTTTCTGGATTGGCAGTTTCCCCTTTTCTAAGAAAAATATATTTTCCAATTATCAAGTCAATTTGTACATTATTTCCTATCAGCTGTGGTTTTAATGTGACCACAGCTCACAATCAGAACTCTGCAATGGTTCAGAGAGTTGGAACTTTCCAAGGAATTAGGTCAAGAGCATCCAGTACCTCTCTCAGAACTGGGTTCTTTGCAGGAACTATAAAGCAAGGCTTCTTATATTGTATTGTGTGCCATGAGTTGAAGCAGTACAAGACTCTGAAGCCAAGTAGATGTTGAGCATCTCTTGCCCCAGAGCTTTGAGTCAAGATAAAACTCTCCTTCATAACTTTCTGACCTCAGAAATTCTGTTACTGCCTCAGTTGAATGAGGGCATGGTCCCAAGACATGCGAAGAAATGTTTGGATTTTAGATTATGGAGTTCAAGGACATACATGTGGCTATAGAGCCATTTTCAAATTCTGTTCATTATATAAATGATCTAATGGGGAGGGGTTTGCACAAGTTTGGAATTACATATTCATACATAGGGCTTGCTTTCCTTGTAACTGGGTCACAAGCTTAGTGATTCCATCTAGGCTAGACTGGATGGAGTGGTCCTTAGCTGTCCCTACACAATGGATTCTGTACACGGTCTCTCTCAGATCTGCTTTCATCAGTCACATTTGCTTTAGCAGGCATAAAACAGAAAACATCTCAGGATACATCCGTGATAACTAACGGTCAGAAGTTTTTCCCTCTCAAAAATGAATTATTCTAAGATTTTCTTGGACAGATTGAAAGACTATATGTGACAACCTTCACCTATTCCCTGCTAGAGAGCCTTTGCGATTGACCATAATGACATTATGTAACTCGTTTCTGCTACAATATATTCAATTACATAGCTCACATTTTCTGCTAACCTTTTCAAACACAGGAAAGCAGATTTTACCTACCTGATAGCTATGTTTGTCTGCTGCACATGCTGTTCACATTACCTTTAAATTTAAGTGGACGTTTGCTTTCTTTAGTTACATGGCTGGGTAACCAGTTATTTACCTGATTTGTAGATGCATTTAAACTCCTGTGCCTCTGGGGACAGATTCGCACATATTGTTGTCATTATACTTGTGCTTAACAATTTATCTATCCCAACCGTCTCATGGAATAGGCTGGTATAACATTACCCCTTTTATAGGAACCTGGAGACATTACCACTACATTGCTGGGTATTTTGTGCCAGCCAATCAGAAGAGGTGTCTTCATCTAAGAGATTTTTGTCTATAGCATACACCAGACCTGCCCCATCTCCCAGGAGAGCCACAGTTATGGGATATGTTCCAGCAAAGATATCACCATGAAAACATTTATAATACATGTTAATAAGTAGTGGTTCTAAATAATAATATGACTGAACACATGAGACCTTCTTCAAGTGTATTGCCTCTCATAATTACAATATGTGACCAGACAGGTAGGATAAATTCCGCAAACATGGATTCAGGGCATGGTTCAAAATTTCAGGAAAGGTCTGTTGCTTTGAATAAGCAAAGCATTTGGAAGGGACATTGCAGTTCAAAGTGTCAAATGTGCCTCTATGATTCATTAAGAGTTGTTTGAGGATTAGGTATTAAGCAAAATGACTTCATGGGTTAGTTGTCCTAAAATGACCAAAGGGTGAATTGGTTAGGCTACTCTGCTGACTGACTTCTGCTCAGTTGGGTTTTGTCTGACCAGATTGGTAATGTTTCTTTTTGTGTACATGTGCTTAGCCTAAGAAATAAGAATTCTTTCTAAAACTGCAGGTGTGATGCAATCCACTTCAGGGTATAAAAACTGTAAAAGCCAACCAAATCCATGGGAAACTGTTTGAAAAGGTTTCAGACAGAGTCAGTTCTCTGTCTTATTAAAATTGTCTCCTTTTTTTTTTCCTTAAGAAAAACAAAAGGACTCTTATGGTCTCTTTATATGACCAGTTCTCCATAAGCCAGGTCCTAACGCTTCCAAAAGAAACAGCCGGAAGCCTGATGCAAAGACACGGAAGGCTTTGGTCCTATGTCACCCCCAGGCAAACACGCCACACAGTTCAACCAGAAGTCAACACAAGTTCTCCATCACCCAAATTTACCAGAACAAACCAATAATAATAATGTTTTCTACCAAAGTATCTTGATTATTCATTTCAACAGGCACCACTACAGCCAAGGTTAGAGTTTCAGGTGTCGTCTAACACATCTTTACAAAAAAGACTTTGTAGAGAAAAGTACTGATGAGTTTCTAATACTGTCTAATATGGAGTAGGTTTTAATTAAGTAGTTGGGCATTATCACCCTTGACCTAGAAATCAAATTGGAATTTCCTTGGTTGGACTTCTCAATTCTTCCTTTTCAGTATTACTTATTGATTGTATTATGATCCTAACTTTCTAGAAAATCAGAGTGTGTATCAAGGCCCACACACGGCACACTGGGAGGCATTTCTGTTGGGTTTTCCACACCACCCAGGCACTTCGGAACCCACTTATGGAACACAATTTGTTCTGGTTTCCACCTACCGTCCTGACTGCATCAGTAATAATGCCGACCTGTGCCCTTAGAAGTGATCTAGCTTGAGTCACAAGTCACATGACCATGTGTGTATCCCTAGCAGAGTTTTTCAACAATTTGGCTCATGACCAAAATCTCCCCAGAGGTTGTCTAAAGAGATGAGTTATTTAACCTTGTCATGTTCACTAGACCTAGTGTGGGACTCTTCGGAAGTTTCTCAAATGCTGCAGGCTACCCACCAAGTTAAGAACACCTCATTGTGTCTCAGTATCCTTCCTGCAGGTTTTTCTAACAAAGAAAGAACTGCCATTTGGGAAATCTAAAAGACAATAATAGGATGTTTTCTTCAGTTAAAGAATTTTTTTTCTTTATTTTTCCATTCAAAAATTGACCCTTCCTCCCCTTGTTCCCCTCCCACTCCCCCACTAACTCTCCTCCCTCCCCCTCCATCCTTAAGAGAGGGCAGGGTACCCTGCCCTGTGGGAAGTCCAAGGCCCTCCCCTCTCCATCCTGGCCTAGGAAGGTGTGCATCCAAGTAAACTAGGGTCCCAAAAAGCCAATACATGCAGAATAGACATGTCCCAGTGTCATTATCAATAGCTTCTCAGTCCGTCCCCATTGGCAGCCACATTTAGAGAGTCCGGTTTGATCACATGCTCATTCAGTCCCGGTCCAGCTGGATTTGGTGAGCTCCCATTAGATCAGGCACACTGTCTCAGTGGGTGGACCAACCCCTTGTGGTCCTGACTTCCTTGCTCATCTTCTTCCCCCTTCTGCTCTTCAACTGGACCTTGGGAGCTCAGTCCATTGCTCTAATGTGGATGTGGGTCTCTGTCTCTATCTCCATCCATTGGACGAATAGAGAGGGAGACATGTTGGGGAAGGTGTGAGAGGAGTTTGAGTGGCAGGAAAAGAGTGGGGCTATGATCAAAATACATTGTATATATCCTTTAAAAAAAAGACTGTGAAGTTTGCCAACATAGAGATAATACTCCTTTCATGCATAGATATTTTATTAAAATAGTAATGAACAAAACTGAACACCTGGATATACAGACTTTGGGTAGGGCCAAATTGCTTTTCACAGACTTTTTTTGGACTCCCTAACAAGACCATTAACTTTATTTTTGTTTTTAAAGCTGTGTGAAAGAGAGGATGGGGGGCACAGAGGGTAAGTGCCAGAGGAGGCCGGAAGAGATCATCCAATGTCCTTGCGTGGGAGTTACAAGTTGTAAGCCCTCTGACGTAGGTTCTGGGAACCAAATCGGAACCTTTACGAGAGCCTCTGAGCCACTGTCATAGCTGCAAGACATTAACTGTGTGTGTAGTAAAGATACCTTCCTGCATCCATCCCTGTGAGCTTGAATTTTACCTTTTATCAACTGCAATCCTGCACAATGCCTGTTATGAAGAACCTTGTGATTTTATTAGCAACCCTTAAAAAATAATGAGTATTTAAAAATCACCAAAATGCTTGATGAGTCTCCTGTAAAGACAATGAACAGTGAAGATCTGAGAGGAAGCCACACCCAGCTCTCAGGTGCGCCTTTCTGTATCCGCTTGTCTTAATCCTGGCGCCTACTCTCTGAATTTAAAATACCCTTAAGTACCTCCAGCTCTGCTTCATATTGGCTCACCCTGGAATTCACTGGTGCGCTGAAGCCAAGGATCTGGGTTTCCCTGGGTCAAAGTCCCTGCAAGATGAAGGGAATACTCCACAGGCTGAGAGTGACAGCTTGGAGCTACCTGCATCCCTGTTGCCATGGAAAACACCCAGAGAAAAAGGTGGAAGAAGAGCTGTGTGTCTCTGTATTGTGTCTTGAATTTTACTTCTGTCAATGGGAGTTGGTTTGAATTGTATAGGTAGGGACCTTGACCTTGGCTCATTTCTCCACCGCAGTCCTAAACTTTGACTCTGCTACAATCATTACGTGTTACTTCATAAGTTTTTATAGTTAGGACTGTTGGTAGCTTGGATTGATGTTTTTGATGATGTGTCTCTGATATTTGCATTTAGATATTACAAAGTGACTTGGTGGCACAGACAGTGAAACTGAGAGGAAAGAACTCAACACAGGTTACAATTAGGGGACAATGAAAAAGTCTGCTGTCACAGGAATCTGTCTTCCGCAGCAAACATGTTCTATGTGCAGAAAATTTCCACCTGCTGGGAATGCGACATGAATACATTTGCAGGGTGATAGAAACATCTGGGCCAATGAAGGCTTGTAAGTGGAAATGATAGGCATGTCGAAATCTCTGTAGCTTAAGAACTAAACAAATGTTATATTTATAAAATGTTTTGATTGTGCCAAAGGCAGCTTTGATCATATTTCTCCCAGATGCAGCACAGTATTTTGAAAAAGAAAGCCACTGAAAATGTTACATGCTAACACCAACAGCATGATCTACAACTGGGAGAGAGTCGAGGATTGACGGGAGCCAACGGGGCTGAGGTCATGGGCTTAGACCACTTAACAGACTGCTGAATAACCTGACTGCTGAATAGACCCGGTCTGCTGCTGTGGCTGGAAGCCGTCCTTGATGATGACAGAACAGGTGATGACAGGCCTGGAGACCCCACAGACCCACCCAGATGCCGGCTTGGATCACAGGGCCACCACAAACACATTCTTATCGTCACACAGCAGGTGTGGGGATGATCTAGAGTTCAGATCCATCCCCATTGCTGTGAACTCAGAGATGCCTCTGCTGAGTATTGGGGCCATAGGTTCCTTCCCCAGGCAGACTCCACCCTACCCCCACTCCCCATCTGCTCTGCCTGCTGGCCTAGCTGAAATAGGAGAGCAGCCCACCTCAGCTAAGCTGAAAACCTCTTCCGAGTTTTGTCATTGGCTTATAGAGTATGAGAAAAGTTATGAATCCTTTTCAAATTCACGAACAAGGAGGGTTTTCTAGAAGGGATTCAGACAGCCCCAGAATAATGCTATGTCTCACTGGGAGTGGACTGAACGCATCCAGAGAAGGAAGTATATGTGTTTGTATTAACCCAAAAGCAAAATGTTTTATTTTGACCCTTTTCCTTTAATTCATTCAGTGGGATCCTTTGTAGACATGGGAACAGTAAGAAATGACAGATGAGATAAAAAGATTTTTTAAGAATAATTGACATTGTGATACACACACATACATACACATATGCAGAAAGGCGATGTGGGACAATTGTTTCTATTCTGTCAATTATATTTTAAATAAACGCTGACTGGTTAGTAGCCAGGCAGAGGAAGTATAGGTGGGACAACCAGACAGGAAATGGAAAGACCTCCCATGCTCTTGGATAGGCAGAATTAATATAGTAAAATGGCAATCCTACCAAAAGCAATCTACAGATTCAACGCAATGCCCATCAAAATACCAACAAAATTCTTCAAAGATCTCGAAAGAACAATACTCAACTTCATTAGGAAAAGCAAAAAACCCAGGATAGCCAAAACAATCCTAGGCAACAAAAGAACATCTGGAGGCATCACAATCCCTGACTTCAAACTATACTACAGAGCTACACTACTGAAAACAGCCTGGTACTGGCATAAGAACAGATAGGAGGACCAGTGGAACCGAATAGAAGACCCGGATATCAATCCACACATCTTCGAACACCTGATATTTGATAAAGAAGCAAAAAATATCAAATGGAAAAAAGAAAGCATATTCAACAAGTGGTGCTGGCATAACTGGATATCAACATGTAGACAAATGAAAGT